>JAXIVJ010000321.1:125000-273102 GCA_036785665.1 Chirona hameri | reverse complement strand
TCGCGGATTTTTTGAAATTGTGAGGTTTTGACTCACACAAATAACAATATTGGTTTTCGTTGTCGAAGTTATTTGTCACAACATACAACATACTGTACTGTTTTAATTAGGTGGCCCCCCTTGACTACGAGGGCCCCCTGATCCCATTTGCCACATTTGCCACATGCCCCCCCCCCCCCCCCTGGTAGAAATCCTGTCTAGCCCTCTGGACTCCAGAGAGTGAGAGGAGCCCTGTGGAGGTCAAAGGCCCCTTATCAAATGGAGACCCCCTAAATTTTCGACTTGCCCCCCTGACAAAATCCGTGGCGGTGCCCCTGGTTAAAGTAATAATGCTCATTTATTTACATAACAATTTAGTAATACTATTCAGGATTGTTCCTCATCTTCTTTAAAAAATATTTCAATGGAAATCAATTTTTTGTGCTCTTTTCAGACTCGGCCAATCCTATAACTACTATCACCATTCTCCGATTGCGCGTGTTCTGGTAGATCTCCGTTACCCCATTGCCATCTGCCCCGTACAGTCGTGTTGTCCTGGGCCGGCCGGGGCACCAAGCACTGCCACCTCACGGCACAGCTGCGTGGGCCGCGGTACCGTTTTCACACGAGACCTAGCCACTGAACTGGACTAGCCCGCCGCTGTGATCAACGACCGATGGCCTGCCTGAGGGGCGCCGCGCCCGGGCCAACCCCACGTGTCCTGTCCCGCTTTAACGATATGCCAGCCGCCGTCAGAGTTGACGATCCCTCCGCATTCCGCGAGACGGCTGAGCGCGGCGCGCCGAGGGAAGGTCGTCTGGCCGGCCGGCGGGCTGGCGGCGTGCTGGCGCCGGGCCGCGCCGGGGTGGTGGTGGCGACCCCTGGCGGATGTGACCCCACGCAGACGGTAATCAGCTGACCGGGGAGTCAGCTGACTGCAGTGGGAGACTGGGTCACTGACGCCCGACCGCCGCGGCGGACGGCGCGGCGGCGTGGACAGCGGGACGCCCCCCTACCGGCCGTGACCTCAGGATGACTCCGGTGTCCCCACGGTCATAGAATACTAGGTAAGGCGGAAACGGCGCTTCAACACAGGGCCAATGGAAGACAGTTTGTCAGCTGGCTAGTTTTTAATCAAATATTTTACTTAACGGTAAAGTTTCATACTTTGTCATAAATCCTTATTTTATACTTCAATTACCAAAAACACATATCATCGATATCTGTTAGAAATTACAGAAAATAGGTTTCGTTAAGGTGGCAATGCTGACGAATAGGCATTACGGAGCTGAGGTGGCAATGCTGAAGGAATAGGCCTTACGTAGCTAAGGTGGCAATGCTGAAGGAATGGGAGCTTTTTGGCGTATAACCCGGCGCACGACAGACAAATAAGTCACCGCTATTACTTGCTGTGTGTTGTTTACAATTATAATTCAAGGATAGACTTTTGCCGGTATGGTGTCACAATTCATTTTGGTGACACAAGATTCCTGTGACATCACATGTACAAATCTGAATATTTTGCAAATTATAACCAATGGATGTTTGTGTTGCAAAAACGAATGCCAGAACTATAATAAAACACTCGTTGTCCTCATTTCACGTACTTTTCCAAGGTGAAATATTCCCTGTAACTACGAATAAGATCAACAACAACACAAATATCGCAACATTACGGTCTCACACATTACATTTAGTTTCCGCGTATCCGCCGATTTCATCCAGTTCCCCAGTTTATTCAGTTGCCGCAGTTGCCCCTCCCCTTACCCCCGAATCATCAGCTGACGTACCATTTTCAAGATGGCGTCGATCGACGCGCGCCTGGCTGACTCCAGGATGACTCCCGGCCCCCGGGTGACCCCCGTGACCCAGTGCCCGCTGGAGCCAGCTCCGGGTGGGGACTAGGGAGCGGTAGCCTCTGCGTCACTTTTTATTCCATGTTCCACTTTGAGGGTGTCACTAGACATCCATCTTTTTCTCTTCGTCTTTTCTTCGTCTTTTCTCCCTCGCTGGTTGATGCTTTTCTGGGCCAGTCTGTTGCCTCTTCTTCGTTGCTCTTCATCTAAGGCCTGCTGATTGTTTTTCGACCGTGTCAGATTGGTCAGTCAGCTCAGCATTTTTCCAATTATCCAAAATCGACCGATTAGCTCGAGTTTGTGGATTTTGAGGTACAAACTGGATGTGTAACTTACATGATAAACATGTCTTTCTTTTCGGAAGACAATGAGGTAGGACACAGATATAACTAAGTATGCCTAGTTAGAATGAAACTATGGGCTTTGACAAATAAGTATATCCCTTATTCTTTCCCACCCTCCCTACCTATCCACCTCTATCTCCCTCTATGCTCCTCCCCACCTCTATCCACCTCTATCCACCTCTATCCACCTCTATCCACCTCTATCCACCTCTATCCACCTCTATCCACCTCTATCCATTGTGCAAGCTCTGTATCAAAACGGAGAATAGAAACTTCACTTCTGTAATTTACAACTTCTTACGGTTTGGCTGGACAAAAATTATTTTGAAAATGCTAATTTGTTTTTACTTTTAAAGTTACCATTAAAATGTGTCAAAATATAAAGCTAATTTGATGGTGCCCCTGGCCAAGAATTCATGGTTTGCCCCATGACATTTAAGTACTTGGGTGCAGCCCATAGAGCGTCCACCGTCAATGAGTACTCAGTGTTACACTACTTATTTGTTGTCCTTGACTGTAGATGCGGCTAAAGGTGGAAAGGGGTGGCTAAAATTGACATTAGGGTAACTTTAGGCAGGAGAAACGCCACTAAATTTGGAGGGGGCAGTCAGGTGCTTGGCCCCCGCTCCCATATATGGCTAATGTCAAAATCCTGCCAATCTGGGGGGCCGGAGCGATCTTGCCCCCCCCCCCCCCCCCCCGTGGCGACGCCCCCGGGAGGGGGGGGGGGGTCATCGCCATGATGACCGGTTGATTGCAGGTATCGGGTTTGGGATTCTATGTCTTAAATGCTCCCTCTTGGGTCGGAAATACGCTTTCTAATCCTTATTATTTGATTGTGTATGTTTATAGTTCAAAGCCACTGCGTAATAAAGCACCACATTGTCGTATTGTACCAGCTAAAAATGTACAACTTTAGCACAAAACTCAGGACATGTAAAATGGCGGGATCGCGAGCCGCATGTGCTTATCGATAACGCTGCCGATACTAATTTGAGCCGTATCAATATCATGCCGATACCTACAAGTACTTGCCGATACCGATGCCGATACCGACACCAAGTTTTTATATAAGCAGCATCTCTAATTCTGACATTTTGTCATTATCAGACCATATTGATGCACTAGATTTGCATGTTTTGTGTATGGACGCATTTATTGGAAGGTTTTCCCTAGTTGAAGTCGATGCGAACAGAAATATAATTTATCACTGCCTGCAAATCGACAAGAAACCCGATCTGCAACGCGTAGTGGCTAAAATTAGCCGATTCCGGGTAACTTTAGCTACCTCAGAAATTTAGCAAAATAGCAACCTTAAATGAACGTAATCTCAACATTGCAACCACCGAGCAATAGCGCCAGTCTGTCCACCAATTTTGCATCCGACATATTTTTACTGGTGGCCTAACAAAAACGGGGCACACTAAAATGTCCTAAAAGTATGCTAAAGTTACCCTGATTGACGGACCGATGGTATCATGGAAGGTGATAGGTAGATGAGAACTACTCATTTTATACTCGCTCTGCGAATCCATTTTGGGTGGGTCTACTTTGAACTCTGATTCTCATTTTCGACGGAATCTTTTAAAGTGATTAGTGAAGTTTAGCATTTTCTCCTTCATTATGCACGCGGAGGATAACATAGTTATTTTCCTTCGAATAAATATACTTCAATGTACAAAATTATGTCCTGTTAGAAAAGAATATGATGAGAAAGAACATCAGTTACAGATGTTGTTTTCCATGCGCCCATTATTTTCATGTAATGGCTCGCTTCCAGACAAGAATGATTCATGACTCCAATTATGGAAGTGATGAATAACAGTGAATGCAAGCCAAAGCTAACCGCACCTGGCTGGCAAGATTGTTTGCGTGTGTTTGTTAGTTGCACATTGCATACTACGCGGCGCAAATACTAATCAGCAGTTTCGCTGCCGTTCATGTGCCCGTGTATGGGTTCAATGTTCATCCCATATATGAAGAAAAAATATCATACATACATATATTGCATCGATCTATTTCAATTTTGAGTTACAAAAATGGCATGCGTGTTTTCAGGTTTCTAATATTTCGCAAGACAAATTACCGAAATGCAATGTTATTTTAGCGTGCTTGTAATATTTATAAACAGGAATTTATAAAGCCTCTTGAAGATGTAAATTGTACATGAAACGACCAAAATTCCCACATGATTAGACAACCAGCACAAATGGGTCACCCTTGTAGCCAACAGAGTCAAACATCATCAACTGGTAATTTTCCACGAGGCGTGACCGGTCAGCCGGTAATGGGCAAATCGTCAGTGAAACTCGGCTCTGGTCGGGACGACAGAGCCGAGTTTCGCAATGAACGGGAGGACAGAAAGCGTCCCGTTCATTTCCTGTTGTCTCCCGGATACATATCCGGCGCACTGTCCTCGCCCTGATTGGTCAGTCCTGAGCGAAGCAGGCAGCGGCCGGAGGGCAGAACAGCAGCCACCGCCGCGCGTCACCGCCACCGTCACCGCGCGTCACCGCGCGTCACCGCCACCGCCGTCATCACCGCCTCCGCTACCACCGCCCGCTCGCCGCTACAGCCGCCGCCGCCGCCGCCGCCGCCGACCACCGTCCGCCGCTGGGCCGGGCCGGGCCGGGCCGGGCCGGGCCGGGCCGGACCAGACTGGGTTGGTAACGGTCAAAAGTGCTGGTGGCTGCCGGTGGACCTCCACCGATACACACCAGTCGGTCGTCTAATGGCCTCGGCTCTCTCAGCCGGCTGCGGCTCACCGACGTTGCTACGGTACAGTGAAGGATGTTTCCGGTGTTTCCTCGCCTGTTCACCATGCGCGCACCGCCGCCCAGTGTTGGGTTAATGAAGGATAGAGTGAGACTCACACCCATCACTGCAGACGGCTCTCCAATCATACATATAACACTGAACAGATGCACAGCACGGGAGCATCTGTTGGAACAAAGTGTTACCTTTTACCATCGAGTATAATAGTCCAGACACGATTAATTTACGAATGGGAAGTGGTGTCGTAGAGGGAAGAGGCATCAAGGGATCATTATACGTACCTAAATTAGAAAACCCGGTTGCCAAAAAGTAGCTACGAAGCAAATTATCAGGTCATTGCCAGCAGTATCTAAGGTGTCGAAACAGTTGGGGATATAAAGCGGTTACGTCTATTTGCTACAGCTGGGAAACTTATCAACTGACTTTGGATTAACTTCCCTGTCACCTCGCGCAAAATTGTCCCCCCCCCCCCCCTACAGTAAATGACATGCAATAATCACCAAATCAATCAAGCAAGTCAATCGAAACGTCCATTTCCGATATTCCATCAGCACTTTGGCCCGGCCTTCCTCTTCCGGTGACGTGCGAAGCGCTTTGGCATCACCATTAGCTTCCCTTTCTGTCCCTACATGGATGACACAGCTCTACGAGTCCGAGTCACCTTTGCAGTGGCGCCCCCTAATGGCCAGCAATGGGCAGGTCATTAGTGAGTCTCTCGCATCGGCGTCAACCCCCGGCCCAGGCCCCGGCCCCAGTCCCGGCCCCGGCCCCGGCCCCGGCCCCGGCCCCGGCCCCGGCCCCGGCCCCGGCCCCGGCCCCGGCCCCGGCCCCGGCCCCGGCCCCGGCCCCGGCCCCGGCCCCGGCCCCGGCCCCGAACCCGCCGCTAGAAACGGGTCACCGGGAGACGAGAGCAGGCTCAGTCGCGGCGCCTGACGGCATGCGACCGCGTGCAAAAACGGCTCGCTGTCGCGGAGGAGGCGCCGCCACCTCGAGGAGGCGTCGCCCGCTAGTCGAGGAGGCGCCGCCCGCGATCCGCTTGGGTAGATCGGTCACCGCTCTGACGCGTGACGGACATGACTGACGCCTGGCAGGTAGATAGGACTGACACGGAAATGACACGAGGCCTGACACCTAATAGTAGGACTGACAATAGTAGAAATGACAAAAAATAATAGGACTGACACGAGGACTAACAATTTGCAGATGCATAGGACTGACACGAGAATACCACGAGGACTAACACCTATAATTGATATATCGAGCTGACACGAGAATATCACAAGGACCGATAACTAGCACTTAGATAGGGTTGCCACGAGAATATCACGAGGACGGCTAACTAGCACTTAGATAGGGCTGACACGAGAATACCACGAGGACTAACACCTATAATTGATATATCGAACTGACACGAGAATATCACAAGGACCGATAACTAGCACTTAGATAGGGTTGCCACGAGAATATCACGAGGACGGCTAACTAGCACTTAGATAGGGCTGACACGAGAATACCACGAGGACTAACACCTATAATTGATATATCGAACTGACACGAGAATATCACGAGGACGGCTAACTAGCACTTAGATAGGGCTGACACGAGGGTTAATACATAACACCAATACAGGACTGACACGAGCATAGCATGAGGACTGACTGATGATTTACCAACTGACATCAGATGGGATCGACACGAATCAACACACGAAATGAACACATGAGAAATAACGCTTGTGCGACACGTCACGAGAGAGATTAACGCTTGACGAGGCTATCCTGGGTATCAAACACGTTTTTATTTTGCGTTCGTTTCAAACTGCACCAATGATGCAATGAATAGAATATTGAGCAATATTTGCTTTCGTCTACCTGTTTTATATTCAATGATTGAATTGACGTTCATCACAGTAATGCTATAAATAATTCATCAAAATGATAGCCCTAATTTTTACTCCAATGCTTTCGCAATATCCGCTTGCAAGCCAATCTTTCTGTGCACCGTGCATTGTGAAATATGAATAGCTTCAACTCGGCTTATACAGAGTCACGACGTTTCGAAACTATTGAACGTCATTAAAACGTGTGGGATAATAAATTCCATCTTCAGGCTTTCGCACCGTCGGCAAATCTTTCCAGTCACTGGAATGTGCTTCATATCCTCTTGAGACCCGAGGCAAATTAACTGGACCAAATCTAGCAAAAATTTCAACCCTGCCTAATTTGAGCCTCGGCTGACAGCAGTTATCAGCATCACAATTCCTGTATCGGTGCCGATTCAGCCGCGATCACAGCCGGCTTACAGAGACCACAATGTCTGAGCTACTGGCGGATAGGCATGCCATTGTTCGCCCAGGAGGAGCGCTAACGCAGAGCGCTGTTTAGAGATGACAAAAAATGAAAACTTGCCATACGAGTTCAAATATTTCCGAACTCATCTCCAAGAAATAACAGTTGTAGTTTTCGAAAGTACATGGATCTGTGGTCCTCGTAAGCATTTGCTGACTATTGTTTGCTATTTTCCCAGCATGGGCTTTAAAGTTTCGCTTCAGCGTATCGCCTCGTCATTGATATCGCTTAAGCGTCCTCGTCATTTTTCACCTCTGATGATGACGTCACACATCTGCTGTACGGTTTTCCTGGAAGACGCGTCGAGCGGCGCTGAGAGGCGACATGACACCGCGGGAGCGAATAGAGGGCAGACACTGCCCGCTCCTTAGTCTGACTCTGATGACTCAGGTGACTCGTGACGATAGAAAAACAAACAAATTACATAACTCAAAATAAAAAATAAAAAACTTACAGCGCTTTTCACTATTTACGAGCTTGCCTTGCGTGGTGTTAAAAGGAAAATCGTGAGTTAACTTTTAGCGACGGAGAGAGTGTTAAACCGACACCGATGAGCCTTAACCGTTTCGGGCCATAAGACCACGCCTCGCCCATTTGGCAGCATGATTATTCTTCACCGAGCCCTCCGCGGGGCGAGTTTCACCGCGTCGAAGCTGCGAACACACCGAGCACTGCGTGGCGGCGGTCACGGTCATAAATCACGACAAATTGGCGCGTCGGAGACGATTGCAGCGCGACCCTGCAGCGTCTCGCCGCTCTCCTGTGGTCAGAGTCTCCCATCGTTCGACCGTAGAAAGTCTGAAACGAAAGTCTGGCTACCTAGCTGCCACGGCTCACCCTGTTGCAGCTGGAGGGCTGCCTCGGTCTCAGGAGCCGTGATGGATTCATTGACTGGGTGTTCTTAAGCCATGGGCTTTGCGCTGTGCAAAGTAACCAATAAATTCGGATCCTCACACGTTGCGGTCAGGGCACATGGAGGTTTTCACTGGCATGCGCTGAAGTGGGACACAAGTCCCGTAATTGTGACTTGGGAATCTATCGGAAGATAGTAATTCGGAAGATAGCTGAAGGGAATTCATGCAATCTGGGTGGACTAATTTAATTCAAGCCAGTTGAATTAGTGTAACATCGCAGAGGAGCTGAATATATGTGAGGTGCACCATATAATAACCGGTCTCGTGCAGGCGTTCCGTCCCCGTTTTGAATCACCTCGCATAGCTCGCATAGCACAGCTTTGCAGGAGAAAGTAAAACGCAGGTACTGTGCAATGCGCCAGTACACATTTTACAGCCAGTACACATTTTACAACCGGTACACATTTTACAGCCAGTACACATTTTACAGCCAGTACACATTTTACAGCCAGTACACATTTTACAGCCAGTACACATTTTACAGCCAGTACACATTTTACAGCCAGTACACATTTTACAGCCAGTAACACATTTTACAGCCAGTACACATTTTACAACCGGTACACATTTTACAGCCAGTACACATTTTACAGCCAGTACACATTTTACAGCCGGTACACATTTTACAGCCAGTACACATTTTACAGCCAGTACACATTTTACAGCCAGTACACATTTTACAGCCAGTACACATTTTACAGCCAGTGCACATTTTACAGCCAGTACACATTTTACAGCCAGGTGATGTTGAACATCAGCTGGTCTTGGAATCCCCAGCAGCATATTCCTATCTTACCTTGACACAGTGGCGGATCCAGAGCGGGTGGTTTGGGGGATTCCAAAAAGTCTCACACAATTCTGAAAACTCATCGGATTTCGCTTGCTTATGCATTGATAGCGGATTTAAAGCTAGCTTTCCTTAGTAAAAGTTGCTTAGATTGTCTTCTATATAAGGAAATGTGTCAATTTTGCGCCGATTTCAGGCGGTTGGGGGGGGGGCAGTTGCCCATTTTGCCCAACCGTAGATCCACCACTGCCTTGACAATATGACCACTTTGCGCAGTTTAACTGCCGAATCAAATCTGATTTCATCATGTTTACCCTGCTATATATGACGAAATGATAGGCAATTAGTTGTGCCCGCGTGAGTATATTGCACAGCTCTAGTTAGGTTATTAGTAGTTAGATATGCCAGCTCAACATGAGCTCCTTCAACAAAAGAAACATGCTAGCAGGTATCAGACCAGTAATAGCGAAAACATTGCTCAGGAAATTCCAGAACGAAAGAGGATCGTAAACATAGTTGTATGCTGCTCCGTAATTGTAGCAGTGTCGAATAATGTGTGTTCCGCCAAGCCAAGGTGTACAATTCCCCGCTATATTACACTGTCAACACACATAACACGTTTGTGTGTGTGTGGTCTGGTTGGGCACGCTCCTGCTATCGAGAAACCATGGATGGGCAGTAATGAAATGCAAAAATAAATGAAAAATACATGTTTTGTCGATTGAAGATATGTCGTCCAGTGTGGGACGATATTCGTATAAATATCAGGTGAAATGGACGTTTTGCGTGGTGTGGTAGCGCGTGCGTTGGCTGTCTGCCACAGACTGCGTACGGAACTTAAATCATCTGGTGGTTAAATGCATCAGGTGCAGGTACATACAATAAGTTTGCCAATGCGATTTCGGCCGATAATTATGATGTATAGGAGCTACAGAAAACGATTCCATTCCCGGCCAGCTATGAGAAAGGATACATAACCGGCGGCACAAGATGAACCTGTGCTGGGTGAGACGGAAATACATGCTAACCCACACAACACAGACACATGGTAACCGCATGGTAACCACATGGTATCCATGTAGGCTATCCCATCTTTGGCCCCACAAGGCTTTGGAAGACGTTTATGCATGGTTAACATATGAGCTAGCACACCGCCTTCTAACCTCTCAAATCCACATGGGCCCATATAGGTATGCCTACGTCATTCCCATGTTAACGTGCCCACCTCAGCCCACATGGAACCAATACCGATACCATGTGCATTGCCATGCCCATGTGAGCCCATCTTAAACCCATGTGGTAACCACATGGGTGTGTTGTGTGGGAAGGAAAGGAACCATGGTAAACCCATGTGGTAACCACATGGGTGTGTTGTGTGGGAAGGAAAGGAACCATGGTAAGTCCATGTGGTAACCACATGGATGTGTTGTGTGGGAAGGAAAGGAACCATGGGTTGGGGGAATTTCATCTATCTGCTTCACAGCCTAGCATACGCGCAAAATGCTTGAGTGCAATGATGCAAAAAAATATGACTAGTTCCGCGCTTTTATGCAAGCTATTATGCTACATTATATATATATGCTACATTAGCGCTGCCATGGTTAAAATAGCGGATATGTCACAACCCCGTGTAGGCCTCAACATCAACATTAGCTGGCTTTCAATGGCGCGACTTGCGCATCCAGCGACATCTATTGAAAAATGTGCTAGTGTTAGGGGTCGTCTCAGATGTGCGCGCCATCTGTGGGGGTTCGAAGGAACTAGCATGACTTAGGATTCGTAACAAAATTAAAATTGTTTAGTTTTACCGTAGGAATGCTTCGGTATCATGAATATTCGGTCACGCGTTGCATAAGAGACTCTCTTCTACACGTGGATTATGGCACCACGTAAACTATATTATTGCAATACGAATAACTTTGTTCTGTCCATATTTGTTTTGAACCAGCGTTCGACATTCGCTCCTCTTCGCTGGAAACTCAAACAGTTGCAAGTGCTTCATTATAGTTCATCATAAAGCACAAATTATCTCGGTTTAAATCCATATTGCAATATGACATGTATTTTTGTTTTTAGGCGTTAAGGATGTTTACTGAAAACCGCTTTCTTCATAACTATATAGCTTGAAAATGTACAGCTTTTCAACAACACTCAAATGACAGAAGCATGCCTACACATCAAAGGACAGGAATCATACTTTCTTCCTAGTCCATACAGCACATATGCTTATACTTTTATTGACACAAGCCAGAAGACATAAGTTATTCAGTACAAACGTCTGTTCAAAAGTCATCTCCGTAGTATTGGCCTTTATTTAAGTAGTTTCTTCACAAAGTTTGCACTATGCGATATTTCTTCATATAATGCGTTAGCTGAACAACGTACACACAGGCACACCTTTGCTGTGCGTTGCTTCATCATTACAAATTGTATTGAAGTTCCTTCATTCCAGATTGACAAAAATACAAAGTTCGAAACATGATTTGTAAATTTCTCATGTACCTACTGCAATTGTACTGCAATTTTGATCCTCAGCAAGCAAACTTGGGAGATCAGGAATCAGAGGTGAGTGCATCTATGTTAAGCATTCCCTAGTAGCGACCGAAGTGAAGTTCCAGTCGGACTTCAAGGAACAGCTTTGGATCCAGCGCAAGCTAAGAGGTGCTGATCGACTCCTCATTGGATGTTTGTACCGAAGTCCATCAGGTGATAGCCACACCAGCACAGAACAAACTAGGCCAACTGCTGAGGACAGTCTGTAACTCAAATCCGTCACACCTCCTGATTTTAATTACCCACACATTGACTGGTCCAACTGGTTCTCCGCTGTAAACCCTGCTCATTCCTCACACCAGTTTCTAGTTGACATCCAAGACTGTTTCTTATCCCAACATGTCACCAAACCCACGCGCTTCAGACAGGGAGAAGCACCACACACATTGGATCTGCTGATCACAAACGAGGAAGGAATGCTGACGAACCTGAGGCACGCTTCTGGAAGGTCATAGTGATCACGTCATCCTAACGGCTGTTGTAAAGTGCTATACCCCCAGGCTGGTAATGGCTGTCCCGAAGCCTAACTATAACAGGGCCTACTTCAATCAGTTGAATACCATGGACTGGGACGGGATGACTGGCATGTCCATGGACAGGGCCTATGAGTTCTTCCGAAGAAACCTGGACACGATGGCTCAAGTCTGCATCCCAACGTCTAGGGCAAGCCGAAAACATAATAATATATGCATAAATAGCAATGCTATGCAACTTAAAAAGAAAAAAAGCGTCTCTGGAAGAAATACGAGGCGTCGCAAGATCCGCTCGATCATGCTAGGTTTACAAGGTCTAACCATCAGCTCAGGAGTCTAACCATAAAACTGCGACATGATTATGAGGCGAGCATCGTGGCAAATTTGAAGCAAATCCAAAGGGTTTCTGGCGCTACTCAAACTCAAGACTCCATGCGAAAAGCAGGATCGACGATCTCGTAGACTCAAACGGAACCCTGACCACCTGCGATATGGACAAAGCAAGCATGTTAAAAACCTTCTTCACCAGCGTGTTCACCACCGAGGACACATCTGGCATTCCGGTTCTGACGCACTGATTTGAAAGGGAGGCTCTCACTGACATCGATATCACCGCTGCTGCAAGCATAAGCAAACTGACAGGTCTGAAACTGATCAGTGCTGCCGGCCCTGACGGTGTCCACTCCAGGCTCCTTCGGGAATGCGCTGTGTCCCTCGCCGCGCCCCTGGCTACCCTCTACCGTAAGAGCCTTGATCTCTAAAAGACTCCCCGAAGACTGGAACTCCCCGAAGACTGGAAGATTGGGTCGATTACTCCTATGTTTAAGAAGGGCAGCAAGCAGGACCCCGGAAATTACCGTCCCACTAGCCTCACAGCCATACCTTGCAAGGTTATCGAATCGCTTATCCGCGACGCAATAATGTCCCACATGCCTGACACCCACCAGCTCTCTCCGGGCCAACACGGCTTCCGCCCAAGACACTCTTGATCTTCTCAGCTACTTCACATGTTTTTATTTGCTTCACATGCTTGAATACTGGACCAGCATGCTTGAGGATGGCAGGCCAGTTGACTCTATCTACTTAGACTACCGCAAAGCATTCGATGCCGTGCCCCATTTGCGCCTACTGAGCAAACTGAGAGGCTACGGTATTGAGGGGAGGCTGCTTCGCTGGATCCAGGCCTTCCTCAGTGATCGCAAGCAGCGTGTTGTGCTGAACGGCTGCCAATCAGACTGGTCTGCAGTGTTGAGCGGTGTGCCGCAAGGCTCCGTCTTAGGCCCCTACTCTTCGTCATCTTCATAAACGACTTGCCTGACGTCATCCAGAGTCACATCAAAATTTTCGCAGATGACACCAAGATATACTGCGGAGTGACAAACAGGAGCGACTCGGAGGTACTGCAGGCTGACATAAATCAAACGGTCCAGTGGTCAAACCGGTGGTAACTACCCTTCAATGAAACTAAATGCAAAGTGCTCTACGTCGGCTCCTCAAACCCACATCACACTTATACAATGTGCAACAGCGAACTCAAAACCACTTCCAGTAAAACAAAAATGGGGATCCTTGTGGATACGGACTTAAAATTCCGAAAACAAGCAACCGCCGCCCGGCGAAACGGAACCAGATCCTGAGCGTTATCCGGCGATCCTTTCAAAAGATAGACCACGACACGCTCCCTCTCTTATACAAGACCTTAGTGCGTCCTCACCTCCAATATGGCAATGCTGTATGGGGGCCCCTTCAACAGAGCAGACCAGATTATCATCGAGCGAGTACAGCGCCGTGCCACTCGTCTGATCACCAGCATTCGCCATGAGCCTTACAGTGCCAGTGTTCTTCACGGGCCCACCAACCCCCAGCCCGGCCCGGCCCAGGCCCATGAACGTCAAACCCAGGCCCGGACCAGGCCCGGTCAAATTCATAATATTGAGGCCCAGACCCGGTCCGGCCCGTTCAGATTAACCATATAATCATTTTCACTAAATTTGCAATCATTATCCTAGCATATTTACTTGTATACTATAAATGTGAAACAATGAACCAACTATGCTAACCAAAAAAAAAACACAGCCACAGCAACAGTGTGTTGCTGTGTAAGTGCACTGAGAGAAGGGTACCCGCAGGCAATTACCTGTCTAAATTCCGACAATATACGGTACAGTACGGTACGGTAATAACTACCACGTGTCCTATCTTTATCCGCAACTTTGGTTGCAACCCGGTTATCATGGTCAGTGTAGTACCTGCATTTCCGACGCTGTTTTCCGAAACTGCGCACAACTCCCCGGCAAAGTTTGTTTCAAAACACACATAGTATACACACTTTGGCTCTCTGAACTTTTGGATCTAACCACCACCTCGCTCAGAAAATGATTGTTTTCATCATGGTGTGAGTCTTGTTTTCGTGGAAGGGTCTGGAAGGGATTGCAAGGTTAGTCAGTCTCAGTTAGTCAAAGACGGCTGTCAGGTTAACATGGGCTCATGTCTGGTCACTGTGTGTTCCTGTCTAGTCACTGTGTGCTCCTGTCTGGTCACTGTGTGCTCCTGTCTGGTCACTGTGTGTTCCTGTCTAGTCACTGTGCGTTCCTGTCTGGTCACTGTATGTTCCTGTCTGGTCACTATGTGCTGCTGTATAGTCACTGTGTGCTCCTGTCTAGTCACTGTGTGCTCCTGTCTGGTCACTGTGTGCTCCTGTATGTTAACTGTATGTTCCTGTCTGGTCACTATGTGCTGCTGTATAGTCACTGTGTGCTCCTGTCTAGTCACTGTGTGTTCCTGTATGGTCACTGTGTGCTCCTGTATGTTAACTGTGTTCCTGTCTAGTCACTGTGTGCTCCTGTTGACTGTGTGCTCCTGCCTGGTAAATATGTGTTCCTGTCTGGCCACTGAGCGTTCCTGTCTAGTCACTGTGTGCTCCTGTCTGGTCACTGTGTGCTCCTGTCTAGGCACTGTGTGATCTTGTCTGGTCACTGTGTGTTCCTGTATGGTCATGTGTGCTCCTGTTGACTGTGTGATCCAGTCTAGTCACTGTGTGCTCCTCTCTGGTCACTATGTGTTACTGTCTAGTCACTGTGTGCTCCTATCTAGTCACGGTGTGATCCTGTATGTTAACGGTGTGCTCCTGTCTGGTCACTGCGTGTTCATGTCTGGTCACTGTGTGCTCCTGTCTGGTCACTGTGTGCTAATGTCTGGTCACTGTGTACTCCTATCTAGTCACTGTGTGCTCCTGTCTGGTCACTGTGTGCTACTGTCTAGTCAATGTATGTTCCTGTCTGGTCACTGTGTGCTCCTGTCTGGTCACTGTGTGTTCCTGTCTGGTCACTGTGTGTTCCTGTCTAGTCAATGTGTGCTCCTGTCTGGTCACTGTGTGCTCCTGTCTGGTCACTGTGTGGTCCTGTCTGGTCACTGTGTGCTCTTATTGACTGTGTGATCCTGCCTGGTCAATATGTGTTCCTGTCTGGCCACTGAGCGTTCCTGTCTGGTCAATGTGTCCTCATGTCTAGTCACTATGTGCTCCTGCCTGGTCACTGAGAGCTCCTGTCTGGTCACTGTGTGTTCCTGTCTGGTCACTGTGTGCTATTGTCTGGTCACTGTGTGCTCCTGTCTGGTCACTGTGACCTCATGTCTGGTCACTGTGTGTTCCTGTCTGGTCACTGTGTGCTCCTGTCTGGTCACTATGTGCTCCTGTCTGGTCACTGTGTGCCCCTGTCTGGTCACTACGTGCTGTTGTCTGGTCACTGTGTGCTCCTGTCTAGTAAATGTGTGCTCCTGTCTGGTCACTGTGTGCTCCTGTCTGGTCACTACGTGCTGTTGTCTGGTCACTGTGTGTTCCTGTCTGGTCACTGTGTGCTCCTGTCTGGTAACTGTGTGCTCCTGTCTGGTCACTGTGTGCTCCTGTCTGGTCACTGTGTGCTCCTGCCTGGTCACTACTCGCTGTTGTCTGGTCACTGTGTGTTCCTGTCTGGTCACTGTGTGTTCCTGTATGGTCACTGTGTGTTCCTGTCTGGTCACTGTGTGTTCCTGTCTGGTCACTGTGTGTTCCTGTCTGGTCACTGTGTGTTGCTGTCTGGTCACTGTGTGTTCTTGTCTGGTCACTGTGTGCTCCTGTCTGGTCACTGTGTCCTCCTGTCTGGTCACTGTATGTTCCTGTCTGGTCACTGTGTGTTCCTGTCTGGTCACTGTGTGTTCCTGTCTGGTCACTGTGTGTTCTTGTCTGGTCACTGTGTGCTCCTGTCTGGTCACTGTGTCCACCTGTCTGGTCACTGTGTGCTCCTGTCTGGTCACTGTGTGGTCCTGTCTGGTCACTGTGTGCTCTTATTGACTGTGTGATCCTGCCTGGTCAATATGTGTTCCTGTCTGGCCACTGAGCGTTCCTGTCTGGTCACTGTGTCCTCATGTCTAGTCACTATGTGCTCCTGCCTGGTCACTGAGAGCTCATGTCTGGTCACTGTGTGTTCCTGTCTGGTCACTGTGTGCTATTGTCTGGTCACTGTGTGCTCCTGTCTGGTCACTGTGACCTCATGTCTGGTCACTGTGTGTTCCTGTCTGGTCACTGTGTGCTCCTGTCTGGTCACTATGTGCTCCTGTCTGGTCACTGTGTGCCCCTGTCTGGTCACTACGTGCTGTTGTCTGGTCACTGTGTGCTCCTGTCTAGTAAATGTGTGCTCCTGTCTGGTCACTGTGTGCTCCTGTCTGGTCACTACGTGCTGTTGTCTGGTCACTGTGTGTTCCTGTCTGGTCACTGTGTGCTCCTGTCTGGTCACTGTGTGCTCCTGTCTGGTCACTACGTGCTGTTGTCTGGTCACTGTGTGCTCCTGTCTGGTCACTGTGTGCTCCTGTCTGGTCACTGTGTGCTCCTGCCTGGTCACTACTTGCTGTTGTCTGGTCACTGTGTGTTCCTGTCTGGTCACTGTGTGTTCCTGTATGGTCACTGTGTGTTCCTGTCTGGTCACTGTGTGTTCCTGTCTGGTCACTGTGTGTTCCTGTCTGGTCGCTGTGTTGCTGTCTGGTCACTGTGTGCTCCTGTCTGGTCGCTGTGTCCTCCTGTCTGGTCACTGTATGCTCCTGTTTAGTCACTGTGTGCTCCTGTCTGGTCACTGTGTGTTCCTGTATGGTCACTGTGTGTTCCTGTATGGTCACTGCGTGTTCCTGTCTGGTCACTGTGTGTTCTTGTCTGGTCACTGTGTGCTCCTGTCTGGTCACTGTGTCCTCCTGTCTGGTCACTGTATGTTCCTGTCTGGTCACTGTGTGTTCCTGTCTGGTCACTGTGTGTTCCTGTCTGGTCACTGTGTGTTCCTGTCTGGTCACTGTGTGTTCTTGTCTGGTCACTGTGTGCTCCTGTCTGGTCACTGTGTCCTCCTGTCTGGTCACTGTATGTTCCTGTCTGGTCACTGTGTGTTCCTGTCTGGTCACTGTGTGTTCCTGTCTGGTCACTGTGTGTTCTTGTCTGGTCACTGTGTGCTCCTGTCTGGTCACTGTGTCCTCCTGTCTGGTCACTGTATGCTCCTGTTTAGTCACTGTGTGTTCCTGTCTGGTCACTGTGTGTTCCTGTATGGTCACTGTGTGCTCCTGTCTAGTCACTGTGTGTTCCTGTCTGTTCACTGTGTGTTCCTGTCTGGTCACTGAGAGCTCCTGTCTGGTCACTGTTTGTTCCTGTATGGTCACTGTGTGATCCTGTCTGGTCACTGTGTGTTCCTGTCTGGTCACTGAGAGCTCCTGTCTGGTCACTGTTTGTTCCTGTATGGTCACTGTGTGTTCCTGTCTGGTCACTGAGAGCTCCTGTCTGGTCACTGTTTGTTCCTGTATGGTCACTGTTTGTTCCTGTATGGTCACTGTTTGTTCCTGTATGGTCACTGTGTGATCCTGTCTAGTCACTGTGTGCTCCTGTCTGGTCACTGCGCACTCCTGTCTAGTCATCGTGCGCTACTACCTGGTGATCTTGTCGCCGTATTTTTCCTGTTTGGTCGCTGTGTGTTACTGGCTGATCACCATGTGGCTCTGTTTGCCAGAGGCACCATGCCGTGCCAAACATTACTGCTGCCGTTCCTGCTACCAATGCTGGCTCAGCCGGAAGCTGTCGCCCAGAGGTGAAAAAAATGTCTGTCTCAACCGTATGTCTCAAAGCCAGCAACTGTCTCCCGCCCCCATAACATTTTATAACTTATCTTTGCTCCAAGATGCCCACTTTCCCCCAGCACCGAATGATGTGTGTTTTTCAATATCGTCCTCTTACTTTTGTGTATATTCTTGGTGTGACGCTTTATACTCCTTAATTCACCGGAAAAGTTACAGTCTTTGTACCCACATTGAATCTTGTGTATGGAGTGATAGAGAACCATCGCGCAGTCAAGGCTAGAAGACACCTGGTGTCCTGAGCCGTAACGAACACGATCAAACCCGACGTCTGAGTAAACATTGGCGCAAGAGTTTAAAAAATGCACTGTTTGTGTTATTCCGCTCTTTAATTGTGCTTCCTTTGTAGTGCATTTGAATGCAATAATTATAGTTCCTTTTTATAATTTGATAGTAATTATAAGGAGTGAATGAATCTCCATTTTAAAATAAATTGTTATTGGGTCAGCTCCTGGGCTGAAAATTATCCGACCGTCGTCTTTGTCGTTAAAGAAGAGTTTTTTTTGTTTGCATACATTTAGTCATGTTTTTGAATGGGTGGATTTCCGAGGACAGGCCCCACGCTAAGCATAGCTTGTTGCGCAGGCCCTGAGTTTCCCATCAAACGACATATCATTTTCGCCCAGATGGATCCGTTGGCCGCGAACTCTAACCGGCCACTTGTTCTACCAGCAAGAGTCTATTTCTTATGTGTTTAGCGGTGAATTTACCCTTATTGGTTTCAAGAAAGTGGCAAACTAGTGCACGGACTACCCCAGTCAGCCCCGCGGACCCCGCACCGCGCTGGCGCGCGGGGGAGTGGGGAGAGGGCGGAAGCCGTTTGTCAAGCCTGCAGGTTGTTGTATTTTGCTAGTGAAGACGGAACGAGCTAGTGGTGATGAAGATGCAAGAGCGCTGGGAGGACGGCAGCAGTGGGCGAATAGGGAAGCGTTTGGAGTGGATGGTTTTAGTAACTGTCGAAGATAACCTTGCAAGGACCGTCGTTGATATGGCTGAAATTGTCTAAAATAATCGCTGCGTCTTTCTAAATCTGTCTCCAACTCCAGCTGACGAGTTGACAAAAAAAAATCACCTCTGCAGTGTCGACGCCGCTACGAGTGAATACAACCGAATCGACGACAGCCGAATCAAGAGTTGGGATGGCACTACGCTGACTTCAGACAGCCCTGGGTTTATCCCCAGCTGGCTGATGGAGTTTGGATACGCTCCATGGCCTGGTTCGGTCATGTCGAAACACGTCGAACCGATCGCCTCCTTCAAAGCAGTCACCAGAAGTGAGTGTTTCTTTAAATCGTTATTCATAATGCACTTGTGCAAATGCAGCACCACGTCGCCAGATAGGTCGTTACTCAAGGGTAAGACTATTTGTCTTCTTTCGATAATTTAAACGGAGTCTATAATACGTATGGGATAGCAATATTTCCTGTCCTAGATAGGGGCATAATTTATAGCTTTGTGGACGAGCGCGACAAAATTCACAGTTTGTGGCCGAAACGAAGTCGAGGCCTCAAATTGTGAATTTTGAAGCGCGAGTCCTCAAAACGATTTAGTGTGCAGCTGCAGCAAGCGATATATGAAAATCAAAGCGCTGTTCGGACACACGCTAGTAGCGCTAGTAGCGCTTTCGTTCTCCATGGCAACCAGGCGTCAGCCAATCAAAAGCCAGAAAGGGAATATGGTCTGGCTTTTCATTGGCTCACGCCTGGTTGCCATGGAGAACGAAAGCACTACTAGCGCTACTAGCGTAGCGCTGTTCGGACACACGCTTTTAGCGCTAGTAGCGCTTTCGTTCTCCATGGCACCCAGGCGTCAGCCAATCAAAAGCCAGAAAGGGAATACGTTCTGGCTTTCGATTGGCTGACGCTTGGTTGCCATGGAGAACGAAAGCGCTACTAGCGCTACTA
This sequence comes from Chirona hameri, assembly GCA_036785665.1. NCBI lineage: Eukaryota > Metazoa > Arthropoda > Thecostraca > Balanomorpha > Balanidae > Chirona > Chirona hameri. Next base: position 253,031 of record JAXIVJ010000321.1, on the reverse strand, counting down.
GCGTAGCGCTGTTCGGACACACGCTTTTAGCGCTAGTAGCGCTTTCGTTCTCCATGGCACCCAGGCGTCAGCCAATCAAAAGCCAGAAAGGGAATACGTTCTGGCTTTCGATTGGCTGACGCTTGGTTGCCATGGAGAACGAAAGCGCTACTAGCGTGCGCCGAGCAGCGCTCGTGCGTCCGAGCAGCGCTCAAGTCTCGACAATTTGGCTTAGTCACATGACCTACTGACCATACATTCCAGTTTATGGACAACCGACCACACATAAATATGTGTTAAGCTTTTTCACAAAAGCACGTGAGTCAATGGTGAACAAACTTCAGCTGTACACTAATGACTCTTGGTAGCCAGTTAGGGGTTTTCAATGTCACAAATCGGAATAACAATCATGCAAATTGTTTTAATGAATATAATAAGGACTGAAAGTGTTACATGAAACTGTTAATGTTTTTTAAAGGCACTATCTCGTAGTATCGCAGTTACAATAGTTTATTTCGCAGACATCTAACTGTCCATCTTCTTGACCTCGTGTCAGGTCAATGCCAGTTCTCGTGTGCGGCGAACCTGGGCTGCCTGAGTTTGTTACTGGAGCCGGCACTGGAGTGTAGTCTGTACGGAAGGCGAGGTGGGCTGGACATGGGCGCCAGACAGAACAGCTCGGATCACATGTCTGAGATACTGTGCATGTATCGGCTCCACGTCGGTAAGCAATGCTTATGTCAACTCTTCCTGCAGGAACTGTGGGCACAGTGCAGCACGTAGTGATCAATTGGTGCGTCTTACCAACTGCACCACTGATATTTAGTAGTCAGCATTTTGCGAACCTGAGTGAAACGATTTCATAGCGCTGATCCTCTTGAAAGGCGAAAATGCCAGCGACGTTGGTCGTTGACCGTGTCTGCCCATCTCCACAGCGCTGCCTGGTGACTTCTGTAACACCACCACCGAATGCACCAACGCCATCAGCACCAGCTACTGTCACTCAGACCTGCAAGTCTGCGTCTGTGAGGACCCTGAAGATCAGAGCTGCATGACCTACGAGGAGCAAGGGAGCACATATCGGGAAGTGAGCTCCAATGTACCAGCAACCAGCAGCGTCGATTCGGTTGTTTCCGGCTCGGAGGGCACGGTCGCCGTTGTAGAGGTCGCCGCTGCCGATGGAGCTCGTCAGTCCGACTCTGGCTACATCAGCTCGACCAATCCTGTCGAGCTGCCTGACTACATCGTACGCAGTCCTACGTCGACCAGTCCTGACTACACAACGTCTGCCAATCCTTCGTCGACCTTTCCAGCAAGCACAGCTTTGGCCGATCCTTCCTACATCACGAGGAACAAGATTATCTCCACTACAGATTCCACCAGTTTGGCGACCACCGACGCGACGACCTCCTTCTACGAAGACATTGACTTCAGCACCACGGATCAAACGAGCACCACAGAGGAAGAGACTTGGAGCACTCAAGCCTGGCAGGATTGGTCTGTACCGTACCACCCGGTCACAGGTCAGATGAAAGTCGCCCTAAGACACCCGGGTCTGAAATAACAATTGGCATGCTATAACGTGAGATTAGTGAGATTAGTGAGATTAGTGAGATTAGTATGACGTGAGATTAGTGAGATTAGTGAGATTAGTGAGATTAGTGAGATTAGTGAGATTAGTGAGATTAGTGAGATTAGTGAGATTAGTGAGATTAGTGAGATTAGTGAGATTTGTGAGATTAGTGAGATTAGTGAGATTAGTATGACGTGAGATTAGTGAGATTAGTGAGATTAGTGAGATTAGTGAGATTAGTGAGATTAGTGAGATTTGTGAGATTAGTGAGATTAGTGAGATTAGTATGACGTGAGATTAGTGAGATTAGTGAGATTTGTGAGATTAGTGAGATTAGTGAGATTAGTGAGATTAGTGAGATTAGTGAGATTTGTGAGATTAGTGAGATTAGTGAGATTAGTGAGATTAGTGAGATTAGTATGACGTGAGATTAGTGAGATTAGTGAGATTAGTGAGATTAGTGAGATTAGTGAGATTAGTGAGATTAGTGAGATTAGTGAGATTAGTGAGATTAGTGAGATTAGTGAGATTAGTGAGATTAGTGAGATTAGTGAGATTAGTGAGATTAGTATGACGTGAGATTAGTGAGATTAGTGAGATTAGTGAGATTAGTGAGATTAGTGAGATTAGTGAGATTAGTATGACGTGAGATTAGTGAGATTAGTGAGATTAGTGAGATTAGTGAGATTAGTGAGATTAGTGAGATTAGTGAGATTAGTGAGATTAGTGAGATTAGTGAGATTAGTGAGATTAGTGAGATTAGTGAGATTAGTGAGATTAGTGAGATTAGTATGACGTGAGATTAGTGATAGGTGTGGGATTTGGAGATAGCGTAAAACAGTTGTTCTTTTCCATATAAAATAACGGAATGTATTATGTCCTGTTATGTTTTTATCATGCCTGCTATTAACCCGCGCCATGCCGGTGTTCGGCGCCACCTTCGGCGTACCGGGCGGGGAGGGGGGGAAGGGGGCGTTTACACACACCCCCTCGAACTCTGTTCCCATGGGACAAGACAAAACCGAAAATATTGTTCGAAATCTCGTATTTTTTTAAAAAAAACTATTTCTATAATTTTTTGGCTCAAGTCAATATTGAGGTCACCAGAGGTCATCAAAGGTCAGATTGTCCAGTTTCAGGATTTCGCTCCAGAAACCCCAAAATATCTCGGCAAATATGATAGCTAGGAACAAGCGGTAAAAACAATAGAAAGCTCTTAACCAATGCAATTGCTTAGGTGTCCTCAGATTATAACTCAGGTCAATTGTTTAGGCTAGAGAGGTCATCAAACACAAAAAAAAAAAGATATTTGTGGCCAAACTGTTGTTCGCAAATAGCGTTTTACCTAATCAAGATAAAGCAATATTTTTGCCACCATCGTGTTTTTCTCATCAAGGCGCTTCGACTCATATTCAAGTTAACCAGTTTTGGTCAACTTAGAAATTTGACCTCAGGTCAAGGTCAAGTGGTGACCCAAGTAGGTCATGTTGTATATTGGGAGACGTGTCTCGATGAGAGAAACACAGTGGTGCTGGTTTCACTGTTCTGTCTTCTTTCTGTCAACAGTTATTGACAAAATAGTGTTGGTGACCTCAGATGACCTAGGCTGACCCGGTAGGGGTCACTGAACAAAAATTGCACATGGATCATCAATAATGGCCTATGGACCCAGCAGAAATTGAACTGATAGCATGCGTATCATCGGAATAGGAAGCATTTGAATATTTCCCAGTTGCCATGGGAGGTCACGAAATTGACCCGACCTTAGGTCACCGATATAAAAAATCCGAGATAACCAAATTGTAGGTACCTATGACCTTAAGAAATCCTGTAAGTTTGAAAACCAATCGGCCAAAAACTGTGGCTGTGGTACGACCACAAACATTTTTTAGAGGTGCGGTCACGTGATCTGTCCTGGTGACCTGACCTGAGATGACCCGTGGTCAACAATTTCACATAATGTGGGTAATTGATTCACAAACAGCTGTGCCAAAAATAGTGGCGCTGTGCGCCGCCGTTTTTATCTTCGAAGAAAAAAAAATGGGGGGGGGGCGTCTAAACGCCCCCGGCACGGCGCGTGTTAACCCTCGCCCGGGTAGGGCAAAATCACTACGTGTTCGGATAGGGGGGTGGGGGTACGACCCCCCTTAAAGTTTCGCCCCTTATTGAGCTAGAGCTTCGATTCAAAGACAAGCGTGTTGCTTGTGATAAGAGGAAGCCGCTGATACCATATTTTAAGGTGTTGGGTCATTAGGTGACCTCTGAGGTCATGTCAATGACCCAAAGTCATCCAAATTGTAAATGCGTATAAATTGAATTGTATCGAGCTAGAATCGTGAATGAGCATATAATAATGCTTAATGGGTTCCAAATTCGTAATCAGCGTCACAAAATGTCCTAAAAACTGCCAAATTCCAAAAAGGTCATGTCAGGTCTTCTGAGGTCAGTGACCTCGGTTGACCTGTGGAAGCGCATGAACCCATAATTATGTAAAATTGATCCAAAATTTGAAATCAGCGTCAAAAAATTCCCTAGAAACCACCAGAAGCCCAAAAAATGTCATCTGAGGTCATCGGAGGTCAATGACCTCAGTTGACCTCTAAAAAGGTCAATCGAGGTCACAATCTCAGTGGAAACCACAACTGTCACCTGGAAACACCTGTGCATATGCCCCTGAACAACAAACACTCGGAAACTGCACAAGTCACAAGCATCGATACTGCGGGACGCCAGTTGCGCCTGACGTGACCTTGAGAAACAGGTCATAAGTCACGGGTCATGTGGGTTAGAAATTCAAAAATTGCAGAGAATGTGTATATTTTTTTTCAAAAAAGGGTACTCAAAGTTTCATCGCAATCGGTTGGAAAATACGTGAGTTATTCCAGAAAGAAAAAAACGAGGGGGCGGGGTGGCATCCCCGCTACCCGGGCGAGGGTTAACTCCTATATTGAACTCGTAATGATTGAGTTCGGTGCCGCCACAATGAGTTGCCTTCTGCCGCAGTGTCGATAATAAGAGTGAGTTGCCTTCTGCCGCAGTGTCGATAATAAGAGTGAGTTGCCTTCTGCCGCAGTGTCGATAATAAGAGTGAGTTGCCTTCTGCCGCAGTGTCGATAATAAGAGTGAGTTGCCTTCTGCCGCAGTGTCGATAATAAGAGTGAGTTGCCTTCTGCCGCAGTGTCGATAATAAGAGTGAGTTGCCTTCTGCCGCAGTGTCGATAATAAGAGTGAGTTGCCTTCTGCCGCAGTGTCGATAATAAGAGTGAGTTGCCTTCTGCCGCAGTGTCGATAATAAGAGTGAGTTGCCTTCTGCCGCAGTGTCGATAATAAGAGTGAGTTGCCTTCTGCCGCAGTGTCGATAATAAGAGTGAGTTGCCTTCTGCCGCAGTGTCGATAATAAGAGTGAGTTGCCTTCTGCCGCAGTGTCGATAATAAGAGTGAGTTGCCTTCTGCCGCAGTGTCGATAATAAGAGGAGGAGCCGTCTTCAGCCAGCCTTGGCCTACCACCTGCCCGGAGGGTAAGGAGCGAGGACGAGACTGAGGCTCCAATCTCAGCAGGGCTGCAGTGTTCTATAGATAGCATTCGTTCGTCTACTTACAGGACGATTGGCTGAGGGCCGAGGTGCTTACTTATTATATTAAGTATGCTTAAAATGACAGAAGCAAAAGTCGCACAAGGGGTTGTGTTCCTGATATTTATGGTAAAAACTATGAGAACGTTTCGATCGATGATTCTGTGGTTAATATTGAAGTGTCCTATTGTAAATAGGTTGGCCATGGTTGTCAAACATTTACTCTCTGAAACGCCAAACATATGAACATATTTCACGTTTCAAAATAGGCAATTAGGGAGCCTGTAATATCACCATGTGGAGGCAACATAATTTCAGCAATATTGCATTAGTTTTTCCATATCCTGGGCATGTATTAGTGTGAACCGGAAGAAACTAAGAACAATAATTGGTTCGTAGAGGATTCAGGACAGCTTTGCGTGTATTAAAAATAATTATTCCAAATGATCATGATTCAGACACTTCTTTTCCAGGGCGACATTCAACCATGCAATGCTGTTCGTAATATTCCACCGTTACAACATCGTTACAATTATACACATCCCCATCATTTGTGATATCCTGTTGACGTCATTCCTCTGATATACGACCGGCTGGTTCGGCTGCTCCTGCTTCAGGTATGGCAGTCACAGGTCTGGAGCAGAGAGATCATGACCTGGCGTTAATGATTTGTGACTGGGTGCCCTTGAATCCCAAGGAGAGGAAGATTAAAGATGTCCTTGTGTCGGCAGGAGATACGGTAACTTACGTGACAAAAAATCGAATTTGTATTGATTGGTGGATGGTGATACCTTATTTTGCTAAGTAAAGTGGAAAATCCGCAAACATTATGCCAGAAACGTGATCTATAATTGCAGTCTACTTAGAAATGTAGAAATGTTACTTAGAAACTATGAAATGTAGCACGCAATAACCATTCGTGTTCAGAATGATGCAGCGTCACTAGAGAAAGTGGCGTTTCACACTGTGTTATTTTGGCATCGCTGGTAACAGAGATTGTCGCATGCTGCGTGTTTATCAGACAGATGCTTCGGCTACTGTGATCTTAGAGAACATTATTCATTACTTTTCAATATTTTGTGTACACTGTCATCATTTACTTGGATAAAAGCGACTCGCTGCTGAAAAATAACACATCGGAGATGTTGCAAGCTTTCAGTGAGGTTAAGCATATTTAAGATAAAGAAAATAACCAGTAGCCATAATAATAAATTAAATAGTTTTTTAGCCGGAGAAGATATTGAATACTTTGCCTATTGAGGCTTCGTCAGCAATGAATCTTGAATCATGCATTGCTGATTAATGTAAAACAAGTGATTGGAAGGCCTTATTTTAATCTAAAAATTCATGTTTTGAAACTTATTTTAAGCTAAAAAACGAATAAAGGCTATAGCTTAAAATAAGATTCAAAACACGAATTTTATATTAAAATAAGGCCTTCCAATCACTTGTATTACATCTGTCACATAAATACTCTTAATATTGCTGATCAAGCCGCAATAGGCGAAATATTAAATAATATATTTGGAAGCCAAAAAACTATTTGGTTTATTATGAGGTTACTGGTCATTTTTTAACTAGAAAAATAGCACAACTATAACCACGCAAATATAGTGCTGTATATATTATTATCTAGCTGGAATAGCGACATTTTCAAGTTTTTTTGAAGGAATATACTAACATATTGATGTAGTTTTTTTCAGAGTTATCAAGAGGATTCTTACTTTATATTATTACGTCACGGGTGTGTTGTCGTGGATAGAGGTAACCACGCTATTCCAATCGCACTCGATTGGAATAGCGTGGTTTTTTCGCGCTCGCTCAATATCTTAATAACCTGAGGAAAAGTTAATAATGACTCTTAAGTCGTACCTAATATACTAACACCAGCTTAGGAATATTTTATTGTTGGTAGCGGTTGACATGTATCGCCCTATCGGGTCCATCTTCGTCGGCCAGCCAAACAATACAAGGTACAAATGCTACAAACAATACTTACAATATGACAACACCAATTACAAAATGGTACAAACATACCCACATGCATACATAAACACATAAAACACGTGATAAAAATCATATAATACCCTCGCTCGCTCGTATATATTTGTATATTTATATTCACCTACTCCATGTGAATTGCTACATACGCATCCGAGTTAACACTTACCCCGTTTCCAGGACGGTTACGTCGAGTGCGATTGGAATAGCGTGGTTACCTCTATCCACGACAACACACCCGTGACGTCATCTTTCCGTGTGACCCGGATGGTCTGCGTGGCTCTACAGCCCCAGTTCTTCTGGACCGAGTGCGGCGCGACCCGGTATGACCCGGAGCCGGCCTACCAGAGACTGAGCTGTGCCCGGGGTCAGGTCATGACCGGCTTCAGGTCGCCGCACAGCTCCTTCACGACCGATCAGAGCCGCACTCTGAGATGCTGCACCGTCGGCAGCTCCATGGATGAGAAAGATATGGGGTAGCCAGGCGCAGGTTGATAACAGCTCGGTGGTCTCCAATGCTTGAAATAAGCGTGTCCAGGTATAAGCAGTGTTTTGTGTTGTTTTTTCGATTGGATGGTCTTTGAAACCTATCAGACTGTGTGTGCAAGGAGCACCAATATAGAAAAATCACGCATGTAATTTTCACTGAGTGTTAGTTTCTGTGTGTTCCTAGTTTAAAGGACATACGCAACTTCGTGGGTGCACTTGTATTCATAAAGGTGAACAGATGACAATACAGTTGCACGTGATCTATATCTGGTGTAAATCATGTCATATTGAGGTCATGTGGTTTATTTGTCGGGTCTTGCTGTTGCTCTGTGGTAGTGTATTACTGTAGAATCATCAGTTACATTGAACAGCATGGATATTATTAATTATAGTTTATAATTCATACACTATGTCACCAACTGCAATATTCCGATAGTGGATGCCCCTACGGACAACCGTTATGTTTTGAAAACACTACATCGAAAAGCATTCCGTTTTGCATGCAAAACGAAAATACTATGTTTGTGTAATCAGAGATCCGAAGTCATGCAAAATGAATGCATGTACTTGTATTCGGCTCTTGCATCAATTTTGAAAATGACCTGGATGAAGAAGCGTGAGTTTTCTTGGTGTCGTCGAAGAATATATGTTCTAAGATGGCACAGGCTATGTTTACGTCTTCATGATTTCGTAAGCTTTGTCGTGTCCTAAAATGTATATTTTTCCAACCAATACGTGCACAGACTTGCAGTTGAAAAACCATTTGTACGAGCGAGCGCTTCGCGCTCGCTCGTCCTTCCGTGGTGTAGGGAGAAAATCTGAATATGAGCGGCCCGAGCCAGCCCGGCTCGGCCGTATATTTCCCAAGTGTATACAGCTGGCGGGCGTGTTTGGAAATAGCAACCACTTAGGGAGACATAAGTCAGTCAAAAATATAGACATTGCTTTGATTTTATGGGGGAGGCATCGTCCATACTTCGGTCTCCAATATATCTTCCGGTTTTTGAATATATTTGAGAAGAAAAAAATTGGGATGAAAAAAAAAATGATTTGGGGGAACAATTTCCCAAAATCAAACTTTTCAAACATATTTTTCAAAACCGGAAGATATATTGGAGAACCAAGTATGGACGATGCCCTCCCCCCCCCCCCCCCCCCAAAAAAAAAAAATCGAAGCAATATCTATATTTTTACTGACTTGTCTCCCTAAGTGGTTGCTATTTCCAAACACGCCCGCCAGCTGTATACACTTTGGAAATAACTATGCGGCCAGGCCCGGCCAGTGGCGACACTTTTGAGAAACTCATATAGGTGGCTCTGTAACCGCACACCCGATTGACAAGCGGGCTTCTTTGCTGTGTAGCCCCATCCACCCTACTCTGTTTGGCATCAGAGCCGACTCACTGCGCGTGGCGCGTTCCGCGTGAGGGGTGTTGAAGAGCGTTTTCTCGCAAAAACTCCGCAATGGCTGCGCCGATTGTGTGCAAATTTGGTGTGTGGTTAGGGACCACTCAGCGGCCGCATTCCCACAAGTAAAGAGTGTGGTGCCTCTGCACGTGCGCACGAGCACCCCCCCCCCCCTGCTATATCTCAGGAACAGCTGAGACGATGGTGTTCAAATTTGGTGTGTGGTTAGGGACCTCTCAGCCACCACTTTCACACAAGTCAGGGGTAGGTTGCTTCTGCACGTGCGCACGTGCACACCCCTATTGTATTTTTCAGGAACGGTTGAGCCGATTGTGTTCAAATGTGGTGTGTGTGTAGGGACCCCTCAGCCGGTGTGCCGACAAAACTTCTAAGGAATTACTTCTAACGACAGAACTTCAGAGTCAAAACTTACATGCGTCAAAACTGCCAATGGAAAAACTTCGAATGGAAAAACTTCGAATGGAAAAACTTCTAATGGAAAAACTTATAATGGAAAAACTTCTAATGGGAAAAACTTCCAATGGAAAAATGTATAATGAAAAACTTATAACGGAAAAATTTCTTCGAGTCAATACTTCAAAAGCAAAAACTTCTAAACGACAAAACTTCCAAACGCCAAAACTTCTGAAGCCAAAAGTTCCTCGCGACAAAACTTCCAATGAAATAACTTCCAATCCCAAAACTTAGGTTAGGTTAGGTTGGGTTAGGTTAGGGTAGGTTTTTGTTTTAGACACTTTGACGCTTGGAAGTTTTTCATTAGAAGTTTTGGCTGTTGGAAATATTGTCGCTTGCAAGTGTTTTGCTTTAGAAGTTTTGTCGCGAAGAAGTTTTTGCATTGGAAATTTTCACTTTAGAAGTTCTATCTTCGGGAAGTTTTTGCATTGGAAGTTATTTCATGAGAAGTTTCGTCGCTTGGAAGTTTTTAATTAGAAGTTTTGACTGTTAGAAGTTTTCACTGTTAGAAGTTTTGACGCTTGGAAGTTTGGCCTTTGGAAGTTTTGGCTTGGAAGTTTTGACGTTGGAAGTTCTGCATTAGAAGTTTTGCCGTTTTTGCATTGGAAATTTTCACTTTAGAAGTTCTATCTTCGGGAAGTTTTTGCATTGGAAGTTTTGACGCTTGTAAGTTTTTGCATTGGAAGTTTTGACTCTTGTAAGTTTTTGCATTGGAAGTTATTTCATTAGAAGTTTCGTCGCTTGGAAGTTTTTAATTAGAAGTTTTGACTGTTAGAAGTTTTCACTGTTATAATTTTTGACGCTTAGAAGTTTGGCCTTTGGAAGTTTTGGCTTGGAAGTTTTGACGTTGGAAGTTCTGCATTAGAAGTTTTGACGTGGATCCCCCCCCCCCCCCCTCTCAGTCGCCGCTTTCAAGTCAGGGGTGGGGTGCCTCTGTACGTGCGCACGTGGACACCCCATTTCCACATCTCGGGAACGGCTGAGCCGATTGTGTTCAAATTTGGTGTGTGGTTAGGAAACCCTCAGCCGCCGCCTTCAAGTCAGCGGTGGGGTGCCTCGGCACGTGTGCACGCGCACACCCTTATTATCTATCTCAGGAACGGCTGAGTCGATTGCGTTCAAATTTGGTGTGTGGTTAGGGATCGCTCAACCACCACTTTCCCTCAAGTTAGGGGTGGGGTACCTCTGCACATGCGCACCTTTTTTGTATCTCAGAAAGTACTTGCCCGATCGAGTTGAAATTCACCATACATTTCCTTCGCGCTTGCTCGTTGATCGCCAACTACGGCGCTTTACTGGTAATATTTATGTCATGCTATGTTTCTTTCAATGTGGTTGTAGATGAAGTAGAGACGATTCAGGGAAAATGTACAAAATAGCTGCGTGACATGAACTCTATCTGCGTGACATGAACTCTTTTACCGAAAAGGTTCTAATTCTCTTCTGAAAACGTGCTTCGTATCTTGATCCCAGATAATATTGATCAGCTTGGCTTAAATTTAAAGATTCCGAGTACGCTAGACAGCACTGAACAATTCCTTGAAAGCGTTTAGCGTTCTCTATTATTTTTATATTTCGGAAGCTTTAGGTATATGTAATATTTGTTTTGCAGCAGTGTGAACTAGCGAGTAGTATCCTACGTAAATGTGAACTGATTCCTGACAAGGAATGCTGCGCTCTGGCGCCACCTGCAATAAGAACGTGCCAGAGTGCACATTACAAGGCGTTGCGAGTTCAGCATAGATGTCGCTAGTAAGCATGCGCTTTGCTGACATTCACATCACCTGGCAGGCGACCAAGCACATTGGCTAAAACGATTAGAGGATCGTTGACCGTTAACCCACTAACCCGTGGACACTTTCCGTGAGATAGCCGGGAGTTACTTGGGCTTGATTCGAGGCAATTATAAAGCGAACTGACCTGTAACAAATATAACGCGAGAATACGTGCCCGCCAAATACCACAATGTATTGCATGCATCGTTTGATTCCTTAGCCTTTGGACCTTATGGATTATTGACCTTGGGGATTAACGGTGCCTGGCCAACGATGTCTAATCAACGGATGATTTCCGCAGCGCGGAGTTTGTATAGCTACCTCACCACTTAGAAACTAGGTAGGCTGTACCGCAATTTTGTGTGGCGTGCGGTACAGTCTACCACTTTCGAATGCGTCTAACACCGCCATGCAGTCTCCAGACGTCCGATTTTACACAGGCATGGTCCCTTTAGCCCTCTGGATCCGCCCCTGTGTTCACTTTTTAATCCATTGACATGTATTTTTTTCGGGAAGTAAAAAAAGTCGCGTAACTTCAGCCTTGTCGGAAACATTTCTACGAACGCAATTCTCGCCCCAATGTCATTCACACACCTTCATCAAATAACTGCGCCCGACTCAAAAGTAAATAAACAGAAAACGAAAACAAACAAATATACATCAACAACAACAATCAAATTTGTGTTCAGCTTAGCGCATCTCTCAGTACATCACGGTGTGGAAAATTAGCGCTGATTAGCGCTGATTAGCGCTGATTAGCGCCGGTAATGTCTGCACTAACCACCCTGCAGGCAGAGGCGTGGACGACCACTAGGGACGACGCAACGTAGAGTCGTCGTCCGGGAGTTAACACGTGACGGGGCAGGAAACTTTCCACATGGGACTGGTCGTCTGGCGTTGCCAGCAGCTGATGGTTATGCCTGTAATATCCGAACCTAACTGATTTAGAACCATCAAGACTGTTACAAAGCCCGAGGCGTGCAAACGTCAATCGCGTCCGTTGCATCAGTTCAGAAGTTCAGAAAGCGTCGCTGTATCCCACGTGGTCTAGTGGCTAGGATATCTGGCTTTCACCCAGAAGGCCCGGGTTCGATTCCCGGCGTGGGAGATGTTTAGCCTAAGGCTTCTGCACAGGACGCACTCGCAGACAGGTGTCAATGCAGTCGCACCTGCTATTGATGTGCATATCAGCTATGAAAAATTACCGCCAACGATAAGTAACCTCTTATTCACTAATTAATTGTACAGGTCACAGCATGAAGATGGGACTTCAGGACATGCAGAACACACCCTCACCCAGACTGAGGCCGAACACATCCTCGCCGAGACCGACTCTGGACACTAGTAGCGTCCCATCGAGCGCAAGTGACGTCACACGCACAGCGTAGCAAAAATTTCCACCGGCGCGCGTCTGCCTCAGCTCAAACATTCGGAGTTTGCCAATGCTGCAGTACTCGTTTGTGGACCTGGAGGGGGGCGGATTTCGCCCCCCCCCCTATGATCTCGAAAACCACGCAACGTAGCGACAAGTGGGAAACGACGTTAGATAGCTCGAGACAAGCTCTTTCGAAAGTATTTCGTTAATTTTTTTCTTCAGGTCAATATTGAGGTCACCAGAGGTCATCAAGGGTCAGATTTTCAAGTTTTCAAGACTTCGGTTCGAACACTCCCAAATATCTTGGGAACTATGATAGTTATCAGCAAACGGAAAAAAGCAATCGAAAGTCATTGATAAATGCAATCGACATAGGTTTCGTCAGATTTGAGCTCAGGTCAATAGTTTAGGCTCCAGAGGTCATCGAATGTTAAAAAGGTGATTTTGTTTTAAAAACTGTTTTCCCCAAATAACCTTTTACCTAATAAAGATAGAGCAAAAATGTTTACGCCATCGCGTGTGTCTTGTCAAGGCGCTTCGAATCGTATTTATGGTGACCGGGTTAGGTCAACTGAGAAATTTGAACTCAGGTCAAGGTCAAGTGGTGACCCAAGTTGGTCATGTTGCATATTGGGAGACGTGTCTCGACGAGACAAACATATTGGTACCGTTTTCTCTTCTCTATCTTCATTATGTCGATAGTTATTGATACAACCGTGTTGGCGGTCGCAAAATTGACCTGACCTTAGGTCACCGATATTATAAATCTGAGATACACAAATTGTTAGTATCTATGACCTTTTGAAGTCCTACAAGATTGAAACCGATCGGCGTAAAACTGTGGCTGTGGTACTACTGCAAACGTTTTGGAGTTGAGGTCATCACGTGACCTGGTCTGGTGACTTGGCCTGAGATGACCTGAGGCCAAGAATGTTACATAATGCGGGAAGTTCATTTCTAAACAGGTATACAAAAAACGGCGGCGCTGCGCGCCGCCGTTTTTGCGCTATCCTCGAAAAACCGGAGGGGTGGGCGGATTTCGCCCCCCCCCCTCCAGGGCGCGTGTTAACTGAGAGGGGATGCCCCACAGTGACCGCTGGGCTGCCCCAGTGACCAAATCCCCCCCCCCCTGAGTGGGAGCAAAATTCGTAGGTACAAATACAAATGTACGGTCTGTAAAATAGATAAACGGGTCACTGAAGCATTCTTTCAACTTAAAACCAGTAAAACACCGTTTGCAGCTACCTAGCGTAGCTTTGTGGATCTCTTGAGGGCTGGGGCCGTTCCCAGCGGCGGTCTGTGTCGATCGGGTGTCCACACTAAGCCTGGAATCAACATGGAGCCCCCGCAGGAGTCCGGGGTCGCCAAGTTGTCTAAGGAGGTAGCGGGCCAGGCGGGTGACCGAGCAGCCAAAGGTACCCGTGTCGGGCAGTAGTCGGGCAGTACAAAATGGGATCACGAATTTACAATCGACCCAGGCCCAGTAGCGTCCCCAGGATTTACTACAGCAGGAGACAATTTTGCTCAGGGGGCATAAAGTACCCCCACCAAAAAAAATCACCGGATTTGGCAAACAATATTTTTAAAAGGGCATCTTTTCACAATTGTTCTCTAAAAATAATAATAATTCATTTTTTTTCGACCACAGGGGGCACATACAGACCTTTAGGGGTGGGGCAATTGCCCCGTTTGCCCCCCCCCCCCCCCTTCTGTACGCCTATGCCCAGGCCAAGAGTGAACCTTTTCTCTATATTGCGTCCGTTCATTCAATTCAATAAAAGTAACACCGACGACAGGTCTCGAACACGGGACCGATACCCTCATAACCCAGCGTTCTACCGCCTGAGCCAGAACGGCAACAACGTTGCGAGCGGAAAATAAGCATACAAGAGCGAGACTCTGTTATTGATCTAGCACAATCTGGCACGAGCGAGTAATACGATGGACATACATAACAGGATTATAATGATTAGCTACACTTATTATGGCCCAAATTAACGTCCAAATGCAACTTAGTCATTGTCATTGTCTTCTGATTCGGCGACCGGGAATTTTCGGGATGGTATGAAGTAAAATAAATGTCGCTTCCATTGCGAAGCCAAGGACGGCCTGGGTACGCCCCTGATTGTGAGTCAAGCCACACCGAGAACCGACTCCCTTTCTTCCGCTGGGAGTGGTGGCGCGCTGCTGTAATCCGGCTACCCGGAGGCGTGGATTTGTGGATCTCTTGAGGGCGGGGGCCCTTCCCAGCGGCGGTCTGTGTCGATCGGGTGTCCGCACTAAGCCTGGCATCAATATGGAGCCCCCGGAGGAGTCCGGGGTCGCCAGGTTGTCTAAGGAGGTGCGTACTGGGTCAGGCGGGCAACCGAGCAGCCAAAAGTACCCATGTCGGGCAGTAGTGGGATCGCGCCTGAGAACAGCCGTCGTTGGGAAGCCTGTCCAATACAGGGAGACCAAATCCTTTTCACCCGGTGGAAGCGATGCAAATATGAGGTAGCTTTTTGTGGTTCGTGCCATATTTTATGTTAATTTATTTACGTATTAACCTTCGCAATGGAAAATGACCCCCCCCCCCCCCTGGGGACGTTAAAAGCGTGACTGGGGGGACGTTAAAAGCGCCCCCCCCCCCCCTGGTTATCTTCCGAACCAATGCTCGCAGCGAGACGCGCAAGGCGGCAATCGAAAGCTCTCAATGAGACAAATCTATTGTGAAGGTTAATACATAAATAAATTAACATAAAATATGGCACGAACCAAAAAAGCTACCTCATATTTTCATCGCTTTCACCGGGTGAAAAGGATTTGGTCTCCCTGTATTGGACAGGCTTCCCAACGACGGCTGTTCTCAGGCGCGATCCCACTACTGCCCGACATGGGTACTTTTGGCTGCTCGGTTGCCCGCCTGACCCAGTACGCACCTCCTTAGACAACCTGGTGACCCCGGACTCCTCCGGGGGCTCCATATTGATGCCAGGCTTAGTGCAGACACACGATCGACACAGACTGCCGCTGGGAAGGGCCCCCGCCCTCAAGAGATCCACAAATCCACGCCTCCGGGTAGCCGGATTACAGGAGCGCGCCACCACTCCCAGCGGAAGAAAGGGAGTCGGTTCTCGGTGTGGCTTGACTCACAATCAGGGGCGTACCCAGGCCGTCCTTGGCTTCGCAATGGAAGCGACATTTATTTTACTTCATACCATCCCGAAAGTTCCCGGTCGCCGAATCAGAAGACAATGACAATGACAAAGTTGCATTTGGACGTTAATTTGGGCCATAATAAGTGTAGCTAATCATTAGAATCCTGTTATGTATGTCCATCGTATTACTCGCTCGTGCCAGATTGTGCTAGATCAATAACAGAGTCTCGCATTTGTATGCTTATTTTCCGCTCGCAACGTTGTTGACGTTCTGGCGCAGGCGGTAGAACGCTGGGTTATGAGGGTATCGGTCCCGTGTTCGAGACCTGTCGTCGGTGTTACTTATTGAATTGAATGAACGGACGCCATATAGAGAAAAGGTTCGCTCTTGACCTGGGCATAGGCGTACACAAGGGGGATGGGGCAAACGGGGCAATTGCCCCTCCCCTAAAGGTCAGTATGTGCCCCCTTTGGTCGAAATAATGAATTATTATTATTTTTTAGAGACAAATGGTGAAAAGATGCCCTTTTAAAAATATAGTTGGCCAAATCCGGTGAGTTTTTTTTGGTGGGGTACTTTATGCCCCCTGAGCAAAAATTGTCTCCTGCTGGAGTACATCCTGGGGACGCTACTGGGCCTGGGTCGATTGTAAATTCGCGATCCCACTACTGCCCGACACGGGTACCTTTGGCTGCTCGGTCACTCGCCTGGCCCGGTACGGTGCGTACCGGAACAACTTGGCGACCCTCACTCCTTAGACAACTTGGCGACCCTGGACTCCTCCGGGGGCTTCATATTGATGCCAGGCTTAGCGCAGACACCCGATCGACACAGACCGCCGCTGGGAACGGCCTCAGCCCTCAAGATATCCACAAAGCTACGCTAGGTAGGTGCAAACGGTGTTTTACTCGTTTTAAGTTGCAAGCATGCTTCAGTGACGCGTATATCTATTTTACAGACCGTACATGTGTATTTGTACCTACGAATTTTGCTCCCACTGAGGGGGGATTTGGTCACTGGGGGGAGGGGGGAACCCAGCGGTCACTGAGGGGCATCCCCCTCTCAGTTAACATGTTAGCCGAGGCCCTGGTCCGCTTTATGTAAGTCCTCTTTCCGTCCCCATTCGTGTCAATGATCCGTCCCGTGTCGGCCTTTTCCATCATTCAGCCTGTCCACAAACGAGTACTGCAGCATTGGCAAACTCGGACCCAATGTTTGAGCTGAGGCAGACGAGCGCCGGTGGACATTTTTGCTACGCTGTGCGTGTGACGTCACTTGCGCTCGATGGGACGTCACTAGTGTCCAGAGTCGGTCTCGGCGAGGGTGTGTTCGGCCTCAGTCTGGGTGAGGGTGTGTTCTGCATGTCCTGAAGTCCCATCTTCATGCTGTGACCTGTACAATGAATTAGTGAATAAGAGGTTACCTATCGTTGGCGGTAATTTTTCATAGCTGATATGCACATCAACAGCAGGTGCGACTTCATTGACACCTGCCTGCGATAGTGTCCTGTGCAGAAGCCTTAGGCTAAACATCTCCCACGCCGGGAATCGAACCCGGGCCTTCTGGGTGAAAGCCAGATATCCTAGCCACTAGACCACGTGGGATACAGCGATGCTTTCTGAACTTCTGAACTGATGCAACGGACGCGATTGACGTTTGCACGCCTCGGGCTTTGTAATAGTCTTGATGG
This sequence comes from Chirona hameri, assembly GCA_036785665.1. NCBI lineage: Eukaryota > Metazoa > Arthropoda > Thecostraca > Balanomorpha > Balanidae > Chirona > Chirona hameri. The sequence goes on along the minus strand of JAXIVJ010000321.1, from coordinate 235,558 downwards.
TTCTAAATCAGTTAGGTTCGGATATTACAGGCATAACCATCAGCTGCTGGCAACGGCAGACGACCAGTCCCATGTGTAAAGTTTCCTGCCCCGTCACGTGTTAACTCCCGGACGACGACTCTACGTTGCGTCGTCCCCAGTGGTCAGCCACACCTCTGCCTGCAGGGTGGTTAGTGCAGACATTACCGGCGCTAATGAGCGCTGATGAGCGCTAATGAGCGCTAATTTTCCACAGCGTGGTGTACCGAGAGATGCACTAAGCTGAACCAAAATTTGATTGTTGTTGTTGATGTATATTTGTTTGTTTTCGTTTTCTGTTGATTTATTTTTGAGTCGGGCGCAGTTATTCGATGAAGGTGTGTGAATGGCATTGGGGCGACAATTGCGTTCGTAGGAATGTTTCCGACAAAGCTGAAGTTACGCGACTTGTTTTTACTTCCCGAAAAAATACATGTCAATGGATTAAGAAGTGAACACAGGGGCGGATCCAGAGGGCTAAATGAACCATGCCCCCCCCCCCCCCCAAGTTCCTGAAACTATTATTTGTCCCCCAAAGAACGGTCTGACGTACAGTGGCTGACGGCGCACCCCCCCCCCCCCCCCCGCTCCCTCTCCCCGGATGACAACTGTTCTCTGACGGCAGACGTCCCGCTACCCTCCCCCTCCCGCTCAACAACTTTGTTTTAAAATACGCCACTGGATTTGCCCCTCCCAAAAAAAAACTGTTTTTCCCAAATAACCTTTTACCTAATAAAGATAGAGCAAAAATGTTTACGCCATCGCGTGTGTCTTGTCAAGGCGCTTCGAATCGTATTTATGGTGACCGGGTTAGGTCAACTGAGAAATTTGAACTCAGGTCAAGGTCAAGTGGTGACCCAAGTTGGTCATGTTGCATATTGGGAGACGTGTCTCGACGAGACAAACATATTGGTACCGTTTTCTCTTCTCTATCTTCATTATGTCGATAGTTATTGATACAACCGTGTTGGCGGTCACAAAATTGACCTGACCTTAGGTCACCGATATTATAAATCTGAGATACACAAATTGTTAGTATCTATGACCTTATGAAGTCCTACAAGATTGAAACCGATCGGCGTAAAACTGTGGCTGTGGTACTACTGCAAACGTTTTGGAGTTGAGGTCATCACGTGACCTGGTCTGGTGACTTGACCTGAGATGACCTGAGGCCAAGAATGTTACATAATGCGGGAAGTTCATTTCTAAACAGGTATACAAAAAACGGCGGCGCTGCGCGCCGCCGTTTTTGCGCTATCCTCGAAAAACCGGAGGGGTGGGCGGATTTCGCCCCCCCCCCTCCAGGGCGCGTGTTAACTGAGAGGGGATGCCCCACAGTGACCGCTGGGCTGCCCCAGTGACCAAATCCCCCCCCCCCCCCTGAGTGGGAGCAAAATTCGCAGGTACAAATACAAATGTACGGTCTGTAAAATAGATAAACGGGGCACTGAAGCATGCTTTCAACTTAAACCCAGTAAAACACCGTTTGCAGCTACCTAGCGTAGCTTTGTGGATCTCTTGAGGGCTGGGGCCGTTCCCAGCGGCGGTCTGTGTCGATCGGGTGTCCACACTAAGCCTGGAATCAACATGGAGCCCCCGCAGGAGTCCGGGGTCGCCAAGTTGTCTAAGGAGGTAGCGGGCCAGGCGGGTGACCGAGCAGCCAAAGGTACCCGTGTCGGGCAGTAGTCGGGCAGTACAAAATGGGATCACGAATTTACAATCGACCCAGGCCCAGTAGCGTCCCCAGGATTTACTACAGCAGGAGACAATTTTGCTCAGGGGGGCATAAAGTACCCCCACCAAAAAAAATCACCGGATTTGGCAAACAATATTTTTAAAAGGGCATCTTTTCACAATTGTTCTCTAAAAATAATAATAATTAATTTTTTCGACCACAGGGGGCACATACAGACCTTTAGGGGTGGGGCAATTGCCCCGTTTGCCCCCCCCCCCCTTCTGTACGCCTATGCCCAGGCCAAGAGTGAACCTTTTCTCTATATTGCGTCCGTTCATTCAATTCAATAAAAGTAACACCGACGACAGGTCTCGAACACGGGACCGATACCCTCATAACCCAGCGTTCTACCGCCTGCGCCAGAACGGCAACAACGTTGCGAGCGGAAAATAAGCATACAAGAGCGAGACTCTGTTATTGATCTAGCACAATCTGGCACGAGCGAGTAATACGATGGACATACATAACAGGATTCTAATGATTAGCTACACTTATTATGGCCCAAATTAACGTCTAAATGCAACTTAGTCATTGTCATTGTCTTCTGATTCGGCGACCGGGAACTTTCGGGATGGTATGAAGTAAAATAATGTCGCTTCCATTGCGAAGCCAAGGACGGCCTGGGTACGCCCCTGATTGTGAGTCAAGCCACACCGAGAACCGACTCCCTTTCTTCCGCTGGGAGTGGTGGCGCGCTCCTGTAATCCGGCTACCCGGAGGCGTGGATTTGTGGATCTCTTGAGGGCGGGGGCCCTTCCCAGCGGCAGTCTGTGTCGATCGGGTGTCCGCACTAAGCCTGGCATCAATATGGAGCCCCCGGAGGAGTCCGGGGTCGCCAGGTTGTCTAAGGAGGTGCGTACTGGGTCAGGCGGGCAACCGAGCAGCCAAAAGTACCCATGTCGGGCAGTAGTGGGATCGCGCCTGAGAACAGCCGTCGTTGGGAAGCCTGTCCAATACAGGGAGACCAAATCCTTTTCACCCCGGTGGAAGCGATGCAAATATGAGGTAGCTTTTTGTGGTTCGTGCCATATTTTATGTTAATTTATTTACGTATTAACCTTCGCAATGGAAAATGACCCCCCCCCCCCCCTGGGGACGTTAAAAGCGTGACTGGGGGGACGTTAAAAGCGCCCCCCCCTGGTTATCTTCCGAACCAATGCTCGCAGCGAGACGCGCAAGGCGGCAATCGAAAGCTCTCAATGAGACAAATCTATTGTGAAGGTTAATACATAAATAAATTAACATAAAATATGGCACGAACCAAAAAAGCTACCTCATATTTTCATCGCTTTCACCGGGTGAAAAGGATTTGGTCTCCCTGTATTGGACAGGCTTCCCAACGACGGCTGTTCTCAGGCGCGATCCCACTACTGCCCGACATGGGTACTTTTGGCTGCTCGGTTGCCCGCCTGACCCAGTACGCACCTCCTTAGACAACCTGGCGACCCCGGACTCCTCCGGGGGCTCCATATTGATGCCAGGCTTAGTGCGTACACCCGATCGACACAGACCGCCGCTGGGAAGGGCCCCCGCCCTCAAGAGATCCACAAATCCACGCCTCCGGGTAGCCGGATTACAGGAGCGCGCCACCACTCCCAGCGGAAGAAAGGGAGTCGGTTCTCGGTGTGGCTTGACTCACAATCAGGGGCGTACCCAGGCCGTCCTTGGCTTCGCAATGGAAGCGACATTTATTTTACTTCATACCATCCCGAAAGTTCCCGGTCGCCGAATCAGAAGACAATGACAATGACAAAGTTGCATTTGGACGTTAATTTGGGCCATAATAAGTGTAGCTAATCATTAGAATCCTGTTATGTATGTCCATCGTATTACTCGCTCGTGCCAGATTGTGCTAGATCAATAACAGAGTCTCGCATTTGTATGCTTATTTTCCGCTCGCAACGTTGTTGACGTTCTGGCGCAGGCGGTAGAACGCTGGGTTATGAGGGTATCGGTCCCGTGTTCGAGACCTGTCGTCGGTGTTACTTATTGAATTGAATGAACGGACGCCATATAGAGAAAAGGTTCGCTCTTGACCTGGGCATAGGCGTACACAAGGGGGGGGGGGGGGGGGGCAAACGGGGCAATTGCCCCTCCCCTAAAGGTCAGTATGTGCCCCCTTTGGTCGAAATAATGAATTATTATTATTTTTTAGAGACAAATGGTGAAAAGATGCCCTTTTAAAAATATAGTTGGCCAAATCCGGTGAGTTTTTTTTGGTGGGGTACTTTATGCCCCCTGAGCAAAAATTGTCTCCTGCTGGAGTACATCCTGGGGACGCTACTGGGCCTGGGTCGATTGTAAATTCGCGATCCCACTACTGCCCGACACGGGTACCTTTGGCTGCTCGGTCACTCGCCTGGCCCGGTACGGTGCGTACCGGAACAACTTGGCGACCCTCACTCCTTAGACAACTTGGCGACCCTGGACTCCTCCGGGGGCTTCATATTGATGCCAGGCTTAGCGCAGACACCCGATCGACACAGACCGCCGCTGGGAACGGCCTCAGCCCTCAAGATATCCACAAAGCTACGCTAGGTAGGTGCAAACGGTGTTTTACTCGTTTTAAGTTGCAAGCATGCTTCAGTGACGCGTATATCTATTTTACAGACCGTACATGTGTATTTGTACCTACGAATTTTGCTCCCACTGAGGGGGGATTTGGTCACTGGGGGGAGGGGGGAACCCAGCGGTCACTGAGGGGCATCCCCCTCTCAGTTAACATGTTAGCCGAGGCCCTGGTCCGCTTTATGTAAGTCCTCTTTCCGTCCCCATTCGTGTCAATGATCCGTCCCGTGTCGGCCTTTTCCATCATTCAGCCTGTCCACAAACGAGTACTGCAGCATTGGCAAACTCGGACCCAATGTTTGAGCTGAGGCAGACGAGCGCCGGTGGACATTTTTGCTACGCTGTGCGTGTGACGTCACTTGCGCTCGATGGGACGTCACTAGTGTCCAGAGTCGGTCTCGGCGAGGGTGTGTTCGGCCTCAGTCTGGGTGAGGGTGTGTTCTGCATGTCCTGAAGTCCCATCTTCATGCTGTGACCTGTACAATGAATTAGTGAATAAGAGGTTACTTATCGTTGGCGGTAATTTTTCATAGCTGATATGCACATCAACAGCAGGTGCGACTTCATTGACACCTGCCTGCGATAGTGTCCTGTGCAGAAGCCTTAGGCTAAACATCTCCCACGCCGGGAATCGAACCCGGGCCTTCTGGGTGAAAGCCAGATATCCTAGCCACTAGACCACGTGGGATATAGCGATGCTTTCTGAACTTCTGAACTGATGCAACGGACGCGATTGACGTTTGCACGCCTCGGGCTTTGTAATAGTCTTGATGGTTCTAAATCAGTTAGGTTCGGATATTACAGGCATAACCATCAGCTGCTGGCAACGGCAGACGACCAGTCCCATGTGTAAAGTTTCCTGCCCCGTCACGTGTTAACTCACGGACGACGACTCTACGTTGCGTCGTCCCCAGTGGTCAGCCACACCTCTGCCTGCAGGGTGGTTAGTGCAGACATTACCGGCGCTAATGAGCGCTGATGAGCGCTAATGAGCGCTAATTTTCCACAGCGTGGTGTACCGAGAGATGCACTAAGCTGAACCAAAATTTGATTGTTGTTGTTGATGTATATTTGTTTGTTTTCGTTTTCTGTTGATTTATTTTTGAGTCGGGCGCAGTTATTCGATGAAGGTGTGTGAATGGCATTGGGGCGACAATTGCGTTCGTAGGAATGTTTCCGACAAAGCTGAAGTTACGCGACTTGTTTTTACTTCCCGAAAAAATACATGTCAATGGATTAAGAAGTGAACACAGGGGCGGATCCAGAGGGCTAAATGAACCATGCCCCCCCCCCCCCCCCAAGTTCCTGAAACTATTATTTGTCCCCCAAAGAACGGTCTGACGTACAGTGGCTGACGGCGCACCCCCCCCCCCCCCCCCCCCCCCGCTCCCTCTCCCCGGATGACAACTGTTCTCTGACGGCAGACGTCCCGCTACCCTCCCCCTCCCGCTCAACAACTTTGTTTTAAAATACGCCACTGGATTTGCCCCTCCCAAAAAAAACTGTTTTTCCCAAATAACCTTTTACCTAATAAAGATAGAGCAAAAATGTTTACGCCATCGCGTGTGTCTTGTCAAGGCGCTTCGAATCGTATTTATGGTGACCGGGTTAGGTCAACTGAGAAATTTGAACTCAGGTCAAGGTCAAGTGGTGACCCAAGTTGGTCATGTTGCATATTGGGAGACGTGTCTCGACGAGACAAACATATTGGTACCGTTTTCTCTTCTCTATCTTCATTATGTCGATAGTTATTGATACAACCGTGTTGGCGGTCACAAAATTGACCTGACCTTAGGTCACCGATATTATAAATCTGAGATACACAAATTGTTAGTATCTATGACCTTATGAAGTCCTACAAGATTGAAACCGATCGGCGTAAAACTGTGGCTGTGGTACTACTGCAAACGTTTTGGAGTTGAGGTCATCACGTGACCTGGTCTGGTGACTTGACCTGAGATGACCTGAGGCCAAGAATGTTACATAATGCGGGAAGTTCATTTCTAAACAGGTATACAAAAAACGGCGGCGCTGCGCGCCGCCGTTTTTGCGCTATCCTCGAAAAACCGGAGGGGTGGGCGGATTTCGCCCCCCCCCCCTCCAGGGCGCGTGTTAACTGAGAGGGGATGCCCCACAGTGACCGCTGGGCTGCCCCAGTGACCAAATCCCCCCCCCCCCCCTGAGTGGGAGCAAAATTCGCAGGTACAAATACAAATGTACGGTCTGTAAAATAGATAAACGGGTCACTGAAGCATGCTTTCAACTTAAACCCAGTAAAACACCGTTTGCAGCTACCTAGCGTAGCTTTGTGGATCTCTTGAGGGCTGGGGCCGTTCCCAGCGGCGGTCTGTGTCGATCGGGTGTCCACACTAAGCCTGGAATCAACATGGAGCCCCCGCAGGAGTCCGGGGTCGCCAAGTTGTCTAAGGAGGTAGCGGGCCAGGCGGGTGACCGAGCAGCCAAAGGTACCCGTGTCGGGCAGTAGTCGGGCAGTACAAAATGGGATCACGAATTTACAATCGACCCAGGCCCAGTAGCGTCCCCAGGATTTACTACAGCAGGAGACAATTTTGCTCAGGGGGCATAAAGTACCCCCACCAAAAAAAATCACCGGATTTGGCAAACAATATTTTTAAAAGGGCATCTTTTCACAATTGTTCTCCAAAAATAATAATAATTCATTTTTTCGACCACAGGGGGCACATACAGACCTTTAGGGGTGGGGCAATTGCCCCGTTTGCCCCCCCCCCCCTTCTGTACGCCTATGCCCAGGCCAAGAGTGAACCTTTTCTCTATATTGCGTCCGTTCATTCAATTCAATAAAAGTAACACCGACGACAGGTCTCGAACACGGGACCGATACCCTCATAACCCAGCGTTCTACCGCCTGAGCCAGAACGGCAACAACGTTGCGAGCGGAAAATAAGCATACAAGAGCGAGACTCTGTTATTGATCTAGCACAATCTGGCACGAGCGAGTAATACGATGGACATACATAACAGGATTATAATGATTAGCTACACTTATTATGGCCCAAATTAACGTCCAAATGCAACTTAGTCATTGTCATTGTCTTCTGATTCGGCGACCGGGAATTTTCGGGATGGTATGAAGTAAAATAAATGTCGCTTCCATTGCGAAGCCAAGGACGGCCTGGGTACGCCCCTGATTGTGAGTCAAGCCACACCGAGAACCGACTCCCTTTCTTCCGCTGGGAGTGGTGGCGCGCTGCTGTAATCCGGCTACCCGGAGGCGTGGATTTGTGGATCTCTTGAGGGCGGGGGCCCTTCCCAGCGGCGGTCTGTGTCGATCGGGTGTCCGCACTAAGCCTGGCATCAATATGGAGCCCCCGGAGGAGTCCGGGGTCGCCAGGTTGTCTAAGGAGGTGCGTACTGGGTCAGGCGGGCAACCGAGCAGCCAAAAGTACCCATGTCGGGCAGTAGTGGGATCGCGCCTGAGAACAGCCGTCGTTGGGAAGCCTGTCCAATACAGGGAGACCAAATCCTTTTCACCCGGTGGAAGCGATGCAAATATGAGGTAGCTTTTTGTGGTTCGTGCCATATTTTATGTTAATTTATTTACGTATTAACCTTCGCAATGGAAAATGACCCCCCCCCCCCTGGGGACGTTAAAAGCGTGACTGGGGGGACGTTAAAAGCGCCCCCCTGGTTATCTTCCGAACCAATGCTCGCAGCGAGACGCGCAAGGCGGCAATCGAAAGCTCTCAATGAGACAAATCTATTGCGAAGGTTAATACATAAATAAATTAACATAAAATATGGCACGAACCAAAAAAGCTACCTCATATTTTCATCGCTTTCACCGGGTGAAAAGGATTTGGTCTCCCTGTATTGGACAGGCTTCCCAACGACGGCTGTTCTCAGGCGCGATCCCACTACTGCCCGACATGGGTACTTTTGGCTGCTCGGTTGCCCGCCTGACCCAGTACGCACCTCCTTAGACAACCTGGTGACCCCGGACTCCTCCGGGGGCTCCATATTGATGCCAGGCTTAGTGCGTACACCCGATCGACACAGACCGCCGCTGGGAAGGGCCCCCGCCCTCAAGAGATCCACAAATCCACGGCTCCGGGTAGCCGGATTACAGGAGCGCGCCACCACTCCCAGCGGAAGAAAGGGAGTCGGTTCTCGGTGTGGCTTGACTCACAATCAGGGGCGTACCCAGGCCGTCCTTGGCTTCGCAATGGAAGCGACATTTATTTTACTTCATACCATCCCGAAAAGTTCCCGATCGCCGAATCAGAAGACAATGACAATGACTAAGTTGCATTTAGACGTTAATTTGGGCCATAATAAGTGTAGCTAATCATTAGAATCCTGTTATGTATGTCCATCGTATTACTCGCTCGTGCCAGATTGTGCTAGATCAATAACAGAGTCTCGCATCTGTATGCTTATTTTCCGCTCGCAACGTTGTTGACGTTCTGGCGCAGGCGGTAGAACGCTGGGTTATTAGGGTATCGGTCCCGTGTTCGAGACCTGTCGTCGGTGTTACTTTTATTGAATTGAATGAACGGACGCCATATAGAGAAAAGGTTCGCTCTTGACCTGGGCATAGGCGTACACAAGGGGGGGGGGGGCAAACGGGGCAATTGCCCCTCCCCTAAAGGTCAGTATGTGCCCCCTTTGGTCGAAATAATGAATTATTATTATTTTTTAGAGACAAATGGTGAAAAAATGCCCTTTTAAAAATATAGTTGGCCAAATCCGGTGAGTTTTTTTTGGTGGGGTACTTTATGCCCCCTGAGCAAAAATTGTCTCCTGCTGGAGTACATCCTGGGGACGCTACTGGGCCTGGGTCGATTGTAAATTCGCGATCCCACTACTGCCCGACACGGGTACCTTTGGCTGCTCGGTCACTCGCCTGGCCCGGTACGGTGCGTACCGGAACAATTTGGCGACCCTCACTCCTTAGACAACTTGGCGACCCTGGACTCCTCCGGGGGCTTCATATTGATGCCAGGCTTAGCGCAGACACCCGATCGACACAGACCGCCGCTGGGAACGGCCTCAGCCCTCAAGATATCCACAAAGCTACGCTAGGTAGGTGCAAACGGTGTTTTACTCGTTTTAAGTTGCAAGCATGCTTCAGTGACGCGTATATCTATTTTACAGACCGTACATGTGTATTTGTACCTACGAATTTTGCTCCCACTGAGGGGGGATTTGGTCACTGGGGGGAGGGGGGAACCCAGCGGTCACTGAGGGGCATCCCCCTCTCAGTTAACATGTTAGCCGAGGCCCTGGTCCGCTTTATGTAAGTCCTCTTTCCGTCCCCATTCGTGTCAATGATCCGTCCCGTGTCGGCCTTTTCCATCATTCAGCCTGTCCACAAACGAGTACTGCAGCATTGGCAAACTCGGACCCAATGTTTGAGCTGAGGCAGACGAGCGCCGGTGGACATTTTTGCTACGCTGTGCGTGTGACGTCACTTGCGCTCGATGGGACGTCACTAGTGTCCAGAGTCGGTCTCGGCGAGGGTGTGTTCGGCCTCAGTCTGGGTGAGGGTGTGTTCTGCATGTCCTGAAGTCCCATCTTCATGCTGTGACCTGTACAATGAATTAGTGAATAAGAGGTTACTTATCGTTGGCGGTAATTTTTCATAGCTGATATGCACATCAACAGCAGGTGCGACTTCATTGACACCTGCCTGCGATAGTGTCCTGTGCAGAAGCCTTAGGCTAAACATCTCCCACGCCGGGAATCGAACCCGGGCCTTCTGGGTGAAAGCCAGATATCCTAGCCACTAGACCACGTGGGATACAGCGATGCTTTCTGAACTTCTGAACTGATGCAACGGACGCGATTGACGTTTGCACGCCTCGGGCTTTGTAATAGTCTTGATGGTTCTAAATCAGTTAGGTTCGGATATTACAGGCATAACCATCAGCTGCTGGCAACGGCAGACGACCAGTCCCATGTGTAAAGTTTCCTGCCCCGTCACGTGTTAACTCACGGACGACGACTCTACGTTGCGTCGTCCCCAGTGGTCAGCCACACCTCTGCCTGCAGGGTGGTTAGTGCAGACATTACCGGCGCTAATGAGCGCTGATGAGCGCTAATGAGCGCTAATTTTCCACAGCGTGGTGTACCGAGAGATGCACTAAGCTGAACCAAAATTTGATTGTTGTTGTTGATGTATATTTGTTTGTTTTCGTTTTCTGTTGATTTATTTTTGAGTCGGGCGCAGTTATTCGATGAAGGTGTGTGAATGGCATTGGGGCGACAATTGCGTTCGTAGGAATGTTTCCGACAAAGCTGAAGTTACGCGACTTGTTTTTACTTCCCGAAAAAATACATGTCAATGGATTAAGAAGTGAACACAGGGGCGGATCCAGAGGGCTAAATGAACCATGCCCCCCCCCCCCCCCCCCCAAGGTTCCTGAAACTATTATTTGACCCCCAAAGAACAGTCTGACGTACAGTGGCTGACGGCGCACCCCCCCCCCCCCCCCGCTCCCTCTCCCCGGATGACAACTGTTCTCTAACGGCAGACGTCCCGCTACCCTCCCCCTCCCGCTCAACAACTTTGTTTTAAAATACGCCACTGGATTTGCCCCTCCCAAAAATAACACATCCGCCCTTGAGTGAACAGGCTGAGATCAACGCCCCTTTAGTAAAAGCATTTCACGACAAAGTGTCAAACTGTTCATGCTGCTCTTCTTGGTGATATTTTAAACTATCGTAAAACATATGCAGACAAAAACTCAGTTATGGTTTCCGGTACTTTAAAATGCTCTCAATGGCATACAGAGTCATACGTATATGCATAGTAGTACCCACGTATACATATTCACTCTTGACAGATGGGCATACTACTCAGTACTCAAACACGAACAATGTTCGGCCTTACTTGGTTTGATTAAACCTCACCAGTGCAGGTTACGATACCTACGTGACCATGCAGGGTGTGTGTGCCCCCCCCCCCCTGTGTACCCCCCCCCCCCCTGGTGTTCGCCCATAATTGAGCTAGATCTTTTCGATTAAAAAACGAGCGTGCTGCTTGTGATGAGAGGAAGCAGTTGATACCCGATTAAGGTCCTGGGTTATTAGGTGACCTCCGAGGTCATGTCAATGACCCGGATGCCATCCAAATCGTGCATGTGTAAGATATTGAATTATAATCGAGCTAGAGTCATGAATGGAAATGCAGTACATTTATTGTCGTTAGAGGGATGCATTTCCATTAACCCGCGACTCACTGGGGGGGGGGGGGGGGGGGGGGGCTTTTAGCCTCCCTCTCCCTTGAAGAATATTAGGAATATCTTTAAAAAAAACTAATGCAGATATCGACGCCAGACTTTAGTACCTTTCCGGGCATCATTTTTACACCTTGTGTGCAACAATGAAGCAATTTTGTCAGAAGATGTTTGAGATATAGTGAATTTAATGACGTCACCACACACGATTTTGACACAAAAATCAGCTTAACTTTGCCAGGCCGTACAAATGACAAACACTAAAAGGTAGAAACATGTGAAGTAAAATGCAATCGACAAACACTAAAAGGTAGAAAATTACAAGGGCTACCAACCAGCTATCTCAAAGTTTGGAAAATTTTGGTTTTTGACCCCATTTTTTTTTAAGTTGAAAAAAACACCGGAACCAACTTCGCCCGCAACGAGCAGAGCGATGGTCACAACACCCAGGGCTATTACTCGGTGGTTTTGCCCGACGGCCGTACCCAGCACGTCAAGTACACGGCTGACCACTACGATGGATACAACGCCGAGGTCACCTATTACGGAGAGGCCACCTACCCCGAGTACCATCCTGCCCCGGCCTACAAGCCTGCCCCTTACCACCCTGCCCCGGCCTACAAGCCTGCCCCTTACCACCCTGCCCCGGCCTACAAGCCTGCCCCTTACCATGCTTCCCCGGCCTACAAGCTCGCCCCTTACCACCCTGCCCCGGCCTACAAGCCCGCACCTTACCACGCTTCCCCGGCCTACAAGCCAGCCCCTTACCACCCTGCTCCGGCCTACAAGCCTGCCCCTTACCACCCTGCTCCGGCCTACAAGCCCGCCCCTTACCACCCTGCCACGGCCTACAAGCCCGCCCCTTACCACCCTGCCCCGGCCTACAAGCCCGCCCCTTACCACCCTGCCTCGGCCTACAAGCCTGCCACTTACCACCCTGCCCCGGTCTACAAGCCCGCCCCTTACCACCCTGCCCCGGCCTACAAGCCCACCCCTTACCACCCTGCCCCGGCCTACAAGCCCGCCACTTACCACCCTGCACCGTCCTACAAGCCTGCCACTTACCACCCTGCTCCGGCCTACAAGCCCGCCCCTTACCACCCTGCCCCGGCCTACAAGCCCGCCCCTTACCACCCTGCCCCGGCCTACAAGCCCGCACCTTACCACGCTTCCCCGGCCTACATGCCCGCCCCTTACCACGCTTCCCCGGCCTACAAGCCCGCACCTTACCACGCTTCCCCGGCCTACAAGCCTGCCCGGCCTACAAGCCTGTCCATTAAGCCAATGCTGCGTGATAAATCTGAAGAGTGCCTGCCATCTGAATATTGAATGGCAGGCACTCTTCCTGCTTTATCCTGCTTCGATGAATTTACTGTAAATAAATGTGGATGTGTTTGCACTCTTCCTGTTTTAAATGATAGAGACTTTCTTGAAAAGAAAGACTGTTTAGATATTGGACATGAAAACATGGATGAAATGCTTTCGAACTGTATACTTAATTGATGTAAAAAAGGATTGACCGAAGGGAGCTGATTGATTCATAGCCATAGTGGAACGAAGCGAAACTCTGAGAAACCTATTCGTTAATGCCAACGACATGTTTTCGATTCTTTCACTGATGCAATATTCAAACACTACCGAATGATGGAATCAGTTGAAAACAGCTATCAGTCCACTATTTCCGAGGTACGCCGGCAGTCCACAGAGTAATAATTTGTGTCATTAGAATTGGCGAGAAATGTTCCGAGGGTGACAGAGTAAAGGTTGATATTCCGCTAGACACTCTGCCTCAAACTTAATAATCCTGTTCTACAGACTAGAAGAATCACATCTGGTTATTTGAAATGTCGTATGAATCAAACATTTCCCGTTGTAAAATCGGACGTCTGGAGACTGCATGGTGGTGTTAGATGCATTCGAAAGAGGTAGACTGTACCGCATGTCACACAATATTGCGGTACAACCTACCTAGCTTCTAAGTGGTGAGGCAGATATACAAACTCCGCGCTGCGGAAATCATCCGTTGATTAGACATCGTTGGCCAGGCACCGATAATCCCCAAGGTCAATAATTCATAAGGTCCAAAGTCTAAGGAATCAAATGATGCATGCAATACATTGTGGTATTTGCCGGGAACGTATTCTCGCGTTAGATTTGTTACAGGTCAGTTCGCTTTATAACTGCCTCCAATTAAGCCCAAGTAACTCCCGGTTATCTCACGGAAAGTGTCCACGGGTTAGTGGGCTAACGGTCAACGATCCTCTAATCGTTTTAGCCAATGTGCTTGGTCGTCTGCTAGGTGATGTGAATGTCAGCAAAGCGCATGCTTACTAGCGACATCTATGCTGAACTCGCAACGCCTTGTAATGTGCACTCTGGCACGTTTTTAGTGTAGGTGGCGCCAGAGCGCAGCATTCTTTGTCAGGAATCAGTTCACATTTACGTAGGATACTACTCGCTAGTTCACACTGCTGCAAAACAAATATTACATATACCTAAAGCTTCCGAAATCTAAAAATAATAGAAAACGCTAAACGTCTTCAAGGAATTGTTCAGTGTTGTCTAGCGTACTCGAAATCTTTAAATTTAAACCAAGCTGATCAATATTATCTGGGATCAAGATACGCAGCACGTTTTCTGAAGAGAATGAGAACCTTTTCGGTAAAAGAGTTCATGTCACGCAGTTAGAGTTCATGTCATTCAGCTATTTTGTACATTTTCCCTGAATCGTCTCTACTTCATCTACAACCACATTGAAAGAAATATAGCATGACATAAATATTACCAGTAAATCGCCGTAGTTGGCGATTAACGAGCAAGCGCGAGGGAAATGTATGGTGAATTTCAACTCGATCGGGCAAGTACTTTCTGAGATACAGAAAAGGTGCGCATGTGCAGAGGCACCCCACCCCTAACTTGAGGGAAAGTGATGGTTGAGCGATCCCTAACCACACACTAAATTTGAACGCAATCGACTCAGCCGTTCCTGAGATATATAATAAGGGTGTGCGCGTGCAGAGGCACTCCACCCCTGACTTGAAGGCAGCGACTGGGGGGGGGGGGGGGAGGGGGATGGGGTCCACGTCAAAACTTCTAATGCAGAACTTCTAACGTCAAAACTTCCAAGCCTAACTTCCAAAGGCCAAACTTCTAAGCGTCAAAACTTCTAACAGTGAAAATTTCTAACAGTCAAAACTTCTAATGAAAAACTTTCAAGCGACGAAACTTCTAATGAAATAACTTCCAATGCGAAAACTTACAAGCGTCAAAACTTCCAATGCAAAAACTTCCAGAAGATAGAACTTCTAAAGTGAAAATTTCCAATGCAAACACTTCTTCGCGACAAAACTTCTAAAGCAAAACACTTCCAAGCGACAATATTTCCAACAGTCAAAACTTCTAATGAAAAAACTTCAAAGCGTCAAAATGTGAAAAAAACAAAAATCTACCCTAGCCTAACCCAACCTAACCTAACCTAAGTTTTGGGATTGGAAGTTACTTCATTGGAAGTTTTGTCGCGAGGAACTTTTGGCTTCGGAAGTTTTGACGTTTGGAAGTTTTGTCGTTTAGAAGTTTTTGCTTTTGAAGTTTTGACGCTAAGAAGTTTTTCCATTATAAGTTTCTCATTATAAGTTTTTCCATTAGAAGTTTTTCCATTAGAAGTTTTTTCATTAGAAGTTTTTCCATTATAAGTTTTTCCATTAGAAGTTTTTCCATTAGAAGTTTTTCCATTAGAAGTTTTTCCATTAGAAGTTTTTCCATTATAAGTTTTTCCATTAGAAGTTTTTCCATTAGAAGTTTTTCCATTATAAGTTTTTCCATAAGACGCTTTTCCATTAGAAGTTTTTGCATTGGCAGTTTTGACGCATGTAAGTTTTGACTTGGAAGTTCTGTCGTTAGAAGTAATTCCGTAGAAGTTTTGTCGGCACACCGGCTGAGGGGTCCCTAACCACACACCACATTTGAACACAATCGGCTCAACCGTTCCTGAAAAATATAATAGGGGTGTGCACGTTCGCACGTGCAGAAGCAACCCACCCCTGACTTGTGTGAAAGTGGTGGCTGAGAGGTCCCTAACCACACACCAAATTTGAACACAATCGTCTCAGTCGCTCCTGAGATATAGAAGGAGGGAGGGGGGGTTGTTCGTGCACACGTGCAGAGGCACCACACTCCTTACTTGTGGGAATGTGGTCGCTGAGTGGTCCCTAACCACACACCAAATTTGCACACAATCGGCCCAGCCGTTGCGGAGTTTTTGCGAGAAAACGCTTTTCAACACCCCTCACGCGGCACGCGCCACGCGCAGTGAGTCGGCTCTGATCCCAAACAGAGTAGGGTGGATGGGGCTACACACAAAGCAGCCCGCTTGTCAATCGGGCGTGCGGTTACATAGCCACCTATATGAGCTTCTCAAAAGTGTCGCCACTGGCCGAGCCTGGCCGCATAGTTATTTCCCAAGTGTATACAGCTGGCGGGCGTGTTTGAAAATAGCAACCACTTAGGGAGACATAAGTCAGTAAAATATAGATATTGCTCTTTTTTGGGGGGAGGCATCGTCCATACTTGGTTCTCCAATATATCTTCCGTTTTTTTTAAATATGTTTGAAAAGTTTTATTTTGGGAAATTGTTCCCCCCAAATATTTTTTTTTTTCATCCCAAAATATTTTATCTCTCTCAAATATATTCAAAAACCGGAAGATATATTGGAGACCGAGTATGGACGATGCCCCCCCCATAAAATCAAAGCAATATCTATATTTTTGACTAACTTATGTCTCCCTAAGTGGTTGCTATATCCAAACACGCCACCAGCTGTATACACTTGGGAAATATACGGCCGGGCCGGGCTGGCTCGGGCCGCTCATATTAAGATTTTCTCCCTACACCACGGAAGGAAGAGCGAGCGCTTCGCGCTCGCTCGTAAAAAAACGGGTTTTCAACTGCAAGTCTGTGTACGTATTGGTTGGAAAAATATACATTTTAGGACATGACAAAGCTTACGAAATCATGAAGACGTAAACATAGCCTGTGCCATCTTAGAACATATATTCTTCGACGACACCAATAAAACCCACGCTTCTTCATCCAGGACATTTTCAAAATTGATGCAAGAGCCGAATACAAGTACATGCATTAATTTTGCATGACTTCGGATTGCTGAATACACAAACATAGTATTTTTGTTTTACATGCAAAACGCAATGCTTTTCGATGCAGAGTTTTCAAAACTTAACGATTGTCCGTAGGGGCATGCACTATCGGAATATTGCAGTTGGTGACATAGTGGATGAATTATAAACTATAATTAATAATATCCATGCTGTTCAATGTAACTGATGATTCTACAGTAATACACTACCACAGAGCAACAGCAAGACCCGACAAATAAACCACATGACCTCAATATGACATGATTTACACCAGATATAGATCACGTGCAACTGTATTGTCATCTGTTCACCTTTATGAATACAAGTGCACCCACGAAGTTGCGTATATTCTTTAAACTAGGAACACACAGCAACTAACACTCAGTGAAAATTACATCCGTGATTGTTCTCCATTGGTGCTCCTTGCACACACAGTCCGATAGGTTTCAGAGGCCATCCAATCGAAACAACAACACAAAACACTGCTTATACCTGGACACGCTTATTTCAAGCATTGGAGACCACCGAGCTGTTATCAACCTGCGCCTGGCTACCCCATATCTTTCTCATCCATGGAGCTGCCGACGGTGCAGCATCTCAGAGTGCGGCTCTGATCGGTCGTGAAGGAGCTGTGCGGCGACCTGAAGCCGGTCATGACCTGACCTCGGTCACAGCGCAGCCGCTGGTAGGCCGGCTCCGGGTCATACTGGGTCGCGCCGCACTCGGTCCAGAAGAACTGGGGCTGTAGAGCCACGCAGACCATCCGGGTCACACGGAAAGATGACGTCACGGGTGTGTTGTCGTGGATAGAGGTAACCACGCTATTCCAATCGCACTCGACGTAACCGTCCTGGAAACGGGGTAAGTGTTAACTCGGATGCGTATGTAGCAATTCACATAGAGTAGGTGAATATAAATATACAAATATATACGAGCGAGCGGGAGTATTATATGGTTTTTATCACGTGTTTAATGTATGCGTGTGGGTATGTGTGTACCATTTTGTAATTGGTGTTGTCATATTGGTGTTGGTGTTGTAATTTGTGTTGTATAATTGGTTGTATTGTAAGATGGACCCAATAGGGCGATACCTGTCGACCGCTACCAACAATACAATATTACTAAGCTGGTGTTAGTATATTCCTTGAAAAAAATCAAAATGTCGCTATTCCAGCTAGATAATAATATATACAACACTATATTTGTGTGGTTATAGTTGTGCTATTTTTCTAGTTAAACAAATAACCAGTAACCTCATAATAAATCAAATCAGCGCCGCACGGGTTAACGGCCCTACGGGGCCCGTAGGGCTAACAGGCCCTACGGGGGGACCTGACAGCCCCCCTGAGGTTTTTCTTGAATAACTTTTTAGACATACAGTGCATCTTGCTGAAATTTTCGGTAGCTGAGCTTAAAAGAATTATACGTATGCTGTAAAAATGTAATTGAAATTGGTTGAGTTGTTTGGGAGAAAATCATGTTTTGATGACGTCATGTTGGTAAAAAAAATGAAAAATCGTAGAAAACAGAGTTTTAAAGAAAATTGCAAACGAAATTCGCTAAAGATACAAAATGGCATTCTCTTTAAAATGGCAATCTCGGATTTTCAAAATTATGGGTTTTTGACCCCAAAAATGAAAAAATAAACGTTTTTGGGGACAAATCCCCACAAAATAAAAATTTGCAAAGATGTTAGAAAAACCGGAATATATGTGAGAGAACTGAGTATGGACAATACCCATACCAAATTTAAAAACAATATCTTCATTTTTGACTGAGTGATGGCTCCTTAAGTGTAAGAAACTGAAGACGTCATGTTTTTTTTGTTTTTTTTTACTTTTTTTGACAAGGTACGAACAAATAATTACTTTTCTGTGTTTCTGAGCCAAAACTGGTGTAGGAACATGCCTTTTTATTTACATTTATCCATTTCTAATTTTGAGGTTTTCGGAAGAGCAAAATCGCTATTCTGGACGTGGTAAATCCGAGGTCATTCACTTGACCTGGAAGGTCACCCGTTGACCTGAAACCTAAAACTCGCATACTGGTAGATTCCTCTCATGACAGGCAATATGCTGGTTCTTACCGCATTGCTCTAAGTTGCTTGGTTTGGAAGTTAACAGAGGGGCCTGTCAGCTCCCCCCCCCCCCCGTAGGGCGAAGGTGAAAAGCTCCCGTAGGGCGAGGGTTAAGACCTCCTTCTTCATCCCACAGCTGCGCAGTGGCCAGAGCGGGCCGAAGTAGCCTTATTTTAACCAAACCAAATGTATATATTTGTCAAGTTTAGTGAAGGCAAAGGTAATCGTGATGAGGTCAAGTGAGAAATATTATTTTCGTATTGAAAACAGAAAAACGTCTGAAGCAGATACGGATAAAGGCGACTTGGGAGAAAACACCCTACCCTGTAGATGATTGTTCAAAACTGGCTGGGCCACCGCTGGACCGAGCCAACGCCGGCCCACATGTGACCGACCACCAGGCCACAGTCGCTCCCTCTGGACGGTATGTTGACCAACTGCAAACTGCTACTGTCCGGGAAGGGAGGTCCCTGGATGCTCCCTCCGCCGAACACAGCGCCTGTCCGGGAAGGGAGCTCCCTGGATGCTATACTGACCCCCCGAACACAGCTCCTGTCCGGCGCAGCATGCTCCCTGGGCGTTAGACTGACCCGCCGAACACAGCGCCTGTCCGGCGCAGCATGCTTCCTGGGCGTTAGACTGACCCGCCGAACACAGCGCCTGTCCGGGGCAGCATGCTTCCTGGGCGTTAGACTGACCCGCTGAACACAGCGCCTGTCCGGCGCAGCATGCTTCCTGGGCGTTAGACTGACCCGCCGAACACAGCGCCTGTCCGGGAAACATGCTTCCTGGGCGTTAGACTGACCCGCAGAACACAGCGCCTGTCCGGCGCAGCATGCTTCCTGGGCGTTAGACTGACCCGCCGAACACAGCGCCTGTCCGGCGCAGCATGCTTCCTGGGCGTTAGACTGACCCGCCGAACACAGCGCCTGTCCGGCGCAGCATGCTTCATGGGCGTTAGACTGACCCGCCGAACACAGCGCCTGTCCGGCGCAGCATTCTTCCTGGGCGTTAGACTGACCCGCGCATTATACTTCCTACGTGGTAGGTCGACCCACAGGACGCATGGACGAGAAGTTGGCCAAAAAATGGAGTGTCTGTCTGGCGCAGGGGACTTCCTAGACTGTGGGCCGACCAGTATATTACTGCGGACACCCGGGGTAAAATAAAAGTTGTTATAGGTGAGATTGGTATATGAGTCAAGGCCAAGGGACAAAAATGAGCAAATATTTAGCATATCTAATTCATAGAATATTCTTCGGAGCTTCTGTTTTCAAGTAGCAAGCGTTTCAGGGGGCGCGGGTTTCAGATGTCGACAGAAAGTTAGGCCAGCTGATGTCTCGTGCGCCAAGTTGTATATTAAAAACCTCCCACGACTGCGCACGCGCAATTTCTGAGAACCGCCAAATCTGACGGTATTTCTCGTCATTTCTGACGGTGATTTGTAGAGAATCTCGAAACTTGCCCACTGTATTTTAGGCAATCGTTTTGAATAATAACTCACGGTAAAACACTAAAATCATCGAAGTTGGACGTGAAAACTAAGTCCTCACGCGCCAAGTATATTCAACACGATATCTAATTTCTGCAGCATTCAGGAATGTACTTGGTGCCCAATTAGCCCTCGCCCTACGGGGGGGGGCTGACAGGCCCCCCCCCCCCTGAGGTTTTTATTGAATAACCTTTGACACATGAAGTGCATCTTGCTGAATTTTTTGATAGCTGAGTTTACAACAATTATACGTATGCTGTAAAAATTTAATTGAAATTGGTCAAGTAGTTTGGGAGATAATGTTTTGATTACGTCATGTTGGTATAAAAAATGAGAAATATTGGAAAAATCGTAGAAAACAGAGTTTTAAGGCAAATAGCAAACGCAATTTACCAAAGATACAAAATGGCATTTTCTTTAAAATGGCTATCTCGGATTTTCACAAATTTTGGTTTGACCCCTAAAATAAAAAAATATAAAACTTTTTGGAAAAATCCTCACAAAATCAAATTTTCAAAGATATTAGAAAAACCGGAATATATGTGAGAGAACTGAGTATGGATAATACCCATACCAAATTTCAAAGCAATATCTTCATTTTTGACTGACTGAGGCTTCCTAAGTGTAAGAAACTGATGACGTCATTTTTTTAATAACTTTTTGACATTTTTAGACAATATACGAACAAATAAATACCTTTTTGTATTTGAGCAAAAAATGGTCTAGGAACATGCCTTTTTATTTACATTTATCAATTTCTAATTTTGAGGTTTTCTAAAGAGCAAAATCGCTGTTCTGGACGTGGTAAATCCGAGGTCATTCACTTGACCTGGAAGGTCACCTGTTAATCTGAAACATAAAAATCGCATACTGTTAGATTCCTCTTATGACAGGCAACATGCTGGTTCCTACCGCATTACTCTAAATTGCTTGATTTGGAAGTTAACAGGTGGGACTGTCAGGCCCCCCCCCCCCCCGTATGGCGAAGGTGAAAAAAGCTCCCGTAGGGCGAGGGTTAGGTTTTATCTTATTCCAAAAGTGTTACGTTTCTATTTGGAATCGTGCCGTTGTGTGTGGAAAGTGCGCATATAATTTTGAGCAGGCTCGTGCCATCACAACCACAAGAAGTTATGTATCACAAAAATTGTCCTGGGTCCAGGAGTGCTTCCAGACGATTGGCTCTTTGGCCTCTTACCAGAAGTCGCCAGAAGTCAGCTTGCCGCCAGGAAATAGTCTCAGGGATTTTGGCAGATGTGTTTAACAGGAACCTTAATGTATAAGTACCTTGCCGCCTTATCTAATTACGAGCGAACGCGAAGCGGTCGCTCGTCCTTCCGTGGTGTATGGGAAAAATTGGATTACCAGTAAGGCGCCGTAGTTGGCGATGAACGGGCGAGCGCGAAGGAAATGTATGGGCAATTTCAACTCGATCGGGCAAGTAGTTTCTGAGATAGAAAAAAGGTGCGCACGTGTGCACGTGCAGAGGCACCCACCTTTGACTTGTAGGAAAGTGGGGGCCGAGAGGTCCCTAACCACACACCAAATTTGAACACAATCGGCTCAGCCGTTCCAGAGCTATAGAATAGGGGTGTACACGTGCACGCGTGCAGATGCACCCACCCCTGACTTGTGGGAACTGACGGATGAGAGGTCCCTAACCACACACCAAATTTGAACACAATCGGCTCAGCCCTTCCTGAGATATAGAATAGGGGTGTGCACGTGCGCACGTGCAGAGTCACCCACCCCTGAGTTGTGTGAAAGTGGCGGCTGAAAGGTCCCTAACCACACACGAAATTTGCACATAATCTGCCCAGCCGTGGCGGAGTTATTGCGGGAAAATACTTTTCAACACCCCTCGCGCGGCACGCGCCACGCGCAGTGGTAATCACCCACATGAGCCGGCACTGGTCTCAAACAGGGTAGGTTAGATGTGGCTGCTCAGCAAATTAGTCCGCTTGTCAATCGGACGTGCGGTTGCAGAGATATGAGCGTCTCAAAAGCGTCGCCACTGGCCGGGTCGGGCCGGGTCGGGTCGGGTCGGGCCACTCATAATCAGATTTTTCCAATACACCACGGAAGGACGAGCGCGGCTCACTCGCAATGAGCAGCCCGACCCGGCCCGGCCCGTGGAGACGCTTTTGAGAAGCTCATATCTCTGCAACCGCTCGTCCGATTGACAAGCGGCCTCTTGGCTTAGCAGCCCCATCTAACCTACCCTGTTTGAGACCAGTGCCGACTCATGTGGGTGACTGCCACTGAGCGTGGCGCGTGCCGCGTGAGGGGTGTTGGAAGTTATTTTCTCACAATAAGCCACCAAACAGTTAACCACATCACGCTGGGTCACGTCAGCTTCCTGTTCCAGTCCAGGCGGATGTGAGTGCCGCTCTTGATCGGAATAACGTCTCCGGCACCCGCCGCCAGATATATGACTGAAAGTGGCGGGCTTTGACTAGCCATTCAACCCGGTCGCGCCGCTCGCCGGTAATCC
This sequence comes from Chirona hameri, assembly GCA_036785665.1. Lineage (NCBI taxonomy): Eukaryota > Metazoa > Arthropoda > Thecostraca > Balanomorpha > Balanidae > Chirona > Chirona hameri. The sequence goes on along the minus strand of JAXIVJ010000321.1, from coordinate 212,803 downwards.
CATCTGATCAAAGAAAGTCGTCAGCCGGGCCGGGGCCGTCCTGGCAGCCTGGCCCGGTCACCGGTGTTAGCGCCGGTCGGCCAGCGCCACGGACTGACAGCTGCACGTCAGCGGCGCCACGGACTGACAGCTGCACGTCAGTGGCGCCACGGACTGACAGCTGCACGTCAGCGGCGCCACGGACTGACAGCTACACGTCAGCGGCGCCACGGACTGACAGCTGCACGTCAGCGGCGCCACGGACTGACAGATGCACGTCAGCGGCGCCACGGACTGACAGCTGCACGTCAGTGGCGCCACGGACTGACAGCTGCACGTCAGCGGCGCCACGGACTGACAGCTGCACGTCAGCGGCGCCACGGACTGACAGCTGCACGTCAGCGGCGCCACGGACTGACAGGTACACGTCAGCGGCGCCACGAACTGCCAGCTGCACGTCAGCGGCGCTACGGACTGACAAGTACACGTCAGCGGCGCCACGGACTGCCAGCTGCACGTCAGCGGCGCCACGGACTGACAGGTACACGTCAGCGGCGCCACGGACTGACAGCTGCACGTCAGCGGCGCCACGGACTGACAGCTGCACGTCAGCGGCGCCACGGACTGACAGGTACACGTCAGCGGCGCCACGGACTGACAGCTGCACGTCAGCGGCGCCACGGACTGACAGGTACACGTCAGCGGCGCCACGGACTGCCAGCTGCACGTCAGCGGCGCCACGGACTGACAGGTACACGTCAGCGGCGCCACGGACTGCCAGCTGCACGTCAGCGGCGCCACGGACTGACAGGTACACGTCAGCGGCGCCACGGACTGACAGCTGCACGTCAGCGGCGCCACGGACTGACAGCTGCACGTCAGCGGCGCCACGGACTGACAGGTACACGTCAGCTGCGCCACGGACTGACAGCTGCACGTCAGCGGCGCCACGGACTGACAGGTACACGTCAGCGGCGCCACGGATTGACAGCTGCACGTCAGCGGCGCCACGGACTGACAGGTACACGTCAGCGGCGCCACGGACTGACAGCTGCACGTCAGTGGCACCACGGACTGACAGCTGCACGTCAGCGGCGCCACGGACTGACATGTGCACGTCAGTGGCGCCACGGACTGACAGCTGCACGTCAGCGGCGCCACGGACTGACAGTCACGTCAGCGGCGCCACGGACTGACAGCTGCACGTCAGTGGCGCCACGGATTGACGGTCACGTCAGCGGCGCCACGGACTGACAGCTGCACGTCAGTGGCGCCACCGACACGGTCGGCTATGTCCGCAACGTACCGACCCCGGTCACACTAGTGCACCCCAATGGTTTAACTACCGGAGCCACCAGCACCGCGACCGCATCATGCACGGTACGTGCACTACATCACCTCCCTTCAATAATTAACAATGAACAAAAATGGCAAACCTCAGAACGGAGCCATCGCTTTAGACAATCTGGACAGCAACACAACACACATCACACTAGCTTTGGTAGAAATCAGGAGCACGTCTCACACGTCCTGACCTCCGTAAGGAAGGAAGCGGAGAGCTCGGTACACCCGATAAATATTGTCCATCACTGGAGAGCGCGGATGGCTCAGTCGACGGTGCCACATTTCGGCACCCCGGCGACAGGGGGCTCGTCGGTGTGATTGTCCTTCACTGGAGAGCGCGGATGGCTCAGTCGACGGCGCCACCTTTCGGGACCCCGGCGACAGGGGGCTCGTCGGTGTGTGCTGCATCACTGGAGAGCGCGGATGGTTCAGTCGACGGCGCCACCTTTCGGGACCCCGGCGGCAGGGGGCTCGTCGGTGTGTGCTGCATCACTGGAGAGCGCGGACGGTTCAGTCGACAGCGCCCCCTTTCGGGACCCCGGCGGCAGGGGGCTCGTCGGTGTGTGCTGCATCACTGGAGAGCGCGGACGGTTCAGTCGACGGCGCCACCTTTCGGGACCCCGGCGACAGGGGGCTCGTCGGTGTGTGCTGCATCACTGGAGAGCGCGGACGGTTCAGTCGACGGCGCCCCCTTTCGAGACCCCGGCGACAGGGGGCTCGTCGGTGTGTGCTGCATCACTGGAGAGCGCGGACGGTTCAGTCGACGGCGCCACCTTTCGGGACCCCGGCGGCAGGGGGCTCGTAGGTGTGTGCTGCAGCGTACCGCCGTCAGCCACGGCTGGTGATCCGACGTCCGGCGCGATGGTCGGAGCAGGTCGCAGGGTGCCGTCCCGGGCCTCGGCGGGAACAGGTGGCGCCATCAGATCCGGGGGCAGCGACACCACCACAGCTGATGGATCGGGATGACCTGCCGAATGAGCAGCACTCAGCAGTTGGTCGACATGCCTGCGCCAAGTCCTACCGCCATGAAGCCTAACGACGAACGTGACAGGCCCGTCTATGCCAACAACCACACCCGGTAACCAAACACTGCCATGGCCATAGTTCCGAGCAAGCACGTGATCAGATATTGAGAAATGTCTTGACCTTGCTGTGCGATCATGATTCGCTTTCAGCGCCGACTGCTTATTTGATACAGATCTGTGCAAGTCTGGGTACATACGGTCGAGTCGAGTCTTCAGCTTGCGGCCCAACATCAGCTCTGTCGGCGTTACCGTTGTTGTCGATTGCAGTGTTGTCCTCTGACGAAGCAGCCACTTGGATAGAGCCAGCTCCCAGCCATCTCCGGAGTCTCTCTGCAACACCAATTTGACCTCTTTGACAACACGCTCAGCCATACCATTGCCCTGACTGTGCCTGGGCTCGATTGTCCGATGAGTAATGACGTTACCGGACAACACCCTCTGGAACTCATCTGATGTGAAGGTAGTCGCATTATCCGACACCACCGTGTCAGGAAATCCCCATAGATTGTATTCGGGAACATCCACAGTAAACCCATGGCTTTTCAGAGCCCGTCGTTATGAGTGCGTATAGGCGGATATAGAACAATGGCATGTCTGTGGCGCGCTGCTGCCAGCTGGGCGCTGCGCTGCTCAACAGACAGGTTGAAACAGAAAAGGAAATGACAAGGAACAGTGTAAAATTCACAGATTACAGCACAACGTATAGAAGGGCGATGATAGCATGAGTTTCGTTTCGTTGTGTCTTCGATACTGCATTTCTCTCTCATTAGCGAAGACAATACTTCAGCTGTCAGCATTGGTAAACATTGCATGAAGTCACAGGTGGTTTGAAATTAATTTTCACCATTTCTAAGGCACTTGTTTTTCGGTATCTCATTGTACAGAAGTTCTTTCAGAAGCCTCGAGGTTCTTGGCGCGCGAAACGAAAATTCAAGCCAGAAAATTATTACTTCCTTGCTTGAAAATTCGATCAAAAGAGATATAAATGCTGAAAATAATGAAAATATAGCACCGTATTTCTTCTTATCCAAATAAAGTGTACCATTAAAGATAACATATTTAAGTTCTTCACTATATTAGCTCACTGCCAGTATATAAATAAGCTGCAAATATCGTCCAACTGCGCCAAAATTTACAATTTTGGCCGAGCCTTAAAAATACGTCTGTCTTATCCTACCATAGAGAAGCAGTCATATGGTTGCCTGGCATTGATGGGCAAATGGCGAACATCTGGCGAACATACAACGGAGACTGGCAATGGCAGGCGCTGCAGCTGTAGAAGTAAGTGCTTCAGCTTCTACCCACTTTGAATGCGCATCTACCACACAGCACACGTACTTTCCACGTACGGGTTCGGCGAAGTCGCAGTGGATTCTCGCCCATGGCCCGGTGGGCCACGGCCAGGGATGCAGCTCTGCCTGCGGCGGCTTGAGTCGACTGCTGGCAAGGTGAACAGTTCCGAACTACCTGCTTGATTTGCCCATCAATGCCAGGCAACCATATGATAGACCTAGTCAGCGACTTTATGTACCTCATTCCAGGATAGCTGATGTGAAGCTCACACAAAATTGTTTTCCCCAATTCGCCTTGGGCGCTACCACTCTGACCCCACAAAAGCACTTCTGCTGTTTGAGTCAACTCGTTCTTCCTTCGTACAAAAGGCTTAAATTCACTCGATACTTCCATTGGCCAGTCGACGAATTGCACCCACCTCAAAACCTTCCACAGAACAGGATCCCGGCTGATCTAAAGAGCAATCACCTTTGCATCGAGCCAGTCTGCTTCTGCGAGAAGAACCAGTTCATCATTGTCTAGAAGCTCATCATGGGCTTCTTCAAGAAGAAAAAACGTCAGGCGTTAGGTACGAGTATTTTATCAGACGACAGTCGGGCTCACAAAGGCATAATGTCCATAGTAGGAAACGGGGGGGGGGCATGACCCCACTTTTGTTCATAATTTGTGTTTTGTATGTTAGCCCTCGCCCGGGTAGGACAAAATCACTACGTGTTCGGATAGGGGGGGGGGGGGGTACGACCCCCCTCCCCCCTAGCGTTTCGCCTCTAATTGAGCTACAGCTTCGATTCAAAGACGAGCGTGTTGCTTGTGACGAGAGTAAGCCGCTGATATCTGATGGTAAGGTCTTGGATCATTAGATGACCTTTGAGGTCATGTCAATGACCCAAATGTCATCCAAATTGAAAATGCGTATAAATTAAATTGTATCGAGCTAGAAGCATGAATGAGCATATCATAATGCTTAATGAGTGCCAAGTTCGTAATCAGCGTCACAAAATGTCCTATAAACTGCCAAATTCCAAAAAAATGGTAATTTCAGGTCATATGAGGTCAGTGACCTCGGTTGACCTGTGGAAGCGCATGACCCCAGTGGAACATATAATTTTGTAAAATGGATCCCAAATTTGAAATCAGTGTCACAAAATGTCCTAGAAACCGCCAGAAGCCCAAAAAAGTCATCGGAGGTCATCGGAGGTCAATGACCTCAGTTGACCTCTGAAAAGGTCAATCGAGGTCACAATCTCAGTGGAAACCACAACTGTCACCTGGAAACACCTGTGCATATGCTCCTGAACAACAGACACTCGAAAACTGCAGAAGTTACAAGCATCGATACTGCGGGACGCCAGTTGCGCCTGACATGACCTTGAGAAACAGGTCACGGGTCATGTGAGTTAGAAATTCAAAATTTTCCGAGTATGTGTGAAATTGTTCAAAAGTAGGGTACTGAAAGTTGAATCTGAATCGGTTGGACACTACGAGAGTTATTTTAGAAAAAACGAGGGGTGGCATCCACCCCCTAACCGCGCCGTGCCCAGGGCGAGGCTTTTAGACGCCCCCCCCCCCCGGTTTTTCAAGGATAACAACAAAACGGCGATACACAGCGCCACCTTTTTTGGCACATCTGTTTATACACCAATTACTCACATTGTGTGAAATTATTGACCACTGGTCATCTCAGGTCAGGTCACCAGGCCAGGTTACGTGACCCCACTTCCAAAGAAGTTTGCTATCGTACCACTGCCACAGTTTTTGGCCGATCGCTTTAAAACTTACATGATTTCATAAGGTCATAGGCACCTACAATTCGAATATCTAAGATTGTGTATATCGGTGACCTAAGGTCGGGTCAAATTCGTGACCTCCCATTATAAGTAAATGGGGAAATATTAAAATGCTTCCTATTCCGAGGATACGCATGACATCAGTCCATTTCCTTCTGGATCATGTTATCATAGGCTATTCTTGATGATCCAGGTGTAATTTTTGTCCGTTGATCTCTACAGGGTCAGCCGAGGTCAACTGAGGTCACCAACACTTTGTCAATAACTCTCGATAGAATGAAGATAATGAAGTGAACCCAGCATCTTTATTTGTCTCGTCGAGACACGTCTCCCAACATCCAACATGACCTACATGGGTCACCACTTGACCTTGACCTGAGGTCAAATTTCTAAGTTGACCTACCCTAGTCAACATCAATGTGTTTCGAAGCGCCTTGCCGAGAAAATACGATGGCGTCAAAATCATTGCCCTATCTTTATTAGATAAATAGGTATTTGCGAACAACTATTTGCAAAACAAATAGTTGTTTGACCTTTGATGACCTCTGGAGCCTAAAATATTGACCTCAACTAAAATTTGGTGACAATTCACTGATTTCATATTACAAGAGCTTCTTTCGATTGCTTTTTCCGTTTGTTTCTAGCTATCATAATTTCTGAGATATTTCGGGGTTTCTGGAGCGATGTCCTAAAACTGGGAAATCTGACCTTTGATGACCTCTGGTGACCTCAATATTGACCTGAATTAAAACAAAAATCTGAAATAGTTTCAAGGTGATTTTTGATGAGCTTTTTGATCCATTTAATATTTAGACAACCATCTTGCTCCGTCCGGCCGTTCCCACACTGTGTGGTGGCGCCACTACTAACTCACCAGCACTGGGGGCAAAACATCGCGGCGCGCCATAGGGACCAACGTATAAATGGCAAATTTGAACGGCGCCCTGACTGGGCTACGCTTGGAAAAAAGTTGTGCAAAGTAGCAGCATATTATTTGTTGGAGATTCTAGATTGAGCCCAAAGGAATGATAAGGTTCCACCTGGTCATGGAATTTCTGGAGAGCAGCTGACATGATTGGTTCCCATGGCCTTATTTGGGATGTAACAACCACGTGATACCGTTCATTTTCCGTTGCAAATGCGATCTAAGCTTAGTATATGAAGTATATGAAGCTTAGATCGCATTTTCAACGGAAAGTAAAGGGTATAACGTGTTTGTTACACTCCAAATAAGACCATGGAACCATTCATGTCAGCTGCTCTCCAAGAAATTCCATGACCAGGTGGAACCTTATAATTCGTTTGGGCTCAATCTAGAATCTCCAACGAATAATATGATGCTACTTTGCACCACTTTTTTCCAAGCGTAGCCCAGTCAGTTCCTATTTGCCATTTATATATTGGTCCCTATGGCGCCCGCGATGTCCCCCCCCCCCCCACAGGACGGCTGACGCCACCACGCAGTGTGGGAACACAGCCCGGCGTATGCGGCGCGCGAGTTGGCTGTCTAGGTATTATATTGATGTCAGTACCCACCAGACCCACCGACACACTCACGACTCGGGTGCCGCCTCCAAAGGCCAGCAGGAATGTCGGAGGTCGATGGATGCTGCAGCTAAATTAAAATACTTACTAATTTAACAGCCAGGTATGGGAGATTGGTTATGCTTGATATCTTACTGAGTCAAAATGAGTAGGATTGTTATCTAATTTTTCATATTGTAGAAGTCATGTCTCTGAAAATGCATGAATCCGTAGGCGGTTTCCTGTCTCACCGCACCTTTTGCTGTCACCGACGTACGTTGACGAGTCGGAGCTTTTTCACCCCTGGGTAGGAGGAGAAAAGACTATCGGGCTAATTAAATGCCTATCAGAAGACAATAGACGCGTCTATACGCGCGTATATAAACGTCCAACCTGACATCTTCCGATGTCTTCCGGCTTCTCTTATATCGATAATCGGACGTCTCTTCTGCATTATCGTACTCAATGCATTTATGGATATTTCTGTCATCTGTTCGCTCATCCAGAAACTATCGGCGAGGGCGGGCGGGGCGGAAACTGACTTTCGGTGTCGGCGCTGATCACATTTTAACACTCTCCCTACGGGGACCTTTTTCCCATTCGCCCTACGGGGGAGAATGGGAAAAAAGACCCCTGTTAACTTCCAAACCGAACAACATAGAGCAATGCGGTAAGAACCAGCATGTTACCTGTCATGAGAGGAATCTAATAGTATGCGATGTTTAGGTTTGAGGTCAACGGATGACCTTCTAGGTCAAGTGAATGACCTAAGATCGACCACGTCCAAAAATACCGATTGTACGGGGCGCTTATAACTTCCGAATGGAGAGAGATAGAGAGACACCGTAAAAAGTAGCGTGATGCCTGTCATAAGAAAATCCAAAGGCATCCCACTTTGACCATATAGGTCAACCGGTGACCTCTGGGGTCAGGTCAATGACCCTTCGGGTTCTGACATGACCTTGACGAAAAGGTCATAGGTCACGATCTAAAAGTCGTATACACTTCAAATTTCTATATAATACGTATAGTTTTGTAAACTCAGCTACTGAAATTTTCAGCAAGATGCACAGCATGTGTAAAAAGTTATTTCAGAAAAACCTCAAGGGGTGTCGTTTTAGGACCCCCTCCTTTCCCCTCCATAGGGCGAGGGTTAACGGCGGCGACCGCGTGGAGCGCCACCTGTCAGCGATTGCAGCGCAGCAACGACCCACTAATGACGCACTATTGTCACAGCTGATTACCGCGTTACCATGGCGACCGCGTCTCGTGACCGGCCGCGGAGGCATATCGAGGAGGGAGCATGGCTAGAGCCGTGACATGTGAGGTGAGCGAACATCACGTACACAAGAACGCACTCGCAAACTTGGGTATACGAACACGAGACTTGGGGGTAAAGACATACTACGCAAACTTCGACGGACCAAGGTAAATGCGCAATACGAAACGCTCGGCTAGGTATTTGCGACGTGGCATTAGAGTCAGTACGACTTTAGAGAAGTGATAAGTACGACTAATGCTAAGTACGACTTATAGTAAGTCGTACTTATCACTTCCAGTAAGTCGTATCACTTCTGCATTTACTGCCTTAGGTACTACTACTCAAGTCCGCATTTACTGGCTCTAGAACAAAGGCATACACAGCTATAAAACACGGATTGAACCGTTAGTTTTGTGGTAACGAATCAATGTTCGGTGCTTGTTGGTTGGAGACCAACAAAACTGTTTAAGCTGCAACCGCAGCTGTAAGATGACTAAATGTCTTTCTGATATTTCAAATGTAATGATATACCGGTAAGGCGCCGTAGTTGGCGATGATTGAGCGAGCGCGAAGGAAATGTATGATGAAGAATGTGCGTGCACATTATATGTACACAGAGCGTATACAGATAGAACGCATGCACACACACACGTGAGCACGTGCGTGTGGTGTGAACGGTGCTGATTTGCTAGCACTGTTGCCTGACACCACACTAAATTTCAACTCGATCGGGCAAGTAGTTTCTGAGATACAAAAAGGGGTGCAAACGTGCGAACGAGCAGAAGCACACCACCCCTGACTTGTGTGGAAAGTGGCGGCTGAGAGGTCGCTAACCACATGCCAAATTTAAACACAATCGGCCCAGCCGTTCCTGAGATATAGAAAAGAGGTGTGCACGTGCGCACGTGCAAAGGCATCCCACCCCTGACTTGTAGGAAAGTGGCGGCTGACAGATCCCTAACCACACACCAAAATTGAACAAAATCGGCTCAGCTGTTCCTGAGAAATAAAATAAGGGCGTGCAAGTGCGCACGTGTAGAGTCACCCCACCCCTGACTTGTGGGAAGGTGTCGGCTGAGAGGTCCCTAACCATACACCAAATTTGAACACACTCGGCTGAGCCGTTCCTGAGATATAGAATGGGGTGTGTTCGTGCGCACGTGCAGAGGCAGCACAACCCTAACTTGTGGGAAGGCGGCGGCTGAGGGGTCCCTAACCACACACCAAATTTGCACACAATCGGCCCAGCTGTTGCGGTGTTTTTGCGAGAAAACACTTTTCAACACCCCTGACGCGGCACGCGCCACGCGCAGTAGTAGTCACCCACGCGAGTCGGCACTGGTCTCAAACAGGGCAGGGTGGATGCTCCATCCCCCCACCCCCATACTCAGCAAAGAATCCCGCTTGTCAATCGGACGTGCGGTTGCAGAGATATATGAGCTTCTCAAAAGTGTCGCCACGGGCCGGGTCGGGTCGGGCCGGGCCGCTCATATAAGATTTCCCCCCACTTCACGGAAGGACGAGCGAGCGCGAAATAGATTGAAAATGCCAGCAAAATAAGGAATAGCGTCACCAATGTATCTTCTTATGCTATAAAGCGTGATGCAAATGGTTAACGCAATCGCTGTATCCCAGAATCCAGAGGAAGCCACTCGCACACGTGGTGTGCGCTTCATCTAACCTTCTACTTTAAGGCCTTCAGGTTTACACATCATCGTCACAAGAATGTATTTTTTCCATGGTTTTTCTTCTTTTGCGAGTAAGTTTCCAGTCATAGTCGTCAGTCGTCAGTCGTCAGTCGTCAGTCGTCAGTCGTCAGTCGTCAGTCGTCGGTCGTCGGTCGTCAGTCGTCAGTCGTCAGTCGTCAGTCGTCAGTCGTCAGTCGTCAGTCGTCAGTCGTCAGTCGTCAGTCGTCAGTCGTCAGTCGTCAGTCGTCAGTCGTCAGTCGTCAGTCGTCAGTCGTCGGTCGTCGGTCGTCAGTCGTCAGTCGTCAGTCGTCAGTCGTCAGTCGTCAGTCGTCAGTCGTCAGTCGTCGGTCGTCGGTCGTCGGTCGTCGGTCGTCGGTCGTCGGTCGTCGGTCGTCGGTCGTCGGTCGTCGGTCGTCGGTCGTCGGTCGTTTACAGTCGGTGTCGGACTCATCGTTCAGTTGGCAGCGGGTCGCTCGACAGACACCCGCCTTCGCACAATGCTCGTCAACGCCAGCACCACAGCAGCGGCAGAGACGGCAGCGGCAGCATCAGCGGCCGCGGCCGAGCCGGCCAACACTCTGGAGCAGGGCTGCCAGCTCGGCTTCCTTCTGCTGGTGGCCGTGGCTTCCGTGCCACCCGTCTGTGTGGCGCAAGACATCGTCACCGGCTGTCGACATCTCTCGGCAGTGGACGAGCTTCTCCTCGTCCGAGAGCTCATCATCATCGTGTGGAAGCCACTCACCAACTTCGTGGTGCTTGTCCATGAACATGTCCAAGACTGGATGACACCAACTCGGCTACACGTGTTTTGCCTCGTTCACAGTTTAGGCATCGTCAATGGAGTAGGTTTGGTGACAACCGCCAATTTCCTCATCAGTCTGAGTCGAATGGAGCAGCTGCTTGTGTCGCGCTTCCCGGCTGTGTCGGCAAACTTGACGCAGCGTCGGATCCGCTGGCAAAACCGACTTCTGATGATGATGATGATGGTGATCTCGTCGACTCTTCCTTTGTTTGGTGGTCTACTGCCGTCTGCGTACTATTGGTGCACGGGCGGCTCGGAGCCACCGGAAGCTCCCATGCTCGTCCTGCTATCCATCAACAGCGGCATCAACTGCGCCAATTTCTGCTTCAGCATTTATCTGTGGAAAGCGAGCAGTGGAGTTCGAGATACGTGCTGGCCTCGCAACTACATTTCCGCTCACGGCTGGGCTCAACTCTGCCTAGTGATCATCATCGCAAAAACCCTCCTGGTCCCGGTTAACACGGACAACTTAGACCCAGAGAAGAAGATCTATCTTAACCACACGTTCTTTACCCTTCTTTACGGCTTGCTGGACCCCTGTCTTCTGCTGCTGATGGCGGCAAGGTGGCGCCAACAGGTACGGGAGTGTCGCCTCCAGGTCGCCCAGACAAAAGACACTCGCAAGTCCAACATCGTGATTCCACTAATCAGGCTGGATCTCATCTAGGACATCGATATAAGCGAGATTTGACATACGAACATTTGAATGGTAATGTAGCGGATAACATGCCATTCTCACAACACAACCATCAATTTGACAACGTCTCGGCGAAGCTGCAGAAGAAAGTACGCGACATATCCGCTGTGCAACCATCCTCATGTTATCAACTGAGTGAAGATTGGTTAAGAAAAATGTCCGCTCGCAGGCTGTATTTGGAACAAGAAAGAAGGACTTCCCTTTTCATCTGGTCATCATTTGGTCATTTGAGGTGAAATTCATCGTTGTTGGTGACCTGTTGTAACAGTCATTTTCCAGGATGAATGCGAAGATTCCTGAACATCTCATGACAACATGAAGTAATATTCATAACATCCTGCGCGTTGTTAAAGGAAGATTGATAGATTGGTGTTGGAATGTGATTGTCATGCGTCACATGACAAACGTCCATGTCGTCGATTTCTTTCTTTGTGCGACTCGAAAATATGTCTTTAGGATGATTGGCTCACAGCTTTCACAAGTGATTTCCTCAGCTACTCATCGCTAATAAATTGTTAATAAGTATTGCTTGTAATGTTTCAGCATCCAGTTAAAATAAAAATAACTATTACGGTCATATAGGTATAATACACAGAGGGACGTAATCATTTGTTCGGATGGACGATTGTTCGGATGGACGATTGTTCGGATGGACGATTGTTCGGATGGACGATTGTTCAGATGGACGATTGTTCGGATGGACGATTGTTCGGATGGACGATTGTTCGGATGGACGATTGTTCGAATGGACGATTGTTCGGATGGACGATTGTTCGGATGGACGATTGTTCGGATGGACGATTGCTCGGATGGACGATTGTTCAGATGGACGATTGTTCTGATGGACGATTGCTCAGATGGACGATTGTTCGGATGGACGATTGTTCGGATGGACGATTGCTCAGATGGACGATTGTTCGGATGGACGATTGTTCGGATGGACGATTGTTCGAATGGACGATTGTTCGGATGGACGATTGTTCGGATGGACGATTGTTCGGATGGACGATTGTTCGGATGGACGATTGTTCGGATGGACGATTGTTCGGATAGACGATTGTTCGGAAAAGCGATTGCTCGGATGGACTTGTGATTGAGCCAGACGAACTAGCAAGGCAAGATGCCCGACGACAAAACGGATTGTTAAAAGCATGAAGGGAAGATTGATTCAACTATGGCTGTAATTCAGGTCTTGATAAGACGGCATACTTGTAAACACGACTTAGCGACATGTCAGTGGAATAGCAGTTGGCCAGAGCTAAGGTACTCAGTTGAACAAAACAAAACAAAACATTTCAGTTACTCACTAGTGTATCGCCTCTCATCTGTAGATATGTGTGTGAGAATCAATATAGGCTGACACTTGTGGCGCTATGAGGGGTTCAATTAAGTTGAATCTCAAGCATGTTTATGTTCAGCATATTTGTGTTGCGTTGCTATATTTATGACACATTAGTAAGTGTGTTGTCACCATATAGTATAATTCGGTGTCCAGTAACGTATACAAGTCATTGGACAAGCTCCATGGATGAGGAAGATATGGGGTAGCCAGGCGCAGGTTGATAACAGCTCGGTGGTCTCCAATGCTTGAAATAAGCGTGTCCAGGTATAAGCAGTGTTTTGTGATTGTTGTTTCGATTGGATGGCCTCTGAAACCTATCAGACTGTGTGTGCAAGGAGCACCAATATAGAAAAATCACGCATGTAATTTTCACTGAGTGTTAGTTGCTGTGTGTTCCTAGTTTAAAGGACATACGCAACTCCGTGGGTGCACTTGTATTCATAAAGGTGAACAGATGACAGTACAGTTGCACGTGATCTGTAACTGGCAGGGCCTTCCGTAAGAAAGTAACTGGGTGGGCAAATGCCCACCCAGTGCTCCAAGATGCCCACCCAGTGGCGAGAATTTGACCACCCAGTTGTAAACTATGAAATTACGGGCATCCGTAATCTCCCGTCTCCTCCCGGTGACCAAAAAGCAACAAAAGAACCATTCTGGTATCAGTACGTTTAATTTTCCCTGTTTGGAAGCATTTGGATGCGCATGGGAAGACAATAATCACGCTCTGTTTACCATCAAATTCATTTTAGCGCTTGTTGTTAGCGGTGTTGGCCATGAGGCATGAGGCCTGACTGGCCCTGACCTTGGCACTGGTTTTGCCTCCACGTGGTTTCACCCGTTTCGTCTTCCATGCCGCCCAGGTCAAGAGTGTAAATTGGACCTCCGGACATCCGGGGAAAAAACGAAGTTTGCTTATCACCACAGTTAAAGTTTGACCATTCCACCTAAAAAAAGACAGGGTACATTTTTGGTTTTCAAGAAAAAAAACGTTTTCAAGAAACTTTGTCTGTGAGTGACCCCGTTTACATGAGTCAATCGGCTGTTACGTAAATTTACGATAAGCAAACTTACGCAAAAATGGCGATAACTCGACCCGTTTACATGAGCAAACCGACGATGTTGTCGTAAATTTACGTTTAGCCCATGGTTCAAATTATGCGCATTTTTTGCGTGATTTTACATATCTGGCGCTCTTGCGCTGAACAACAACGCAGCGAAACAAGCGTCTGGCCTGGCTTGTGAGGGCACATAGGTTGCGCGTTAAACAGAGATCTAAGAATATATAGAAGTTTGTAAAGATCAAAGTTAGATACTCCGGCTGTGTTTAATCCCTTTTGAACCTGAACTGCCGTGGGGAGATGGACGACGAGGTGTCTATCGCCCAGGCGGTTCTTTTGGTATGGCTCTGCGTCAGGCATTTGGCTGAGTGCCATAGAGCCGTCACCCACGGCGTAGGTGAAGGGATAGGTTTTGGTGGAGACGTCCAAACTGTCAGACGCCTGAGAAGGAGACGGCGGTTTATCATAAATCACCTCATGATCCTAAAGCAATCCCAGAGGCAGTTATTGAATGGTGGAAGAAGGTGGAGGCTGCCCAGGATTCGGAAGCTGTGGTTCCAACAAGAAGTGATGCAGGTTGGTACTTTTATGCATTTTTTGTAAAAAATATTGCTGAAGTCAATGATGAACATGTAGCCTTCATAAGTGTACTTTTTCTGACTGCAATTCCCAACCTGGTTCTTCCAGGTTTGTGAAGAGATGTACTGGCAGACGGGTTAGGTACCTACATATCCAGGTATTGGCTGCACAGGTGTCCCACTTCCGTACACCAGCTGTAGGTAGTGTAACAAGGGGCGGGCGGTGCAGCCGGTTTCATGACGTCACCGGGCATGTATTTTGCACTATCAGTGGTGGTAACAATTGTAATAACAATCAAACCTGACCTAACCTTCACAAATTACGGTTGCAGGGACCCATGTTTAGAACGCTCCGCTCACATTCGCTTACTGTGCTGCAGAACCTACAGGGAGGCTGTTGCCCCCCTACCCTCCCAGACCATCTCTTAGACAAAACATAACCCTACAGCGTAAACAAGTTGTCCAATGTATTTACGCCATGGGGTTAGGTTTTGTCTATGAGATAGTCTGGGGGGCCGTAGGTTCTGCAGTGCAGCGAGCAAATGTGAGCGGATCGTTCTAAACATGGGTCCCTGTGACCGTAATTGCTGTAAAGGTTAGGTGAGGTGTGATTATGTTATTACAATTATTTCCACCATCACTGCTCCCTGAGAATGCCCATGCCCCCCTCCATCGTTGCCTGAAGACGCCTCTTTTCCTCAATCAGTCACAAACTATTGATTAACACAGGATATGCCCTGGAAAGTTACGATTGATAGTGAAAAATACCCTCCCAGTGATGTCATCAAGCCGGCTGCACCACCCGCCCCTTGTTACACTATACCTACAGCTGGTGTTCGGAAGTGTGACGCCTGCACAGCTAATACAGATATCCAATCTTTGGACACATCCTAACATCAGACTTCTCATGCTACCAGAAAGCAGACAATGCTGACACAATGCTTTAGTAATTAGTGCATCTGTATTGTTTACATTCTGATTGCCTGACAAGTCAGGTTCTGACATATCTGCAGTGACAGCACTTTACCCTTCCATAAACTGTGGTGACATTGCCACATTTTCAACTTCAACACTGTTGGGTAAAAGTCCAATATACGGACACGTCTTAATCCCTGACTTGTCATACTATCAGAATATAGACGATACAGATGCATGGCGCTTTCATACATTAGTAT
Source organism: Chirona hameri (assembly GCA_036785665.1). NCBI lineage: Eukaryota > Metazoa > Arthropoda > Thecostraca > Balanomorpha > Balanidae > Chirona > Chirona hameri. The sequence goes on along the minus strand of JAXIVJ010000321.1, from coordinate 197,250 downwards.
TGTTTACATTCTGATAGCATGACATGTCAGGGGTTAGTAAGTGTCAGGAGTTATGGCAGTTACCTGTATATCTCTCATTTTCACATGTCAGATAGCAAATGTGTGTGTCTAAAATATTGATGGGGGGGGGGGGGGCAAACAGTGCTGCCACTTTTCAAGAGCTGGGGGACAATGACATTCAATTCTGTAATTCTGTCAATTCTCTAAATGCATTGGCCGTTATTCAAATGGTTCAGTTATTCCACACAGAGCAGGGTTTTTACTGAGGGCATTTGTCACATGTGAAAAGGAATAGCCAATCTAAAAATATGCAGTCAAAATATAGCATTGGCCTTGTAATATTCTCAGATAAATTGACATTTTTTCAGCTTGAAAAGTGTACATCACCAGATTGCATGCACAAGTTGTACATCACCACATTGCAGTACCAATTGTTATACAAAAGCTCCATCCATGCCCCTTTTCGAGTACCTACAGCATTATATTGCCAATTTTTGGAACAGACATTTTAAATGTTGTAATGTTGTAAAATGTTTCAGGCGGTTGAAATTATTAACAACCATAAACCCCACCCTTTCTTGTCTAGCTATTTCCAATGGATGTTCTGAAAAGTGAAATGTAGAAATATAACATACAATGTTGACATACACACTATCATGGGGAAGCGTGTTTGGAATCATCAACCAAGTTAAGGAGGAGGCTAGTACTTAGGGTGACATAAGTCAGTCAAAAATATAGATATTGCTTTGATTTGTTTTTGGGGCATCATCCATACTTGGTTCTCCAATATATCTTCCGGTTTTTGAATATGTTGAAAAGTTTGATTTTGTGGAAATTGTTCCCCCCAAAAATCAATTTTTTTTTCTCACAAAATATTTGTATCTCTCAAATATATTCAAAAACAGGAAGATATATTGGAGAACCAAGTAAATGCAAAGCAATATCTATATTTTTGACTGACTTATCTCTCCCTACGTACTAGCCTCCTCCTTAACTTGGTTGATGATTCCAAACACGCCATGGGGAGTGTGAGTACCCATGTGAACTCAAATGTAACCACTGCAGCAGAGCTGTCAGTGTCAACACTTGTCTTTACAACATTTATCCGTGTTCACAGACGCATTTCTCATTTTTGAGAAAGAAGATTTAGTTGAAGTTCTTATGTCAAGTTCTTATAAAATTGCTCATCTCTTTCGGATTTGTGAAATGTCTGTGATGCACATTTGTATGACTGACAGCCACATTCCTTTAATTGAAAGCCATAATGGTTGATGCTTGTATTGCCATACTCTTGGTGGTTATCACCTTCACAGCTTCCCCAGCTTGTTGGATTCCATGCCAGAGCAGGGTGGAAAAACAATAAATGTTGGGAAAATCGTAAAAATAGAGTTTCAAAGCAAATTGCAAATAAAAGACGTCAAAAGAAAAGAAATTACATTTTCTTCCAAATGGCTGCCTCGGATTTGTGATTTTTGACCCCCCCGAATTTTTTTTTTCTCGGAAAAATGTCCACAAAATAAATTTTTGTGAATTCGAAAAGTGAATTTCTTAAGCTCGAATACCACAATCAAGTGACTGGCTCAAATCCTCGGAGGAAAAAAATGGGGTACCTTTTGCCACAAAAAGGTGCCCCCAAAAATGGGGATACCTTTTGCCCCCCCCCCCCCCCCGTGGTTTTCCCTTAAAATAGGCCCTGTGCCAGTGATAACACTGTGTTTCATGAATTGTCACATAACTGTTAATTTACATCCCATTTCCAAGCCAAGTTGGGGAGGGGGGGAGCGCTGAAGCCCCCTAACTGAATTGGATTCTACACCCCTGTCCCATTGTTTTAAAAGCCCATTACCAGTGGCGTCGCTACACAATTTTGAGTGGGGGCCCGATAGGGTCTTTTTTTGAGGAGGCTAGCCATGGGTTTTGGGAGCCAGCCCCATAATAGAAGCCACATAGGGCTAACATACAAATCCTGCGCATCGGGGGGGGGGGGCGGACTCTGGCAGGAGCGATACTGGGGCCCGCCCCTCCCCCAGCCCCCCGTTTGCGACGCCCCTGCCCATTACACTGTCTTCAATGTTTTATAACTTTGTATGTAATCTTAGTCCAAATTACAACTATAAATGGAACTGTAACTAGGCTCAGTGGTCACACGTCAGTTGGCTAGTAACAGGTTTTAATTACAATGTATCTACTGCTTACAGATTTGGGAACAAGGTCGCTGGCTGGAGAACTTCCGAATGACGAAAGGGTCATTCATGAAGCTCGTCGACCTTGTGCGCTACAAGATGGAACCACAGCTAACTGCTGTGAGGGAACCTATACCTCTGGAGGAAAGGGTAGCAATGGCCCTATACAACTTAGCCAGCAATATGGAATATCGAGTCACAGCAAATCAGTTCGGCTCACACAAGTCCACGGTAAGCAGGATATACCTACATCATGCTACCTTCCAATAAGACAAGACACAAATCGATCCCTATAGTCCGCACACGCACCTGAGTTAGTGGGGCGTATGGGCAGAAACTTGCCCACTTTGGCAAGGTCGGATGCAATCACTTTGGTGCCTAACATTTGCCCTGAGTGTGGATGACCTGTAGTCATTGGCATTGACCGGGATTTGGGTCGGATGATGTTGGGGAGTGGAACCATTTTAAGATGTCATGTGTTGCATTACAGATGCAGGAATTATGCCTGATAAATTATCGCTTGCCCACCATTGACAACCTTCCCTTAGTTTTCCGGCTTATGTGGTGACTATGACTGGTTAAATGAGTTAACACAGGACATAGGCACTGTCAACATTGACACACTGGCGAACGCTAGTCTGCGTGCAGGGAAGTGATTGATTATTCCCTTGTCTGTCAACAGGTGAGGAAACACCTCATAGGATTTTGTAAAGCTGTGGTTGAATGCATGCGAGATTACATCAAGATGCCATCCGCCACGGAGGCCGTCGAGATATCACAACGGTGGGATACAAAGTGGTGCTTCCCACAAGCGTATGGTGCCATCGACGGCACGCACATTCCCATCACTGCCCCCAGCGATGGCTACCGAGATTACGTAAATCGGAAGGGCTGGCCGTCCGTGCAGCTCCAGGCAGTCTGCGATGACAGATACATGTAAGTAGCAAGTGCCTGTTGTTTGTTTCACCCCGTGGTATGGTAAGGGGACAAATAAATAGATAGTTTCATGGTTTTTACAACAAAAACTTGCATGATACTTGACATGACAATACGTTTACTCGCCAGCCGCCACCGGATGTAGTATGCTATGTGAACGTTTTATACATGATCAAAGATGGCGTGAGCCTTGGATGTCAGCCACACATGCAGCTTAGGGTCGACTCAAACTAGGCGGTTCTTCGCGCGGCAGGTTGCCATCGCAAACATCCTTACTAGGCTAACCGACGGGTTGAACATTTTCATATAATTATTTTCAGTTCTGCAAAACAAACACTGACATTTATAACTGAAAAGCTCACGCTTAGCAAAAAGCACATTGGGCGTATATGCAATCACAGGACCGGCTTTGTTGCTTTTACTTTTGAAACACTAATGAAATGGTGCACACAAATAGGTGTTGTTCTTTCATAGCGTTTTTTTTTTTCATTTTGCAAGAGGCGTCAACACAGCTGGTAGTTATCACTCGACGTACTTGTTCTTATGAGCCATTTTTTCACAGGTTCCGCAGCGTCAATTGTGGTGCCTGTGGGAGCAGTCACGACGCGGGTGTGCTGACAACAACTCCCCTGTACCAGTATTGCGATCAGTTACCAAAGGTAAGCGCGCCGAAGCACTAATGGATATTGGAATAGTACTCCCGTTGGTATTGCTAAGGCTGGAACAGATTCGCTTATCACATATGACAACTAATGAAAACGCTCTTTACATCCTTGCTCTCTTTATAAACCTATATTGAAAATCATGAACATTACGTCGCACTCGCACCTCATTAAATCACTGTGACATCTCCTATTCTGTCTGGTTCGTGGTCCAGAGTGGATAATGAGGTACGAGCGGTGAGGCTATCTTACGAACCCCGGGTCAATGCAACTCCATACGCCCTGTGCAGCACGCGTGCCGCCTAGTCGCCGCCTGCCGATCGCCGACAGTGAAGGGCGACCCACCAGCTGACGCTTTCAGCGGTCACGTGACATGAGTGCTTTGTCGGGCTCTGCCTGCATTGCCTCACGTGCTATGGCTTGCGCCCCACCATGTGCGCTGTCCTGTGTATTGTTCCACCCTGCAACACTGTGCTTTGTCGGGCTTCTTGGAAAAATGGAATCAGCGGTTTTCGTGCCGAGGCCTTGTCATGTCCCATGCATTTAAAGCATTCCGAAATAAATTAGCATACAAACAAACGTATATTTTTGTATATCGAGCGTTCAGCGTAAACACAACATTTTACGACTTCTGAATATGCGCAGGGCGCAGACGCGTGAAAATCCTCACAGGCGGCACTAATCAAAAGTTAAAATAACAAACGTCCATTCTAGGATATCATAATCGAACTTTAAACAATCTCAGCGGCGCTCAAGAGCGGGCACGGACAAGGGACGGGCACGGACACTCAATGTCTTGGCGAGCGCGACCTCCACCGGCGGCGGTCGTGCGCCGGCTGGTCCGCGTGCTCTCTGATGCTGCGCATCGCCTCTACCGCTTCCCGCATCACCTCCCGTCCCGCTCTCATCTCTTCCAGCAGCGCCTGCTGGAACAGATCGTCGCGGGCATCCCGCGCCTCCTGGCGTCTGGCTGCCTGGCGCACCTCCTCCTCTATGGCGGTTAAGGAGGCCAGCACTTTATCCCGTTGGGACGTGGCGACGCGGCGCCGGGCCTGCCGCTGCTGTGTGGCCCTCGGCGTGCCGCTCAGGCCGTCGTCGTCCATCTGAGCGGGAGGACTCTGTGGGGTAGCGAGTCTGGTGGGATGGCGTTGCCGAGTGCCCGCTGGCTGCGATGGGCACACGGAGCCGGAGGATGAGGATGAGGATGTGGACGAGGAATTGCGTGGACGGGCTGTACATGGGACGGGGCGGGTTGTGGACGGGCCAGAGCGAGAGTTAGATGGGCCGGTGCTGGGCGTGGGCGATCCAGAGCGGGGCGAAGGCGGGTCATGACAGGTGGACGGATCGGGACGGGGTGTGGATGGTACGGGTCGTGGAGCAGACGGGACGGGTCGAGCAGCAGGCGCGCCGGGACGAGGAGCAGATGGGCTGGACATGGGTCGAGGAGCAGATGTGCGGTGACTGGGTCGAGCAGCAGATGGGCCGGGCCTGGGCCGAGGAGCAGATGGGCCGGGGCTGGGTCGAGGAGCAGATGAGCCGGAGCTTGGTCGCGGTGGGGACGGGTCCGAGATGGTGAGGGGAGGAGGTAAATAGGTGATGCCGCTGTCGTTCTCCTCGAGCACCACCTGCGGCGTCAGCTCCTCGGCGATGGTTGAACCATCGTCGGACTCGGTATACAGCTCCTCGGCGATGGTCGATACGTCGTCCGTATTTACTAGCATCTCGCTGCCTCGGAAGCTGACGAAGGGGTCCACTGAAACGATACATGGAAGTCGGTTAACGAGGAATATACAACATGTCAAAGGTCAGATGGGCATTATGCAGACACCGCTTTTGAGTGGGTGACACAGACACGGTCCGAAGTCGAAATGTATCGCATAGTCGAGTTTTTGTGATTGTGGTTTAAAAAAGTATGCACCTGACGATTAACTTAGCCATGCAGTGGTCACGCAGACGTACATTCGCAATGATTGGACGATTATATCTACGTGTCATATGAATGTACTGACCGAAAAACGGAAGTTCTAACAATAATTAAGCCATAAACCGGCCTCAATGCGGTTGGCCGTCTTGTATTAATAATCATGTCCTGTCCTGTAATCCTGACACAATAAGACCTGTTTGATAAGGTAGAGCAGCTGCGAGACTCTGACGCCACCCCAACTCATCGTTGCATACGTGGCGTATGTAACGAACCTGCAAGTGCAACATCTGGCACACTGAGGGACCGTAAGATCAGGAAATATGAATGCAAAATTATTATGTGTAATATCTACTTAACATCCAAATAATTAATGGAGGTGTTGACACTAGCAAGACATCATTTTCTCACCATAGGGCTCCTCCTCCACCTCTTCAAATGTGATATCCATAGCCGTGATGCAGGCGGTGGCAGTGGGACGCCCTCCCAGGAGCTCTCGGAGCAGGTCTTCGTTGGGAAGCTCCTCCAAACGCCCTGCTCCAGAGCGCGCCATGGCTCTACTGCTAGCGTTAAACTTATTGCGCAGCGCCTTCAGTTTATTCCGGCACATGTCCGGCGGGCGGTCGTACCCCCGCTCGGTCATCGCCTCGGAGAGGTACTGGTATATCTGAAAAGAGAAAGGAAGACCCAATGAGAACAGCTTCAATTTCAGGATGTGTATAAAGGTGGTCACTGGTCACTCAATCAGCATACATCATACAGTGAGGGGAGGCTAGGGGTCTGATGGTGTGACTGTGGAGGGGAGGCTAGGGGTCTGATGCTGAGGGGAGGCTAGGGGTGTGACAGTGAGAGGAGGCTAGGGGTGTGGTGAGAGGAGGCTAGGGGTCTGATGGTGAGGGGAGGCTGGGGGCCTGAGTCAAGAGAGGCTAGGGGTCTGACGGTGAGGGTCCAGGCTAGGGGTGAGACGGTGTGGGGAGGCAAGAAGTGAGATAGTGAGGGGAGGCTAAGGGTGTGACGGTGAGGGGAGGCTAGGAGTGAGATAGTGAGGGGAGGCTAAGGGTGTGACGGTGAGGGGAGGCTGGGTCTGATGGTGTGACTGCGAGGGGAGGCTAGGGGTATGACGGTGAGGAGAGGCTAGGGGTGTGATGGTGAGGGAAGGCCAGAGGTCTGACAGTGAGGGGAGGCTAGGGGTCTGATGGTGAGAGGAGGCTAGATGTCTGATGGTATGATGGTGAGGGGAGGCTAGGGTCTGACAGTGAGGGGAGGCTATGGGTGTGACAGTGAGGGAAGGTTAGGGGTATGATGGTGAGGGAAGGCTAGGGGTCTGATGGTGAGGGGGGCTAGGGTCTGACAGCGAGGGGAGGCTAGGGGTCTGACGGTGAGGAGAGGCTAGAGGTCTGATGGTGTGACGGTGAGGGAAGGTTAGGGGTATGACGGTGAGGGATGGCTAGAGTCTGACGGTGAGGGGAGGCTACAGGTGTGACTGTGAGGGGAGGCTGGGTCTGATGGTGTGACTGCGAGGGGAGGCTAGGGGTCTGACGGTGAGGGGAGGCTATGGGTGTGACAGGGAGGGGAGGCTAGGGTTCTGACAGTGAGGGAAGGTTAGGGGTATGATGGTGAGGGGAGGCTAGGGTCTGACAGTGAGGGTAGGCTATGGGTGTGACGGTGAGGGAAGGTTAGGGATATGACGGTGAGGGGAGGCTAGGGTCTGACGGTGAGGGGAGGCTAGAGGGCTGATGGTGTGACAGTGAGGGAAGGTTAGGGGTATGACGGTGAGGGAAGGTTAGGGGTATGACGGTGAGGCTATGGGTGTGACGGTGAGGGAAGGCTACGGGTCTGATGGTGAGGGAAGGCTAGGGGTCTGATGGTGAGGGGAGGCTAGGGTCTGACAGTGAGGGGAGGCTAGGGGTCTGACGGTGAGTGGAGGCTAGAGGTCTGATGGTGTGACAGTGAGGGAAGGTTAGGGGTATGACGGTGAGTGATGGCTAGGGTCTGACGGTGAGGGGAGGCTACAGGTGTGACGGTGAGGGGAGGCTGGGTCTGATGGTGTGACTGCGAGGGGAGGCTATGGGTGTGACGGTGAGGGAAGGTTAGGGGTATGACGGTGAGGGGAGGCCAGAGGTCTGACAGTGAGGGGAGGCTAGGGGTCTGATGGTGAGGGGGGCTAGGGTCTGACAGCGTGGGGAGGCTAGGGGGTCTGACGGTGAGGGGAGGCTAGAGGTCTGATGGTGTGACGGTGAGGGAAGGTTAGGGGTATGACTGTGAGAAATTGCTAGGGTCTGACGGTGAGGGGAGGCTACAGGTGTGACGGTGAGGGGAGGCTGGGTCTGATGGTGTGACTGCGAGGGGAGGCTAGGGGTATGAAGGTGAGGAGAGGCTAGGGGTGTGACGGTGAGGGGAGGCCAGAGGTCTGACAGTGAGGGGAGGCTAGGGGTCTGACAGTGAGGGAAGGTTAGGGGTATGATGGTGAGGGGAGGCTAGGGTCTGACAGTGAGGGGAGGCTAGGGGTGTGACAGTGAGGGAAGGTTAGGGGTATGACGGTGAGGGGAGGCTAGGGTCTGACGGTGAGGGGAGGCTAGAGGTCTGATGGTGTGACGGTGAGGGAAGGTTAGGGGTATGACAGTGAGGCTATGGGTGTGACGGTGAGGGAAGGCTAGGGGTCTGATGGTGAGGGGAGGCTAGGGTCTGACAGTGAGGTGAGGCTAGGGGTCTGACGGTGAGGGGAGGCTAGAGGTCTGATGGTGTGACGGTGAGGGAAGGTTAGGGGTATGACGGTGAGGCTATGGGTGTGACAGTGAGGCTATGGGTGTGACGGTGAGGGAAGGCTAGGGTCTGACAGTGAGGGGAGGCTAGGGGTCTGACGGTGAGGGGAGGCTAGGGTCTGACAGTGAGGGGAGGCTATGGGTGTGACAGGGAGGGAAGGCTTGGGGTCTGACAGTGAGGGGAGGCTACAGGTGTGACGGTGAGGGGAGGCTAGATGTCTTGACAGTGAGGGGAGCTAGATGTCCTGACAGTGAGGGGAGGCTAGGGGTCTGACGGTGAGGGGAGGCTAGGGTCTGACAGTGAGGGGAGGCTAGGGGTCTGACGGTGAGAGGAGGCTAGGGTCTGACAGTGAGGGGAGGCTATGGGTGTGACAGGGAGGGAAGGCTTGGGGTCTGACAGTGAGGGGAGGCTAGGGTTTGACGGTGAGGGGAGGCTAGGGGTCTGACAGTGTGAGGAGGCTAGGGGTCTGCCAGGGACCGCTAGTGGGCCAGGGTGTTATGACGTCGCAAGCAAATTGTACCAGTTAAATATTTAACGCTAAATATTTATTTATTTATAAATCAATCAATATTTAGTGGTACCATGTGCTTGTGACGTCATAACACCCTGGCTCACTAGCGGTCCCTGGCGGCTAACTGCTGCAACAACTCCAGCTGATAGTGCTAGCCAATCTAGACACCGGGTGGTTCGCTGTTTTTCTGCACAATAGATGTCAACAAAAAATGTGCCATACAATTAGCAGCACAAAGGATTTCCATGTTATTTACAAAAATCATGAAATCACCAACCCAACTTTCCGCTTAAAACTAAAAGTTGAATATCTTCCAAGACAAAAATTCCCAGAAAAAAGTTCACGCACATGTTCAGCTGACCTCTCCTGACATGTAGTGATACAATTAAGTGTGATTCAACAACTTTCAAAAAGGTGGGACAGTCCCTTTAATAAGTATGATATTTGGATGTGGCCGAAGATTGGATCTTATACTGACTAAACAACCCACAGTGCCTTTCTTGGTATTAGCTGTGCAGGCGTCACACTTCTATACACCAGCTGTAGGTAGTGTAACAAGGGGTGGGCGGTGCAGCCGGCTTGATGTCACTGGGAGGGTATCTTTCACTATTGGTGGTGGAAAGTTTAAAATAATTGTAATAGCATAGTTTAACCCGACCTAACCTTTACAGCAATTACGGTTGCAGGGACCAACAGTTAGTATGATCCACTTGCTGCGCTCCAGAACCTACCGCACAGCAAGTGGACGGGGTGGCTGTCACCTGAAGGTGACAGGTGACAGCCACCCCGGACTCCCTCAGACCATCTTGTAGACAAAACCTAACCATACAGTGTGAATAAGTTATGATGTATTTATGCTGTAGGGTTAGGTTTTGTCCACAAGATGGTCTGGGGGTCCGGGGGTGACAGGCCCCCAGTAGGTTCTGCAGCACAGCGAGCGAATGTGAGCAGTACTCTAAACATGGGTCCCTGCAACCATAATTGCTGTAAAGGTTAGGTCAGGTTGGATTATGTTATTACAATTATCGTTTCCACCACTGAGTGAAAAATACTCTCCCAGTGACGTCATCAAGCCGGCTGCACCGCCCGCCCCTTTTTACACTACCTACAGCTAGTATACAGAAGTGTGACGCCTGCAGAGCTAATACCCCGTTCTTTACCATAATCAAGGCCGACCATAATTGGGTTCAACCCCAAGCTGTTACAGGAATGTTAAAGATTATGTTACTCTTTTACACATACACTAAATTAGCCCACAAATTTGATGAATGACTAAGCACTGTCTCTAATTAGGGTAGAATAACCCTTATCCGAACTAAAGGAACTTTACTGTCTAAACTGATGCCATCACATGCGGAACTTTATATACTTTTGGGGTTGTAGCTACAACTGCATCCTCAAAAATTAAAACCCCAATTATGAATATTACAGCCCCAACATTGTCATGTCAGTGACCTAAGTAAATAAATACTGTGAACGGTACACAAAATCACCAAAGGATTTTCAATAACAATCATATGAAAATAATGAAAACATATATGAACAAACAGAAGAAAAAAACCCAGAAATATTGAAAAGCAATAACACACATACGTCATTGCAACAGACAAGATAAATGTGCATATTTGGCATAGCCACATCATATTTGCCTCTTGTATTATTACTAAAGTGATGCTGTTTGGTTCTCGCCTAATTTGTTTGCCTTGTGGGAAATATGCTATATGTATTTATATATCTCAGCTGTAATATATAAAAGGACCGGACCTAGACCATTTGCATCACCAGACATTTTAAGTTTGAGACCATTTTTCTGGCAGACGTTTGCGTCCTAAGAAACAACTTTTACTAGGAATAAACACATATTTTGCCCAAAAATAACGATTTTGTGTCAAGGCGAACCTCCAATTTCATCAACCTGCTCCATTTTTTCTGAACCTAAAATATCTATATGTATCGATGTCTAGGGGTTACAGTCCCCAGGTTCCGGGAACACGTTTCGGTAACGGTGGGGCTGGCGTCACCGTCCGGGGCTGGCGTCACCCTCGCGGCCGGGCAATCAAATCAAAGTTCAGGTTACTATCACCGTTGTTGGTCTGGAGTCATGGGGAAGCTTAATGACGTCACCAGATTCTGGCAACGAGCGAATCTTAGGCGGACCTGATCGGACTTAATGGCTACGATCAGTAGGTTTCGTCGCGATCGGACTTAATGGCTACGAGCTGTAGGCCGACCCGATCGGACTTAATGGCTACGAGCTTTAGGCCGACCCGACCGGACTTGATGACTACGAGCTGTAGGCCGACCCGATCGGACTTAATGGCTACGAGCTGTAGGCCGACCCGATCGGACCTAATGGCGGGGTTAGGTTAGGTTAGATTAGGTTAGTTAAGTTTAATTAATTCCGATCGGTTCGGCCTACCGCTCGTAGCTATTAAATCGGGGCGGCCTAAGATTCGCTCGTATCTGGTGACGTCATTAAGCTTCCCCATGACTCCAGACCAACAACGGTGATAGTAACCTGAACCTTGATTTGATTGCCCAGCCGCGAGGGTGACGCCAGCCCCGGACGGTGACGCCAGCCCCACCGTTACCCACGTTTCCCCTCCCCCTTAGCGACACCTATGCGCCACTGAAAATCAAACGCAGAACAAGGGACGCGACCCGGCTCAGGGGGGGGGGGGCTTGAGCCCCCCCCCCCCCCCCCCTAGATCTGCGCCTGCTATCAGTCAGCCTGAGGGGCCCACAGTCTGACTGAGTGGGCTCTCGGTCGTTCTGAGGGGACACTCACTCAGCTTGAGTGGGCCCTCGGTCAGCCTTAGGGGGGGGGGGGGGGGGGCTCAGCCGGCCCGGAGCCCTCAGTCTGCCTGAGGAGCCCTTGGTCGGTCTGATGGGCCTTGGTTGTCCTAGGTTAGCCCTTGGATGGCCTGAGGGGCCTTCAGTTAGCCTGAGGTGCCTTCGGTCTGATGGGCCCTTAGCGGACTTGTAACAGCTCATTATTTTTAGTCGACTCAAGTCTGACTAAACAAAATAATGAACCTTTAGCGGATGATGACCCTACAAAAATAATACCCCCCCCCCCCCCCCCGGTCGCCGACTCAATTACAACCCCAACGAAAAACAAAAAGTTCCGCCTCTGGATGTCATACAAACCTGAGCATTCCGGACTCTTCGCCCGTCCATGGCTGACATCAGGTTCTGCTCCTGGACTATCGACAGCAACGTCCTCTCCTCCTCCACAGCCCAGTGCCGCATAACTTTAAGCTACCACTGTTTACTGATATTCATTGACCAGCAGAAAATAGCCAAGGTCTGAAAATAAATAGATACAGCCGTAGGGCACAGAACCCAAATGGTCAACGCGGCGAACGATGCTCAATGTGGCGCTCACGAGATGCGTCGCCGGCGGGTTCTGGGGGAGCAACGAGCATTCATTAATGACGAAACAAGGGACTTCATTTATAAATAATTGTATGCAAAACCAAGGACAACAAAGTATAGATACTTTTATTTGGGATTTTTCATATTCAGTTCAATTATATTTTAAAAATAAAACGTCCACTGTATTGAATAAACAACAAGTGAAGGAAGGGTATCGAATCGTCTGTTCCGTAATTGGTGTCTTATCGTAAATTTACTCAAATCCTAACGTAAATTTACGTTTAGCGTTATCGTCAGTTTCATCCCACGAAAACCCGTTTAAATGAGTCAAAACATGCGTTTGTTTGGCTTATCGTCATTTTGCCTCTCTTATAGTCATTTTCCGTTACTCATGTAAACGGGGTCAGTAGTACCTGAAAGCCAAGGGCCGGCGCATGCGGGATCCGGATGCACCAACATGCCAAAAGCGCGAGTTTGTGACGAAATTCCTTCGCGAGACGGGCGACGTTTAGACAGGGAGTCCATCACAGAGAAAAACTACGGATTCGAGTAATTATTCTAGCCATTCATTATGATCTGGGTAGCTGTTACCCAGATCTACACAGCACAGTCGCTGCTATACTAGCTGCTGCACTGGACATCCCACATAACTGTGTGATTTGGGGGTTCAGATATAATCGGATAAATATGGTTCATCGTGTTCCCGTTGTTTTTTTTATTCACGATCTCAGCGCCTTTCCATGTTTTCCACGTTTTATTCCAGCAGAGCCAGGTTAAGATGGATGCAAAGTTAAAAACCACACATCCACGCTAAAAAGGAGAGAGTGAAAACCAAACGGTCATGAAAAAACACTCCGCAGGCCTACATGCTTGCAAATGGTTTTAGCACGGAATCATTGCTGCGACAATACTGGCGAGAGTTCCGCGTTTCGGTGCTGTGGTCGCTAGATCCTCCTTCGGACGCAGCTATACTTCTTCGTGTTCGGGCCACGGGAACACCGGTCAGCAGCAGAGAAAATGATACAGACGAAGAACTAAGCAGAGGAGCGCCTGACAAGGATGCTCTCACAACTCCATTATAACCAGAGAGAAGCCTCTCAAATCCCAGAAGTACACCCAGAAGCCTTTGAAAATTGGTAACAGAAGAGAAACTACTCAGTTATTGAAATATGTCACTAACGGGCGTAGTTATTAACGGCAAGTAATCAGTTGTGGAATTTTGTTCCGCCCTCGAAGCGGCGCGAACTGCCTATATTTTCTGCCTATATTTAATTAAAGAGGAATAATTACATTTTTTCACGCACAAAAAAAAATGTGTGGAAATGTGTGGAATATGGTGGTATATGTGGTCTGTATATCGAGTTATTACTTGAAATCGATAGACGATGCCAAAATATATTGTAAACTGGTCACATTTTACATGTGACTTACTTACATTCCTACCGAAAGATATTTCAAGTTAAAGTTGATAAGCGTTCCACGCTTATAACGGTCGGTGCTCACAAAGTACTTGGTAACGAATTCACTGTCCGAGCTATAATTAGCCTGCCTACGCATTGTTATTTATCATGAAGTTATATACTAATATGTTTCATGCACTCTATCTGTTGCGAATATGTACCAAACTTCTATGAAAAATCAATAAACATTTGACAAATTGCATTTAAATCGGCTTTTTAGCTTGGCCCCGAACGGCGACCTATTTAGTGTGCTCGATTAATTACAAATTTGATGTTATCACACGAATTTGCAATATACAAATATTCAATACATTGATATGCACTCATGAAACATTTATCTGAACCGTTGTTCCGTAATCAATCAATAAACATCTTGGAAAACCGTGATACATTCACGGTTTAGGGGGCGGATTAGGGGGCGGATTAACTTGGCCCCCTATGCAGACTTATTTAGTGTATGCAATGTGTTGAGAGGTAATTCAACAACGTTGAACAGATTGATACAAAAGCGATTATGTCGCGTATGTCGCGTTTCCAATAGTGGGGGGAAAATACCGATCATGAACTCTGAAAGATGTATATGTACTTGCTTTTTTATTTGTCAAAACTTCCAACTTCGAATTAGGGCATAATTTTATTTCATTCTTAAATTTAGATCGCATAATTTTGTAACATTACAGTAGCCTAATAAGCTATTGTAAAAAGGTCGTTATTTGCATTTAATAACTAATACATTTTATTCACAGATTTTATATAAAATGGACATTAGCCGTCTTCACAAGGATTATTGCGCTGAAGAGATTCTGAAAAGTTTCTGAAAAGTATTTAAAAAGTTTTAGTATAAAAGTATTGGTTTAAAAGTCTTAAGTATAAAAGTCTCGTTTTATACCGGTCGTATATATATTAGCCGTTTTCACGAAGGATTTTGCGTTTGGGGCGATTGGGGCGTTTCGGGGTAAATGGGTCTATAGCTTGTAAGAACACGGCTTTTCCAGGTTATTTTTGGTATCAATCGCAACTTTATGAATTAATGCATTTTTTTCTGGAAATTCCATTTGAATGATAACACCATAGTTTACTTAAAATTAACAATTTCATCTTAAACTAGCTCTGGTGTTGCCAGACGGCTGGGGTGTTTGTGCGACGCCATCTTGCTCGAATCCCGGAAGTGGCTGATTCGGGAAATGGTCATATTTTGCAACGACATGGTTTTCAGGAATAATAGCTTATTTCGATGAAAACTAGATTAATTAGTCCATTCATATTTGCAGTCATATTCACTTTTAAAAGCAAGGATTAATGATAATTAGCAATTTCGTCTTGATCATTTCTTGTAAGATGACGGGAATGCTGGCTCCGGCTCTGCGCTGGCTCTGCGCAGGCGCCGCCGCCCGGTCACCATGGCGACGGGACGGCCGGTCGCCTGACGTCACGTTGCACATGTGGCTCCGGCGCCGGCCGGCTGGTCACCATGGCGACCAGCCGGCCGATTGCCTGACGTCACGTTGCGTATGGGCAGAGCCGTGTACTGCGCCTAGTAATGGCGTCCGTTCGATCTAGAGGAGCCATTTTTGAGTTTTCAATACCAGTGGCTGCAGAAAGCCCGCATGTTTCATGGGTTTATAAGTGCCTATTCTGAGTTTTTTTCAGCTTTTTGTGAGATTCATCAATTAATCAAATAATCAAATCAAAAACATTTGGTGTGATTCGAAATGCGTAAGGGTTGTTCCGGTTTTTGAAAACCAACGAAGTTACCGCTCTAAATTGGACGATATCAGCGGGACAGAGCGACGTTGAATTAAGGTCTGTCTATGCGGTTGACATTTGATTGCGTTTTTCATCATAATGCTATTTTTCTTTGCCATTAATATCTTCAGTTTTGCCCTAACTAACTGTTAATTGCGTATTTTATTTAATCAAAGCTGATTATCTAGTATACTTTTTAACCTCTTTTGGGGCGTTTTCGGTATGTTTTGTAGAAGGAACTAACACAACCCAAAATTGCCAGATTTGCTCATGAATGTGAATATTAAAAGCAAACTAACGGTAAATATTGCATTGTAAGAGCATTTACTTATTCATTAATTCATAAAATTGTGATTGATACCAAAAATCACCGGAAAAAAACCGTGTTCTTACAAGGTATAGACCCATTTACCCCAAACGCCCCAATCGCCCCAATCGCCCCAAACGCCCCAAACACCCCAATAGACCCAAACGCAAAATCCTTCGTGAAAACGGTTATTGCGGTTGGTTGAGGGGATTGATGGGTGATAAAACTATTATTGTAAGGTAAATACTGAGAATGTTCCTGTTTTGAGTGCAGTTCTAATGAAATCAGATGTGTAGAATTAGTATAAAATATTTGGTTTTCCTATAAAAAGGTGTGCAAAACCGGAATACGACCATAAATTGTTGAAAATATGCCCCTCAAAAAATATATTGGGTCAAATCTGGTGAGTTTTTTGGTTTGGGGTCCTTTATGCCCCCTTGTGCAAAAATTGCCCCCTCCTGGAGAGAATTATGTGAACGCCACTGGCAACTGTTCTATCCTATTGCAGACAGTTGCAAGTTGGAGCAACTTGGAGGAGATTAGAGGCGCCACGGTGAAAATAAAATATTCGGTCACATCAAAATAGCTTACTTTTCCTGCCAATACTTTGGAGTGTCAATATTGTCTACACTATGATAACATGAAAGTCCACTGTTAGAACCTGACTGAAGCGTACAGCCAGGGAGGGGATGAAGAACAACCTTGTGGAGAAACTTTATATAACCATCATGCATTATTTTGGCTTAAATATTTATATTGTTACAACAAATTTTGTATTTTAAAACATTGATACATCTACTGTGAAGGACTCTCTAACACAGCCATCATGTTTTATATTAGTACAGACAATATTGTGTGAGGCTGGGGCATGGATCAAACCAATGTTTGATATTTATATGTATAACACATATACATATCTGCATATACATATACAAATATATACATATCTTCATTTCTCACTACTTACATCTTGTTGCATTCCAGTTTCTAATGTATAATGGTTGATGCTAATGTTTCAGTTTTCCTACCTCAAGTGATGAAATAACCAAATGGCTGATTGAGTGTGGGATAGCAGAAGTTGTCAAGAATGGGGGAGTGTGCATCAAGCATTTCTACCCATCTGCAGTGCGTCCTCTTGCCAAGTTTGCATCAAGATGCGCCTGAAGAAAGGCGCTGGTCCTTCACTGCTGGTGAGCTATTAACCTGCGCACTGCAGGGGGTTGATTTCCCTCCCCCCTCAGGTTTTTGCAGATAGCGAAAACACGGCGGCGCGCAGCGCCACCGAGTTTTCGTACACCTGTTAGGAAATCAATTGCGCACACTTTGAGAAGAAGAAAAAACTCGGGTCGTCTCAGGTCAGGTCACCAGACCAGGTCAAGTGACCCCACCTCTAAAAACGTTTGCAGTTGTGCCAAAGCCAGAGTTTTTCACCGATCAGTTTCAAACTTACAGGATGGCATGAGGGCATAAGTACTTACAATTCGTTTATCTCGGAATTTTGATATCGGTGACCTAAGGTCAGGTCAATTTCGTGACCTCCCCATAATAAGTCAATGGGGAAATATGAAAATGCTTCCTATTGCAATGATATGCATGATATTAGTCCAATAACTTCTGGATCATGTTATTATAGGATATTCCTGATGATCCAAGTGTAAGTTTTGTTCAGTGACCCCTATGGGGTCATTTGAGGTCATCCGAGGTTACCATTACTTGTTTGTCAATAACTCGCGACATAATGAAGATAGAGAAGTAAAATCGACAGCAATGTGTTTGTCTCTTCGAGCCACGTCTCCTTGTATGCAACATGACCTACTTGGGTCTTGACCTCAGGTCAAGGTCACGTGACCGTCGGTTTTCGGTTTTCAGATATCGGTTTTCAGATATCCGTCGGGTGTCCGTCGTCGGGTGGGGATATCCGTCGGGGGTGGGGGGGGGCCCTGTTATTACAATGTATATGAGGAGACTGGTCACTGATAGTGACACGAATTCAATGCACGCATTTTTGAAGCATATGTTAATTTGTGGTGTCGGTACATCATGTATTGTGTACTCTAATCATTATATGTTGTGACAAATAACTGTATTGCAGGCTTAACCACACATCTTGTCTGGTTCTCTAACCACGACGTTTATGTGCCGAGCTCGGGACGTTTATGTGCTCTTCAGCTCGGGACCCAGCCAACTGGAGGCAGCACTACCAAACCAGCAACAGCCGTGCCATCTTCATTGCCTGGCCCGTCTTCAGGAGATGGTGGGATGCAGGCACCCATGGCAACTTCAGAGAAAATTCTGGAAGTGTGTGTACCCAGGTGCTCATTAGGCATACTATACTACTGCAGTGTCAGAAAAGTGGCCCGTTTATCCATTTTTCTGAACTTGGAATTTTGTTCCATGAAAACGTTGACTGAAAAGAATGATTTTTTTTAGTCTGCGGGTGAAAATGGCTGACGAACATACAACGAAATTTCTGCAGTGATTTAGGCAAGGAAAGCTGGTACTTTTCCAAAAATTTACCCAAAAACTTGTTAAAACCTCCCAAAAGAAGTGTTTGCGTATTCAGGTTACAACCCCGCCACCGATACCATCGTCATCGGGACCATGGATAACCCTGGGACACTAAAAACACGTTATGCAAAAGGCGGCAGTACTATTGACGACTGAAACTTGAAACCAGTTTCCCATATACCATACGCATGCGCAACGATACAAGGTACCTTTTGACATACGACCCGGGTGTCTCGGTCCCCGACTGACGCCAAGATCATATCTGTACAGGAAATACGACTGACGATTCATCAACTTTCCACATCATAATATATACACATATCAGGGGCGGATACAGGGGCGGTCCCCCCCCCCCCCCCCACACACACACACACACACTACCTCCCACTGCGCCGAAGGCGCAGGGTGCCCCCTCCGCGCCGAAGGCTCGGAAGGCGCCGAAGGAGCGGAAATAGGCCGCTCTGGCCAGTGACGGCGCCCCTCTGGCCAGTGACGGCGCTCCTCTGGCCAGTGACTGCGCCCCTCCAGCCAATGACGGCGCCCCTCCGGCCAGTGACGTCGCCCCTCCGTCTAATGACGGCGCCCATCTGGCCAGTGACGGCGCCCATCTGGCCAGTGACGGCCAGTCACATTTACTCAGTGTTGTGTACCTAACTGGCTCCGAATAATGAGCTATGTAATAAGACACCTAATTTGTTGTTAGGTGGTTCGACACAGGCACACCGGTCTGCTGGAGGTGTTCCATGCTGCCTCCCTGACCTACACACCGAAGCTGACGTACTTCGCGTAAGGGCACGGATGTGGCAGTTGCAATTATATTCTGGTAGTATGCTATGTACAGTTCTGTCATATATCTTCCTTGGCCCTAGGCATTCCACAGTAGACAAATGGACAGTTTGCTTAATCCGCATCGCGGCGGACATGTTTGACATGCGCCGATGCGGCTCGATACTTGGGGGAATATGCGCGGGAGGGGTGGGGGTGTGTCATTGTGGACCGCTGCGCCCTGCACCGGCCCGCAATACGGAATTACAAGTACACCCCACACTGAGATGCGCGTCTTTAAACTGGTCGTGAGTCACGGAGTGTCATGGCGCGATCATACCAGTATGCCTAATGCGCACTGGTATTTGTTTTCGTTTTTTGTTTAAATAATTTCCGCGTAATACCACCAGTGTCAGCGCGTGTTGCCGCGTAATACCACCAGTGCGTTGCAGCAGGTGACACAGACGCACCGCCTGTGTCACCTGCTGCAACACAGCTCGCTCACTGTGTCCAGGACCCTCGTGCCATGCAGCCCTGACCACCACCACCACTATCCGGGACGCGGCGTCCTCCTCGCACCACCCCGCACTCCCCCCAGGTCACGCCCATTCCAGACACAATGTCGTAATAGCAGCGAATCTGGACGGCTAGGCGCTATGGCCAAAACGACCGTAGCTGCGCTACGTGGTGGCGATTGAAGATACATAATTGACAGACTGTACGTTTGATTCGTTACGTTTTCGTTTCGTTTTCCTCACAATTGCTGACGTACACTGATTGTCTCATGCATGTTCTGTGCAGACTGGTGGGACCGTCATACTCTTTATAACGTAGAAGTGCACAGACAGAGACGTTATACTTACAAATCGACACTGTAACTCCAAATGACGCTGTTTCAAAATGTTTTTGTTGTGATTGTGCTATTGCGTTAGCAGTATTATTTGTGTTGACGTCATCATTTGTCGTTCACGTTGTTGTTCATGTCATCACGTTGTTCATGCTCAGTCATTGTTGTGTTCTATGTCGCCATATTGGTTTGCTTTTCAAAAAAGGTAATTGTTTTTCTTTTCTTTTCTGCAGGCCGCCAACGTTCAGCCTCCGCAAGAAGGTCGCCGTGATCGACTTTTCGGCTCATATGGGCCGGACTATGCGCGGAACGACGACGGCACTGCGAAGTGAGGACATGCCGCTAACCTTTTTATAAATTGTCTTTCTGTCTGTCATCTGTCCTCAATTGCAAAGCGCCGGTATGGCCAGCAATGTATGAGGGATTGAGCTCGCCTAATACATCTCAAAATGCTGCTCATGTCATGTAACTAGCTGTGGTCCTTGGTTGTCCGGTTGTCTTCCAGACTGTCTCTTTGTTGTTTAATGTCGTACAATCAAAGGATATAATGCACGTTTTGATGCCCTACCATTATTACATTTACGCCAGGCATTATACCTCGCTTACATCGTTGTTTCAGAACAGTGCGGTGCTTCAAACGGGTGTCGGACTCCTACATCGTGAAGCCCATCAAGGTGCCAAAGACCTTTCTGCACGTTCGCCCGATTCTGGCTGAGATCGTGGCGATGCGGAAACGGCGGGGCATCTGCGGCCCCATCGTTCACCAGGACGATCCCCGCCGGTCGAGTGGGCCGTACGGCCATCGGACTTCAGGCACAGATGAGTCGAAGGAGACTCTCGACAGCAGCTGGGCAGAGCACTCCCGCTTCAACGACAGCGTCCAGTGAAGCTGGAAGCGGGGGGGGGGTTCGACCCGGTATGTGGTGATCAGGCACGTTGCCAGGATTTTTTCTCAGGAGTGGTGTGGGGGGCACGTCGGTGATGGCAACAAATTTCGCTCCTCAGATATATGTTGTTGAGGGTCGTCAGAGAATTTCATTTTATCTAGTATAAATATATTTCCTCGGGGGGGGGGGGGGCAGGGCCCCGGTAGCCACCCCTTGTCGTCCCTGGTGGTGATCAGCATTGCTTCGTGGTGCCAGTAGTTCTGGGTTGAAGCACCGGCTATGACACATGTACAATGTATATAATATAATACTCATCCAGTACATCATTTGAACATAGAACTTGGTGGCTTGCAATGTGTTTACAGTACGCACATGAAGAGGGAAAAGCGTTTCAATTTACCTATACAATAACCATTTGTACAACATGCGGGAGCTTTTCGCGACGCCGGCACTGTCTAACACCTTACGGCGTTGCGCACCTGAAAGACGGGTCGCACGGAACTAGGACGTGACACGAGAATTATTTTATATATTCAGATATTGCATTAAATCACATAGTATATTGCACTGTACATCCTACCGCTGAGTGTTAGCTCTTCTTGTTCCTGGTTCACCACAGGGAATACTCTGTGCGTAAGTATGAACGTTACATTCACAGTATATCCGTACAAAAGGTATTAAAAGCCAACAAAGTTGCTCGCGCTCCTAGTCGCACAGACTGCGCAGTCAAGAGCGAACGCACACAGCGTCGCCACCGGGCTATACATCAGCTAAATCTACATAGGAGTTGCTTCGCGAGACAGGTCCACGATCCGCTGTCGCCACAGCCAGACTGGTTATTGATTCGACTCTGATTGAATCGATTAGAATCGTTGACACAAAATCCCTTGAATCAAAGAAGAATCGATTCACCACCGAATTTTGTTATTCATGAATCATGATTGAATCAAAACTCGCAGAGAAACAAGGCTGATTGAATCAAAAAGACTGTGCAATGCTATTTCAATGGTGAGTCAAACGTGATTTGATTTAAACAAAATGATCCTTTGAATCGGAAAGAATCATTTCTCAAAATGTTTATCCATGAATCAAACGGTGACTGAATCATTTATATTCCTAAATGAATCGTGATTGGATCCTTCCACAAACGGTGAATCAATAACCAGTCTGGCCACAGCATCAAATGCATCGCTGGCACGGCGCCAGCGACGTGCCGCCCGTAACATCCTCCACACCAGAAGAAGAGCGGCTGACTACTCTCGAACGAAACTTAAACTGCTGACACACAGTCACACACAAAGATGAATTCCTAACTTCCTTCCTTACATGTCGTCTCAAAACAAAATCTTCAACTAGGCCAGGCACACAGCACATGAACACAACCAAATTACGCAAACTTCACGGCGAGTAGCGGGGGGAGGGAGGGGGCAGGCTCGACTGCCTACCGCCACAGGAAACCTACACTGATTCGTCTGCGCTGTCATCAAGCATCACATTAACATCTAAGTTTTATTTGCAATCAATGAGAATGCAATGCAAGTTCCGAGAAGAAGAAAAAACAGACGTTTCGACTAACATATGATGTCTACGTCAGTGCAAAATTATAAATATTTGAATTCTAAAGATATTAAAGATTCTATAGAAGTCAAGCAATCACAATCTGCTTCGTGCAAACCTGAAGCCGATTGTGATTGTTTGACCTAAATATCTTTATAATTACAAAATGTATAATTAGCACTGACGAAGACTCTCTTTTTTTAATGAACTTCCATGTCATTGTCATTGATTGCGAATACAATTATCATGTCTGATACATTACATTACCGTCTTTGTCAGCTACACTTGGCACGGTGCTACATCCGCCCGGGGTTCAGCTCACACTGACTGGTGCTCTATATATATCTATATATCTATGCTAAATGTTAAATCAATGCTAAATGCCAGACCAGGACACCCTACAGCACGCCGTCTTGAAGTTCTCCGAACCCCCGGTACTGGCCTCTGGGGTCGAGCCACTTGCGTCGGATGGCCATGCCTATGCAGGATGGCAGTGGCCGCCGGTTGCCTCCGCCCATCTTTCCATTTCTGAAACGAGGAAAAGGAATATGAAAAAGTTGGCCGAGCTGAACTGGGACACAAGTTGCTCTGGAGAACAAGTTGAGAATGATAATCGACAATGATGCTCCACCATTAGAGCGATGTGACAATTTGAACGATTCACTTGCGTTGGAAGCGATAGATGTTGTCGTTTTCTTGCATCTGAGTTGTGTTGGTAAATTGTCATTGCTGACACATGTAAATACACAGTGCCAGACAAACGCAATTATTTGGTCGGGAAACAAGCAGGCTATTTTAAGCATTATTTCATAATGTGAAAGTGCAATTAAAGGTTTGCTTTGGCTAAGCAGGACATGCCAGGGACAGCGACCCGGTAGCCGCCTTCGCCGGTCTCAGGCTGTCAGGTGACTGGGCATTACTGCTGTATCACCCCTTGATCATTGTCAGAATCCGGATTCTAAAATTAAGACTCATGGGATATTGGCACAGTCTGCTGATTTACGTACCATAATGATAGTATTTTCCCAGACAGTTGGGTAGGTTCGACAAACTCACCGCCACAGCATGTAGTTTATGTAGGCGTGGTGGCGTAGGGGAGCGTCCAAGGCGCCAGGGTCGTTGGCATTGACCGGAACGGCCCGTGTCTCGCTGTGATACAGCATCCCACAGTCACTACCTAGACCGTGGATGTACTCTATAGGCGCCAGTTGTGTTCTGCGGCACAGTATCAAAAATAGAGCGGACATTTGGCGCCCATTATGAACAAATTGGCGCTGTGTTGCAGGACCATTTTAGGTGGTTATGTGGCTCTAATCTGAATAAAAAAAATATTAATGAAAGCAAAATGTTCAAGCATGATTTATATCCGTCAGTGTGCCATGAACGTATCTAAGGAAAAACATCATGTCCATCTTTTTCATAGATTTTGTATCCACGGAAACCCGAGGACATTGACGCCATGACGCTGTATGGGGACTGGCAGATGTCCTCGTACAGCGCCAGGCGTCGTACGAGGACACCTAACTAGCGCAAGTGTTCCGCCGCAGAGGGGGCGGGGACGTGCACATCTCCAAAATTAGCCCACGCCCGGCAGGAGCGGATCCATGATTTTCATTGAGGGGGGCTACAGGCTGGGGGCGCATTTTTTGGCACCTGAGGAGGGGAGGGGGGCGCCGGCGTCGGGTCGTCAGCGCGATGAGTCGTTGAGCAGGTGTGAGGGGAGGGGGGATAGTGTCGGGTCGTCAGCGCGATGAGTCGTTGAGCAGGTGTGGTGGGGGGGATAGTGTCGGGTCGTCAGCGCGATGAGTCGTTGAGCAGGTGTGAGGGGAGGGGGGATAGTGTCGGGTCGTCAGCGCGATGAGTCGTTGAGCAGGTGTGGTGGGGGGATAGTGTCGGGTCGTCAGCGCGATGAGTCGTTGAGCAGATGTGCGGGGAGGGGGGATAGTGTCGGGTCGTCAGCGCGATGAGTCGTTGAGCAGGTGTGGTGGGGGGGATAGTGTCGGGTCGTCAGCGTGATGAGTCGTTGAGCAGGTGTGGATAGTGTCGGGTCGTCAGCGCGATGAGTCGTTGAGCAGGTGTGGTGGGGGGGATAGTGTCGGGTCGTCAGCGCGATGAGTCGTTGAGCAGGTGTGGTGGGGGGGGGGATAGTGTCGGGTCGTCAGCGCGATGAGTCGTTGAGCAGGTGTGGTGGGGGGGGGGGATAGTGTCGGGTCGTCAGCGCGATGAGTCGTTGAGCAGGTGTGAGGGGAGGGGGGATAGTGTCGGGTCGTCAGCGCGATGAGTCGTTGAGCAGGTGTGGTGGGGGGGGATAGTGTCGGGTCGTCAGCGCGATGAGTCGTTGAGCAGGTGTGGTGGGGGGGGGGGGGGGTAGTGTCGGGTCGTCAGCGCGATGAGTCGTTGAGCAGGTGTGGATAGTGTCGGGTCGTCAGCGCGATGAGTCGTTGAGCAGGTGTGGTGGGGGGGATAGTGTCGGGTCGTCAGCGTGATGAGTCGTTGAGCAGGTGTGGATAGTGTCGGGTCGTCAGCGCGATGAGTCGTTGAGCAGGTGTGGTGGGGGGATAGTGTCGGGTCGTCAGCGTGATGAGTCGTTGAGCAGGTGTGGTGGGGGGGATAGTGTCGGGTCGTCAGCGCGATGAGTCGTTGAGCAGGTGTGTGGTGGGGGGGATAGTGTCGGGTCGTCAGCGCGATGAGTCGTTGAGCAGGTGTGTGTGTGGGGGGGGGGGGGATAGTGTCGGGTCGTCAGCGCGATGAGTCGTTGAGCAGGTGTGGTGGGGGGGGGGGGGATAGTGTCGGGTCGTCAGCGCGATGAGTCGTTGAGCAGGTGTGGTGGGGGGGATAGTGTCGGGTCGTCAGCGCGATGAGTCGTTGAGCAGGTGTGGGGGGAGGGGATAGTGTCGGGTCGTCAGCGCGATGAGTCGTTGAGCAGGTGTGGTGGGGGGGATAGTGTCGGGTCGTCAGCGCGATGAGTCGTTGAGCAGGTGTGGTGGGGGGGATAGTGTCGGGTCGTCAGCGCGATGAGTCGTTGAGCAGGTGTGGTGGGGGGGGGGGGGATAGTGTCGGGTCGTCAGCGCGATGAGTCGTTGAGCAGGTGTGGTGGGGGGGGGGGGGGTAGTGTCGGGTCGTCAGCGCGATGAGTCGTTGAGCAGGTGTGGTGGGGGGGGGGGGATAGTGTCGGGTCGTCAGCGTGATGAGTCGTTGAGCAGGTGTGGTGGGGGGGGGGGATAGTGTCGGGTCGTCAGCGCGATGAGTCGTTGAGCAGGTGTGGTGGGGGGGGGGATAGTGTCGGGTCGTCAGCGTGATGAGTCGTTGAGCAGGTGTGGTGGGGGGGATAGTGTCGGGTCGTCAGCGCGATGAGTCGTTGAGCAGGTGTGGTGGGGGGGGATAGTGTCGGGTCGTCAGCGCGATGAGTCGTTGAGCAGGTGTGGGGGGAGGGGATAGTGTCGGGTCGTCAGCGCGATGAGTCGTTGAGCAGGTGTGGTGGGGGGGGGGGATAGTGTCGGGTCGTCAGCGCGATGAGTCGTTGAGCAGGTGTGGTGGGGGGGATAGTGTCGGGTCGTCAGCGCGATGAGTCGTTGAGCAGGTGTGGTGGGGGGGATAGTGTCGGGTCGTCAGCGCGATGAGTCGTTGAGCAGGTGTGTGTGTGGGGGGGGGGGGGGTAGTGTCGGGTCGTCAGCGCGATGAGTCGTTGAGCAGGTGTGG
The DNA here is from genome assembly GCA_036785665.1 of Chirona hameri. NCBI lineage: Eukaryota > Metazoa > Arthropoda > Thecostraca > Balanomorpha > Balanidae > Chirona > Chirona hameri. The sequence goes on along the minus strand of JAXIVJ010000321.1, from coordinate 171,120 downwards.
TGGGGGGGGGGGATAGTGTCGGGTCGTCAGCGCGATGAGTCGTTGAGCAGGTGTGGTGGGGGGGATAGTGTCGGGTCGTCAGCGTGATGAGTCGTTGAGCAGGTGTGGTGGGGGGGGGGGGGATAGTGTCGGGTCGTCAGCGCGATGAGTCGTTGAGCAGGTGTGGTGGGGGGGATAGTGTCGGGTCGTCAGCGTGATGAGTCGTTGAGCAGGTGTGGTGGGGGGGATAGTGTCGGGTCGTCAGCGCGATGAGTCGTTGAGCAGGTGTGGTGGGGGGGGGGGGATAGTGTCGGGTCGTCAGCGCGATGAGTCGTTGAGCAGGTGTGGTGGGGGGATAGTGTCGGGTCGTCAGCGCGATGAGTCGTTGAGCAGGTGTGTGGTGGGGGGGGGGGATAGTGTCGGGTCGTCAGCGCGATGAGTCGTTGAGCAGGTGTGGTGGGGGGGGGGGGGGGATAGTGTCTGGTCGTCAGCGCGATGAGTCGTTGAGTAGGTGTGCGGGGAGGGGGGATAGTGTCGGGTCGTCAGAGCAAACAGTTGTTGACGGGCGGGGGGGGGGGGGGTTCTCAATGAAAAAAGTCGTTGACAAGGGAGAGGAGTTTTTAATTATCACCTAACCCGCGCCCCGCTGGGGTATTAAGCCGAACACTGGAGGAAGATTCTGCCCCCTCCCTCGTTATCTTCCGAACCAATAACCGCAGCGAGACGCACAAGGCGGCATTCAAAAGCTCTCAATTAGAAAAATTTGCGCAAGGTTTTCCAAATAAAGTCACATGTCAGGCCACGATTAGGTCAAAGGTCAAAATTGAGGTATTTGAGTTTTTGGGCCATACTCTCCATCCAAAGCCTTAGATTGCGACTCCTATCGCACAAAGTGCTCTCAAAAGCATAATGCATATCCCGCATAAGCAAAAGTGAAATTGTAAGCAAAGTTCAAGGTCAAGGTCAGGCCACAAAAGGTCACTATTGCCAAGACTCAGCAGAGCTGCGGAGTTGGAGTCGAAGTCTGAGTCGGAGTCGGCAGTTTTGGCTGGAGTCGGAGTCGACTTTTTGGCCATTGGCGATTACTTTGGTCGGTAGAATAATCGTCGGCATTGTGACATTAACTTTAAACCCCATTATAAAAAATGGGTGGAAAATGAAACCTATAGTTGACTCATCTAGCGGTAGATTTCCGCCTAATAAGGGAATCATTTTAACGTCATCTGATGATAATTGTGGTTTTGGACGCACCGACTCTTATGGTCACACGACGCCCATTTTAACGCCATTGTGCTCGTTTCGGCAAGGAGATTCGAATCATACCATGGTGACCAGGTTACCTAAGTCAACTTCAAAATTTGACCTCAGGTGAAGGTAATTTTAGGTCATGTGGTGAACCAGGTATATGTCGTGCTGCGCAATATCGGACGCGACTCGACGAGACATACAAGTAGTATCGGTCTCACGCTCTTATCTTCATGTTATGCTATCAAGAGTTATTGGCAAAGAAGTGATGGTCACCTCAGATGACCTCACTCGATCTTGTAGGGGTCACTGAGCAATAATTGTACTTGGGTCATCAAGAATGAGCTACAATAACAAAATCTCAAATTAATTATTCTGATCTAATGCGTATCCTCTGATACGGAAACCTTTGTATATTAACTTATAATGGGAAGGCCACGACATTTATCTGACCTTAGGTCACTGATATAAACATATCCGAGATAGGTAGCAGAGTCGTAGGTATGGTCGGAATCGTAGTCTATGGCTATTGACATTGGCTTGATTACGGCTTGATTAATGATTACGTCCTGTGAGTTTTGAAGTGCTCAGCCAAATACTGTGACCAGTGGCTGTGGCTCGACCACAAAGGCTCTAGCTCGCTTGTGCATTTAACTATGTTTAAAGCAAACTTGACTTTTTATAGGATGTTTAGATTTCCTTAAAATCAGGAAAAATGAAAAATTTCGGTCGATTTCAATAATTTAGGGGCATGGCACGATGCCCCCCCCCCCCCTTACTTCCACCCTTGAGCACCCCCAATGCTTTTTGGAAATCCATATCCCTGACTGGTAGAATTGGTTGCCGGAGGCAAGGCTGCGAAGAGCGGCGCACTGACTGGCCAGCTGTAATACAGCGCAAGATCCGGGAGCAGCAGCGGCTCCAGCGAAGACGAACTGGAACGACCTGGGGCTGAAGTCCAGCTGCTGCGAGCTGCAGGCCGGCTGCGGCTGGCTGCGCTCGCCGCTCGGTGCCTGTTTCGCGGGTTCCGCCGCCTACAGGCGAGTGCGAATGGGCTGGACGCGTCGCCGGCACGCTGCGCCCGTGCTGGGGCGGCGTATTATTGTTCTTCATACTGTTTAGAATAAAGACAAACAGAGAAAAAATATAATTGCAGATATTGCTTTATAGCATGTGGTTGGGAAACGGATATAGGCCTGAGTCGGAATTGGAGTCGGAGTCGGAGTCGATTTTTTCAGGCCGGAGTCGGAGTCGGAGTTGCTAAAATTATGTTGACTCCGCAGCCCTGGGAAAGAGGTCTACGAAATCCATGCTACACATGTTGTATGGGTTAGTTTACACGCAGTATTCGATAGTAGCAGCCATTCTCACAACCAGACTCCAGAGCTTCAGGTCAGAGCTTCAATGTCAGGTTACATAAGCTCAAAACTTGAAATTGATTCATCTAAATAAAAAGGCATGCTTCTAGACCAGTTTTGTCTCAGAAATGTAGCGCTGGCAATTTATTTGTCTGTATCTGGTCACTAGAAGCAAAAAAACGCAACTTAAAAATGACGTCATGAATTACCTAAACTTTGGGTGCCATAAGTCAGTCGAAAATAAACATATTGCTTTGGAATTTGGTGTGGGTATCACCCATACCTTGTGCTCCAATTGTTTCATTCCATGTTTTAAATATCATCAACAATTGATTTTGTGGATTATTTTATTTTGGGGGGTCAAAAACCCCAAAATGAAAATCCGAGATAGCTATTTTGAAGAAAATTACGTTTCCTTTCTTTTGTCGTTTTTATTTGTAATTTACATCAAAACGCGATGTTCTACAATTTTTCAAACATTTATAGTTTTTCCACCAAAATGGCAAGCCATGACGTCAGTAAAACGTCATTATTTCCCAGAGTACTACATCGATGTCATTGAAATTAGGTAAAAAGACGTAAATTGATGCAGCATAAGGTACTGGAAGCTTCACTTAGATATCTATCATAGTGTTCAAGTTATTGAGAAAATCCCCCCCCCCCCCCAGTGGGGCGCGGGCTAGTTATCACTTATTACAGCCAATGCAGGAACGCGCAGGGGGATACTTGTATTAAATCCCCCCATGTTCCTGTGGGTGTGATAGGGAGATTTGCTCCTAATGCCCCCCCCCCCCCCCCGCCTCCTGGATCCGCCAGTGGCCATGGTCATGTGGTGACGCAAGGTTGTCGTGGAAAAATTGCAGTGTCGCGCCAAAATAATTCATTATTGTAATAATGTAACACACACAAACCATTTTGACAGTGCTATGATTTATGGCCGCCCTCAATTGGTTTGAGGGCGCTCTCCATGGGTTTGGGGGCGCCCTCCATGAGTTTGGGGGCGCCCTCCTCAGATTCGGGGTGCACCTCATCGCGTTTGAGGGCGCCCTTCCGAAGTTTTGGGTGTTTTTCGTGCATCGCATCGGGGCTCCCTCCCCAGAATTTTGAGCGCCCTCCATGGAATTGGGGGCACCCTCTATGGATTTTGAAGCGCCCTCAGATTTGGGGCGCCCTTCTCAGATTCGGTGGGCATGCCGAATCTCGTTCGAGGGCGCGCTTCCGAGTTTCGGGGGCGCCCTCCCGAAGTTCTGAAGTTCGGGGTGCTTTTGGGGCATCTGAGCGCACTCCCCGGAATTAGGGGCGCCCTCCGTCGGTTTGGGGGCGCCCTCCATGGGTTTTGGGGCGCCTTCCATGGGTTTTGGGGCGCCTTCCATGGGTTTGGGGGCGCTTGAGGCGCCCAGATTGCGCCTTCGGTGCAGGGACGCCAATTTCCATTGCACGGAGCTGCCAGCCCCGTTGCCCCCCCCCCTAGATCCGCCCCTGGCGCCTGGGTGGTTCTCTGAGACAACTTCGCTTCGTAGCTCGAAAAATAATAGAAAGACGCAGGCAAAATACATTCAACGGCTCTGAATTAATCGAATCGAAGTTTTTTTAAAACTCAGATCAATATTGAGGTCACCAGAGGTCATCGAAGAAGTTCAACTTTGCTTCTTTAACCCTCGCCCATGCAGCGTCCGATCACTGCGTGACCTTGCAAGAGGGGGGGGGGGGTACGACCCCCTGGAGTTTCGCCCCCTAATTGAGCTAGAGCTTCGATTAAAAACGAGCGTGTTGCTTGTGACGAGAGGAAGCCATTGACACCAGATGTTAAGGTCCTGGGTTAGGTGACATATGAGGTCATGTCAATGACCACAACAGTCATCAAAATTGTAAATGCGTCGAAATTTAATTTAATCGAGCTAGAATCGTGAATGATATTATAATTATGCCTAATATGTGCCAAATTTGAAATCAGCGTTACAAAATGTTATAGAAACTGCCAAATTCCAAAAAGATCATGTCAGGTCATCTGAGGTCAGTGACCTTGGTTAACCTGTGGAAGTGCATGACCCCAGTGGAACATATCATTATGTAAAATGGATCTCAGATTTGAAATGAGCGTCACAAAATGTCCCAGAAACTGACAGAATAAAAAAGTTATCTGAGGTCATCGGAGGTCAGTGACCTCGGTTGACCTCTGAAAAGTTCAATCGAGGTTACAATCTCAGTGTAAACCACAACTGTCACCTGGAAACACCTGTGCATATGCTCCTGAACAACAAACTCTCGGAAACTGCACAAGTTACAAGGATCGATATTACGGGACGCCAGTTGCGCCTGACATGACCTCGAAAAAAAGGTCATAGGTCACGGGTCATGGGAGTTAGAAGTTCGAAATTGTCAGAGTATTTGTCAAATTGTTCAACAGTACGGTAATTAAAATTGGATCGCAATCGGTTGATATTTACGCGAGTTATTCCTGAAAAACCGTGCGGGGTGGCACCCCCCCCCCCCCTCCCCCTCCAGCCCACCTGCACTAACGAGGGTTAAGTCGCAACAAAGGGACCTATATATTTTGGGACCTATGATAGACAGAAACGAAAGGGAGAATAATCTAAAGCACTTGCAACAAATCAATTGTTAAGATACCTTCCGTTTATATTAAGGCTCCAGAAGTCCAGAGGCCATCGAATATGACACTCTTGACAAAAAATGTTTTCCATCATATCTTTTGGTGTATTCGTTCTAAGGATTTTGTTTAGTAACATAATGTTTCTCTTTACCCGCGAGTTACTGGGGGGGGCTATTTTTTGCCCCCCCCCCCTCCCGTTATTTTGCAATAACTCTTACACGAACACCGGTATCGTCACCAAACTTGCGGTACCTTCTCTCACATCAATTCTACACATGTTGGCAAAAGTAAAAATATGAGGTTATGATAGGTCAACCGGGAATGACGTCAGTGACGTCATGTTCTTCGGTTTTGGTTGCAAAATATTGGTTCGCGGAAAACGCTGTTAAAGGTACGATATTTGAGATAAACTCAATTATTTTAAATCAAATTACTGCCAATAGACTGGGCTATCAAACTGCTATCTCGGAATTTTGAGGGTTTGTTTAATTCAAAATTTTGAGAAATCCAAATACATTTTTTTTTTCTTACAAAATTTCAAGAAAAAATCAGAATTACACAAAAACCGGAATATATGTGTTCGAGACGTGTGTGGTGAATATGTGTACCAAATTTGAAGTCGATATCTTCAAAAATGACTGAGTTATGACTTTTTTAATAACAAAAAATCGACCACCTCTCACGGCATTACTATGCATAAAAAACGCATTTCCATTTTTTCTTTTTACTCCTATTTATATGGAACAAACAATGTTGTAAGGTCATTTTACGCGTTCTAGACGATAAACAAACCCATAAACATGTGTTACAACGCCCAATGACCGTAATCTGCAGTTTGACCTCGTGACCTCGGATGACCTTGACCTGACCCAAGGTCATAAACAGCTTAGAAAGATACTTAGAAGTGTCAGACACACGAATCATACCGATTTATCGACAGCTTATGCGTTTAATATCGCAATTTTGCGCGACAGTTCCATCCATCGAGACCTTTTGACACTCAAACATTTTGTACTTGACCTGACCTGTGACGTCATCGGTGACCCTGAAGTCAACAATATTATGTTGCCATCGACAAATTGTTAAGGGCTATCGAATGCCGTTTGAATTTTTTACATTCGCTCCGGTAGTTCCGGAGATCCGAGGGGGGGGGGGGCAAAAAATAGCCCCCCCCCTCCCCCCAGTAAGTCGCGTTATGAAATATACCCCATTAACTCGCGGGTTAATGAAACGCATTCAACCATGCATAGTAAAGCCGGATCAAGTCAAATTCATTGGTCGTCCTAAGATAAAGACCCACGAGATGGCTTTTGATGGACAATTTAAAGTAATGTTGGTTGGCAATTCATTTTGTTCGACAAGATAATCATTATAAACGACGAACGAAGCGAAATACCACTTGCATCTCCGTCGAGTTTGTATTGTTTTACGTATATACCTTATATTGTTGCACAGTACTTTTTGCTGCCACTTTATATCTTTTCCCCTCCCTAATGCAGTTCGCTGTGCCCGGCGCCTAAATGGCTGACGTGCCGCACTGCGCCATCCTTTTCCTACATCACCTGATCATCTCATATAACATCTCGACGGGCACGGAATAGCCGCTAGTGCACCGTTTTATAACATCATGCAATGTACGAAAGAGTGGATGTGTCGGCACGTATTAATTAATAAATAAATTAAATATGCCAATTATATTGTTCCCAATTCTATCAGAAGCTATGGCATAAAAAGTGATCTAACTTCAAGTAACTTCGGTGACCTTGGTAGTCATGCCCCGCTCGTTCACTGCCTGCTGCGGCCACTCATTCACTGTCAGCTGCTGCTGCTCGGAGTTCGTGGCTGTGTTGTGCTGCCGCACCGTTGAGTTGAGTTTGTGTTGATACGCTGTGTCGAGTCGCCAGTTCGCAGTTACAACGTGACCGCAAGACCACCACGCTGGTCTTTGATGCGATCCATCTGCCGTTGTTGAATCTCCCTGTTGCCACCGTTCCGGCTCCCTGTTTCCGCCGGCGAGATTGACTGCTAGAAAAGTAATACTACGAGTGGGGGAAATGTCGCGTTTTGTCCTGTTTAGTTTTTGCACAGTCCCATGTTTTGTATCCTTCCTTTCCTACCAGTAAAATTCCTTCACTTGGTTGCTCCTACCGGAATCTTTCACAATCATGTGACGTCACCCATGCCAGTTTTTTCCGAGCCGATTTCGATTTTGTTTGTCTCTTTCTGCCGCAGTAAGTTCGTCCACCGCCGTTCACCGATCGCCAGTGCGTTGTCATTGTTAGCCCGTCCTACCGCCTTAAATATAGGAAGTTTTAAGTTGAAATATTTTTAAGTCAGTCAACCGAAATATCAACATCACACTCGGAAACGGAAATATTATATTTCCCCAAAACATCGACCGTGTATTGTCTCATGTTCAAAAAGCGCAACATCAGCACGATGATTAAACTTCTCCGCCTCGCACATTTCGTAATGTCATGCACCGTTTTGTTTAAAACCTGACAGCAATATTACAGCGTTGCCAAGCAAAATATGCAGAGTGGAAAACAACAATGACAACACACTAGTTAACTTACTGATGTGAAAGCGACCAGCATGCTCTGCATTATCGCAAGTTGTCTTTGAAATTAACACAAAAAGCTCTCCTCAGCTGGACTGAACTCTCCTCAGCTGGACTACGTTCGTGTAGTTGGGCTTTCGTTCGCCGCGGAGGAACTTTTACAGCTCACTGTCCACCTCACGATATTCCGTTTGAGTTCCTCCCTGGACGGTAGGTAAGCGTCATCGCGCATCCTTCCCTGCAACTTCGCTTCTCTCTTTTTGTCTTCTTTTGAGGCCTTGTGCTTCCACTCTTCAGCCCTTGAGATAGCTGACTGGAGGGCGGGTCTGGACTCGGGGATGCGGCCATGAGCGAAGCGGCAGAATTGAACGAGCGCGATAACTTTGCTCTTGCATAGTGCCGGTTGTCATATACACGTCTGTTTGAGGTCTCCTTCGATCTCATCCATGACTGAGGTGCACTGAGAAACAGAAAAGCCCATGAGAAAGTCTCCGAGGCATTTAAAACGACTTTGCAAAGAGCCACCCTTTTTGAGACCATTTAATTTTTAGTTTGGCTTGAGCGAAACCGCGCATCATCTTCGGTCTCTTGTGAGATAATTCACTTCACCTCAATGGCTTCTTCGGAAACCGTGCATGAGCCTGCCCAGAAACCACCAGCACATCTTCGCAAAGAAGCTCACTCCTCAGAGACCTTTTTGAACAAAAAACGGTATCCGTAAGTAAATATTTTGCGGCCCCGTAGACCATATAATGTCCTCATGGTCTCTTCAAAGATAACGCGTCGGTTTCAACTCTTGGCACTTTCCGGTCGAGATGCTTCCAGTATCTTTTACGAGACCTATATAGAGGTTTTAAATGTACGTGTTTTGTCTCCGCACGCCTATCTTTATCTCTCCTGATGCTCCTGATAATCTCTCATTTCATGTACTTTCTCCAACGAGACCATCTCGTGCTCTCTGTCGAGGAAATGAGGTGACATGACACAAGACCACCTATACGACTCGTGGATGATAGATTCCACCAGTTCCCATACATAAATGTTAAAAATGTAACAATGTATTCAACAAGAACAAAACACAAACATTACTAGCAGAGATCACGCAACGTACTCGGCTGCACCACCTCACACAACGTACTCGGCTGTACCCCCCTCACGCAACGTACTCGGCTGCACCCCTCACGCAACGTACTCGGCTGCACCCCCTCACGCACCGTACTCGGCTGTACCCCGTCACGCAACGTACTCGGCTGCCTCCAGCGTCGTTGCTGCCCGCACTATCACTCGGCTGCCCCTCGGCTGCCTCCAGCGTCTTTGCCGCCCGCACTATCACTCGGCTGCCTCCAGCGTCTTTGCCGCCCGCACCATCACTCGGCTGCCCCCTCGGCTGCCTCCAGCGTCTTTGCCGCCCGCACTATCACTCGGCTGCCCCCAGGGCCTTTGCCGCCCGCCAAACAGCGCGTGGCAGCGTCGCCGTTTCGCGGATGTCCAGCACGAAGTGCTGTAAGAAGAAGTATGGTGGGCGGCGGGCGTTACGACGCAGTCTTTAGGCGAAGACTACATGGGCATTGGGCAATGGCCCACAAGAGCAGGGCGCTGGCGAGACTGCCAGCTTCTTTCACTGCCGACTTTCAACTCCTCCACGGTCACACAGTACGAGCTGCCAGTGGCCGGCTCCACTCTCGGCTGCTCCGCTGTCTCCCCCACCAGAGACGAAAGGTCGCTGCCGAGTAGATCGATGACAGCCTCTATGGCCTCGTCATCTGAAAAGTAGAGTTGTGGCGTTATTCACACGAAAAAAGCAGCGTCGCCGTTTTTGGCACAGGTGTTGGGGCATCTATTACCCACATTTTGTGAGAAAAAATACTCCGGGTCATCTCAGTTCAGGTCACCAGACCAGGTCACGTGACCCCACCACCAAAAAAGTTTGCTGTCGTACCACAGCCAACGTTTTTGACCCATCAGTTTCAAACTTACTGGGTGTCGTAGGGTTACGAGTATCTATAATTTGTATCTCGGATTTTTGATATCGGTGACCTGGGGTCGGGTCAATCTCGTAACCTCCCCATGATAAGTCAATGGGGAAATATTCAAATGCTTCCTCTTCCGAAGATATGAATATGACCTACTTGGGTCACCGCTTCACCTTGACCAGAGTTTAAAATAATAAAAAAATCGACGCGCCTTGACGAGACAAACACGATGGCGTCAACAGTATTGCTTTATCTTCATTAGATAAAAAGTTATTTGTGATTTTGTTTTGCCACAAACAGCCCTTTTTGACCATTTATGACCTCTGGAGCCTTAACCCGGCAGTCACTGGGGTATATTCTGTAACACGACTCACGGGGGGAGGTTAGCCCCCCCCCCCCCCCTGGTATCTTCAGAACCAATGATCGCAGCGGACGTGCAAGGCGGCATTCGAAAGTGCTCAATGAGATAAACCTAACGCACACTTACAAATTTCAAATTAAGGTCACATGTCAGGTCACGGTCAAGTCAAACGTCAAAATCGAAGTATTTGAGTTTATGGACAATACTTGCCATCCATGGCCTTCGATTGCGCCTATAATCACCTAAAGTGCTGTCAAAGGTATGATACATATCCCACATGAGCTAAAGTGAGATTGTTGGAAAAGATCAAGGTCAAAGTCAGGTCACAAAAGGTCACTACACACAAATCATCTACGAAAGTCATGCAGCATATGTTTTATGGATGCTTTAACGCGTAGAATTCGATAGTGATAGTAATTTTACTACCTGACTTTATTTACGTGAAGTTTAAGTGTGAAGTTAAGAAGATTAAGTGTCAAGTTCAGGTCAAGTTCGGGTCACTGAAGGTCAAAATTTTGAAATTGATAAATATAAATGAAGAAAGCATGTTCCTATATCAGTTGTATCTAAAAAAAAATACAGTGCTGGCATTTATTTGTCTGTATCTGATCAATAAAAGCCAAAAAAACGCAATTTCAAAATATGACGTCATGATTTACCCATACTTTATTTGCCATGTCAGTCAAAAAAAATGATATAATTCTGAAATTTGGTATGTTAGTTGCCCATATGTCGTTATCTGACATGTATTCAGTTTTTTTTTAAATATCTTTGAAAAATTTGATTTTGTGGGCATTTAAAAAAACTTTTTTTGAATTTTTGTTGGGTCAAAAAACAAAATTTTAGAAATGTCGAGATAGCTGGTTTGTAGCCCTTACAATTATCTACCTTTTAGCGTTTTTCGATTGCATTTTGCTTCAAATGTGGCATTTGTACGGCTTGGCAAAGTTTAGCTGATTTGTGTGTCAAAATCGTGTTTAGTGACGTCACTAAATTCACTATATCTCAAACAACTCTGACGAAATTGCTTCATTTTCGCACAAAAGGTGTAAAAATGATGCCTGGAAAGGTACTGAAAGTTTGGCGTCGATATCTGCATTAGTTGTTGAGATATTCCCAATATTCCAAGGGGGGGGCTAAACCCCCCCCCCCCCAAGTGACTCGCGGGTTAACTATTGATCTAAGCTAAAATTTGAGGAAACCATGCGGATTGCATTTTTTAATGGCTATCGATTGGCGTTTGCCGTTTGTTTCTAGCTAGTTCCAGATATTTTGGGTTTCTGGATCGAAGTCCAAAACTGGGAAATTTTACCTTTGATGACCTCTGGTGACCTCAATTTTGACCTGAGCGAAAACTATCCTGAAATGGTTTCTCAATTGTTTTTTAGGAGCTTTCGAATAGTATTTTTCGTTGTGGTCTACGTCTCATAGAAACAGAGTTAGAAGAGGGGTCGACCCCCCCCCCCCCCCACCCCCCCCCCCCCGGCACGGCGAAGGTGGTGCCGAGCACCGGCACCGGCACGGCACACGGCGCATTCGGACTGAGAGTTTGTGCGACATTGGGAAATGATATCAGCAGTACAATTACGCATGTAAGAGATTTCAAGACCAGGAGCTGAATCTTATCACTGCGCTGTGCTCACCTGTGGTGCCTTCGCCCATTCTGCCCTTCATGTTTTCGACGAAGTTTTGAAGGCGAAGTGCGATGTCCGCCTGCTTGCCGCCTGCCTTGCCCGTTATCCGGAGAAATTCATCCCAAATCAGAAATAACAAGCGTAGCAGTTGGCACCATACCCATAACAAACACCTCCCCGTCACATGCTCACCGCATTCACACTGACAAACACACATAAATACGTGGAGGCGAGGGGGGAAGAGGAGAGCCGAGAGACGAGAGGAGAGGAGAGGAGAGGAGAGGAGAGGAGAGGAGAGGAGAGGAGAGGAGAGGAGAGGGAGAGGAGAGGAGAGGAGAGGGAGAGGAGAGGGAGAGGAGAGGAGAGAGAGGAGAGGAGAGGAGAGGAGAGGAGGAGGAGAGAGAGGAGAGAGAGAGAGAGAGGAGGAGAGGAGAGAGGAGAGAGGGAGGCAGGGAGAGGGAGAGAGGGAGAGAGGGAGCGAGGGAGCGAGTGAGAGAGGGAGAGAGGGAGAGAGGGAGAGAGGGAGAGAGGGAGAGAGGGAGAGAGGGAGAGAGGGAGAGAGGGAGAGGAGAGAGGAGAGAGAGGGAGGAGAAGAGAGGAGATAGAGAGGAGAGAGAGTAGAGAGAGGAGAGGAGAGAGGAGAGAGGAGAGGAGGAAGAGAGGAGAGAGGAGGAGAGGAGAGCAGGAGAGAGGAGAGAGGAGAGAGGAGAGAGAGAGAGAGAGGAGAGAGAGGAGAGATAGAGGAGAGAAGAGGAGATGAGAGGAGAGATAGAGGAAGAGAGGAGGAGAGAGGAGCGAGAGAGAGAGGAGAGAGGATAGAGGAGAGATAGGAGAGAGAGGAGAGAGAGAGAGAAGAGAGAGAAGAGAGAGAGAAGAGAGAGAGAAGAGAGAGAGAGGAGAGAGAGGAGAGAGGGGGAGAAAGGGGAAAGAGGAGAGAGAGAGAGAGAGGAGAGAGAGGAGAGAGAGGAGAGGAGGAGAGAGGAGAGAGAGAGGAGAGGAGAGAGAGAGAAGAGAGGAGAGAGGAGAGAGGAGAGAGGAGAGTGAGGAGAGAGGAGGAGAGGAGAGATAGGAGAGAGGAGATAGGAGAGAGAGGAGAGAGGAGGAGGAGAGAGGAGAGGAGAGAGGAGAGAGAGAGAGGAGGAGAGGAGAGAGGAAGAGAGAGGAGGAGAGAGGAGAGAGAGGAGAAGAGAGGGAGAGGAGGAGAGAGGAAAGAGGAGAGAGATGAGAGATCAGGAGAGAGGAGATAGGAGAGTGAGGAGAGAGGAGAGAGGAAGAGAGGAGAGAGGAAGAGGAGAGAGGAGAGGAGAGAGGAGAGAGGAGAGAGGAGAGAGGAGAGAGGAGAGAGGAGAGAGGGGAGAGGAGATGAGGCCTCACCATTTGATCAGAAAACTCCTCCCCGTGTCGTTTAGCCTCTACGAATTTTGCATCCACATAATCAAATATATCATTATTTCCAATATCTGGAGTCTCCTGAATGCAGGTACCCCACATCAATACACGTGTCGAATATTAACTGGGACTTTTCATTAAGCGCGTTCGAATCACGACGACGGAGACACTTTCTTCACACTTATATTTATAGATATAGAGTGATCTTACCTCCTTTCCTCTCCCGGATCTATTGGAAGTGTTTCACCTGCCTTTGCCTCAGTGCCACGGGTGGAGTTTCCTATTCAAATGGTGGGGCCACTGCCCCACCAACTTTGTGTTTGGCCAAACCAACTCTTGACAGATTTGGAGGTTATTTGGCATTCAAATGACCATTTTCACCTCAACCAAACAAAACAACCAGCAAAATTACATTTTTTCCCTACCAACTTTCTTGGAAAAGCTCCACCCATGCTCAGTGCGAGCCTTGCAGTTATGGTTTGACACTGACACTAGCGAATAATCGCCCTTTCCAAATCTTCCACAGTCGCGGTGTTTATTTACAGCTTCTGCTTGATCCGAAAATAAATGTTCTTGTCATTTTCTTTGCAGTAACGCCCTTTTTCATATAACTTATATTATTTCAGTATCAAATATTTTTCCTTCAAAATCATCATAATGTTATAATATTAGAACAGGTGAATTCGGGATATTTGATATATTTCTTTATGTTTCTTTGACGCACCTCAAGAACCTTGTATATTTACTTTGTCAGCTGACGCAAACAAAAGCTACAATCGCCGCCGAATTTACAACCCCCGCTGATGTTGTGTGTGTAGTGTTTATGAAACGTGCTGGATTTGTAGGTTGTAAAGTTCAAATTACAAACTACAACTACAACAGGTTTGTACAATTTCTTTATGAAAAAGGCTACTGGTCGTGATCTATCTGTGTACCAATATTGAAGCCAATCCAAATAGTCCGCGAATGTATTTCCGAATGTGAATGTGAATGTGAGCCAATTGGACACGCGTGTTGTTTATTTTGATTATAAAATGATATTTATAATATTTATTATAATTGCGAATTCCAAGTTCCAAAAGCATTAGTGACTTTACGTTTCACTTTTGTAAGCGAATAGAACATTTATTTTGATTTTGCATTAGGTATTATTTTTATAAAGCATGATGTGGAATAAAGCGGCGCCGATGCTCAGTGATATTTGGGACATGCGGAGGTCATGCAAATGTTTGTTTATGATTTAGTTTTTGATATGGTATAGCCTAGAAATTAGGAAAAGGTGGGTACCTTTTGATCATTTTTCGTGTGAAAAAGGTGTATGTGTACTGTGTGGTTTATGAACCAAAGTATGAGTTAGTTACCTTTTCTAAGTATTTAGGTACCTACCTCTAACCCTACCAGTTCCAAGGTATTCACCTAGTTAGGGCTGATTGAACAGTGGCTTTGTACCCACTGGAGTTGGACACAACGCCTCGCTTTCTTTACGCATATATGAATTACAGGCTACAGCTCAGGACACAGAGCTCATATAATTGGCCATTAAGTGCCTGGTTTGTCCACAGGGCACAGATGAATGCTGGGCCGCTGGCATATTTTGTGGACAGTTTATGCTGTTCGACCAAAAAAGAATGATTATTTGAGCAATGAATGATTCAATCAGCCTATTTTATCTGTATGAATGATTCAATCAGTGACTCACAACAGGTTTGCGCATGAGGTGAATCGATGCATGAGTCATTCATTTGAAATAAGAATGATTCAATCAAAGTAGTCGATTCACATTGAATCGTTGACAAGTCTGCACACATCTAGTTACATTTTAATTGTCTCAGTACGGGACAAATTAGCATCAAAATTGTGAAAGACGAGTCACTTCCAAAACTGCACAGTCGTTTTCGAAAAGCATTAATGCCTGATCACTACACAATGCGGGGAACCACGTAAACGAGTACCTCGGCGCTGGAGAACATCCAGCCGAACTTCTCCCTGACGCGGGCGAGCGGCAGCCGGCAGTGGACGATCATTCGCCTGCGCTCGGCGAACGTCAGCTCCTTCAGAGCCTCCACGTCCCGCGGAGCAGTAGAGGTGCTGTTGAGCGAGCTGGCGGCAGTCACCACGTCGATTCATGGCGGTTCCGTTGAAGGAAGATAGTGTGCCAGTCTTCGCCTCACCTGGCTGGCAGTCCTCCTTTTCTTGCCGCCACCGGCGTCCTCGGCGAAGAAGCGCTTATTTTTCGTCAATGACCTTTAACATTACACGGTCAGCTGAGTATGCCACACCGTCAGCTAATTATACAAAATGACATAACGGCTTGGGTCGCGTATTGAACCTGACCTATTGGCTACAAGCGGTAGGTTAGGCCGTCCCAATTGCACTTAATGGCTATACGAGCGGAATGGTAGGTTAGGCCATCTCGATCAGACTTAATGGGTCGTAGGTATGCAATATGTTTCCTGCACTTAATCTTTTGCAAATATGTGCCAAACATTTTATGAACAATCAACAATCATTTGAAAAAAGTCATTGACATCAGCAGTTTAGCTTGGCACCGGCCGGCCGGTGCCAAAGCAAAACTACAGCGACCTATTTAGCGTCGGCGATTTGTTCACAAGTGCCCATTCAACAACGTTGAACATATTGATGCAAAAGCGCCAGATGTTGCGCTTTCCAACAGTAGAGGGAAAGTACCGATCATTAATTTTCCCAAACTTCCAACTGTGAATTAGGGATAGTTTTATTTAAGTCTTAAATTTAGATCACAACATTTTAACACCATAACGGTAGCCAAATAAATTGTTGCTAACAAAATCAAAAGGTGATTATCTCCCTTTAATCTATTTCAAAGTTTAACCTTTTATGACCTGACCTTGACCTTTTATGAACTATGTCAGGTCGTGAAAATGGCTCCTACTTAGTCCTCTGCGAGCATTGTGTGGGTTAGGCTTTGGATGGAAAGTATGACCCTGAAACTAATTTATCTCAATGTTTACATTTGACACGAGTCACGACTGTGACATGACATGAGACTTTATTTTGAAAATGTTTGATTACCGCCTTGCGCGTCTCGCTGTGGTTACTGGTTCAGAAGATAACGAGGGGGCTTAATCTCCTCCCCGTTTGAATGGCGAACCCAGCGGGGCACAGGTCAACATATTCTTTACTGGAGGCTTCGAAACAGATAGTCCAGGCCAGGGGGGTTTCACCTGTGTTGTGGGCCATAGGGAAGCCCGATTTGCTAGCCGCGACCCTTGAGTGACGTCACTGGGCGTCACTTGGACCGAGCGGCGGGAGTCTCAAAACGTAAACAAAACGGCGCCCATTCGTAAGATTGTGGTAATCTGGGTAGGGTTTGGCTAGGACTTTGGGCGATGTTTTATTTAGGTGCTGTTTTTTTGAATGTGATCCTGAAAGTTACTTATATCTGATAGGAATGATTCAACAGTAATTTGACGATCCTGGCTCCCGGAACTTAACTTTGATGGTGCCTTTTGACAAAACTAGTTTAGGTTCCTCCCGAACCTAAGACTATTGTGATGTGGATCAGGATGTGAAAGAGATTGGTACATTTCTCACCATGGTTTGACTTATCTTAATGTTTGACCATACTTTAACTTTTCACAAGATGCACTCACTGGTTTATATATATATAATACCTGGCCAATGCTTTCTGTTCAATTGCTGTACAATCTATAGGTATCTACCAGATTGTTTTCCCAGTCTTATGAAGACAATAGGTAGGTAGGTTACTAGCTGTGATGGATGGAAAGTGGAAACCCTTGAATGGATACTTGATAGTAGGTTGTTTACCCTTAAGATATTGATAATTATGGTTGTGTCTAGTGTATCTAAATTGTAATTGTGGATGCATTTTTGTGTCCCTTTTCAGATTACACCATAGTCCACAAGTTAAACATGCCGTCACATTGGGCTATGTCAACCTGTGGATCGTGGGCTGGCAAGAAGCATAAGCGCAAGGAAATGGATCTCGCTTTCTTTCGCTTTCCTAAAGAGAAGATGATCTGGGCAGCATGGGTGCACAAGTGTGCCAGGGCAGACCTGTTTAATGGCGAAAATTATTATGTCTGCTGTGAGCACTTTGTGGAGGAAGATTATGATGCATCATATAATAAAGATAACTTTAGTTCCTGACACCAAACTGAAGCTCAGAATTGATGCAATCCCTTCTAAAAAAAATATTCCAGCATCCATCTCAAGGTATTACACTTGTGGCATCAGCATCAGTAAAATAGTTTGCATCTTCCATTCTTTTAAGTACTTGCTTGGGTGCTTGGTTAATTATTGCCTGCATATATAAGGTACCTTTACCATTGTTTGTCATGCTTATTTTACACACTACTTTGTATTGACATTTGAATTAATTAATGTACAGTTAGTACTTGTAAGTTTTTCAATGTTTCCTGTGTACCATCTATCACTAAGCATCAAGGCAGCAGAATGCTAGGATCATAGATGTCAAATTCAGTTATATAATTGAAAGATTGAGCTGATTGTCTGGATGAGCTGATTGTCTCTGGTGCATATCTATGTGGTCCTGATGCATATCTTAACCCTCGCCCTAGGGGGGGGGGTGCTGACTGCCCCCCCCCCCCCCCCCCGGAGGTTTTTCTTTGAATAACTTTTTACACATGCGGCGCATCTTGCTGAAATTCTCGCGACCGTCTCGCTACGACCGTCTCGCTAGCGACCGTCTCGCTACGGTGGACATCCGGCAGCTCCGAGCCGGGCACTGGAGCGGCTCGGAGCAGTACCTCCACCGGATCGGCCGCCGACCTAGGCTCGGCTGAGGGCAGTGCAGCGCCGAGGGATGTCCCGCCGCCCTGTGCCGGCTATGCAGAGAAGAGGCTGACACCGCGGCACGTGATGCAGCGGTGCCCCGCCCTGGGCAGAGCTCGCCTCCGGCACCTGGGCGTCATCCACCCGGACCCGACTACCCTGCGCGATGACGGTGTGGTGGCGGCCTTGGCCGCCGGATTCCGCGTCCAACTCTGTCCCATCCCAGTCTCCCCAAGGATCCCAGTCTGTCGTGGCACTCGGAGGGGTGTCACAACCCGTCGGGAAACTATGTGAGACGTGCTGGCCACCTTGAGCAGTGTTGCAAAATACATATTCGCTCTTCTTGTGTCGGAATATGGACAGCTGATTAAATGAACCGTAGCTTGATGATTCGTAAAAAAATGTATCACAGATATCGAATGACTACAGTTTGTTGAAGTACGGATGTACCACACCAAATTACATCCCACGAACTAGATTTGGCGGCCGACCGATACTTGGCTCCACAAGCGGGACGCGGGCGAAAAGACGCCCAGTGACGTCACACAGCGGTCGGTGCAGAATGTAAACAAATCGCCTGGTGACGCTACCTTCTTATAGGCCCTTGGTCCAGGCCTTACTGGCAAACGCCATGGCCGACCTGCTGGGGCTGGAAGCTGCGCCGAAATTCTGACACAATCGGTTACGCTAGACCAGGGTAGCTACTAGCTAGACAACTAGACAACAGTAACTAGGCAGCGCTAGACGCTGCTCCGAAATTGTGTAGGCCTAAAATCGGTCCTAGGCCTACAATACCTTGTTTTGTAGGCCTACAATTGGTCATTGCGCTGAAAGTTGTGCCAAACTTTTGCCATTGGTGATTTTCGCTGGCCGCTGATCCAAAATTTTGGCGCAATCAGTGATTTACGCTGGATGCTGCACCAAAATTTTGGCACATTCAGTGATTTACGCTGGACGCTGCACCAAAATTTCTGCGCAATCGGAGTTACACTGAGCATGTCGACGATAACATGTATTTTTTCCAGTCTGGCCCTCTACCCTGATTTTGACCCACTTTTGCCTACCCTGCCCTGACAAGATCTTGTCGAAACCTGCCACGTTCGGTAACGGTGGGGCTCGCGTCACCGTCGCGGCCGGGCAATCAAATAAAGGTTCAAGGTTACTATCACTGTTGTTGGTCTTGAGTCATAGGGAAGCTTTATGACGTCACCAGATATGAGCGAATCTTAGGCCGCCCTGATCTAATACCTACGAGCGGTAGGCCGAACCGATCAGAATTAATGAAACTAACCTAATCTAACCTAACCCCGTCATTAGGTCCGATCGGGTCGGCCTACAGCTCGTAGCCATTAAGTCCGATCGGGTCGGCCTACAGCTCGTAGCCATTAAGTCCGACCGGGTCGGCCTACAGCTCGTAGCCATTAAGTCTGATCGGGTCGGCCTACAGCTTGTAGCCATTAAGTCCGATCGGGACGAAACCTGCTCGTAGCCATTAAGTCCGATCGGGTCCGCCTAAGATTCGCTCGTAGCCAGAATCTGGTGACGTCATAAAGCTTCCCCATGACTCCAGACCAACAACGGTGATAGTAACCTTGAACCTTGATTTGATTGCCCGGCCGCGACGGTGACGCCAGCCCCACCGTTACCCCACGTTCTGCAGACTGGTGCATGAGGAAACAAACTCCAATGAGTTCTGAATTGTGAAAAACCATGAATTTTTGCCACCTCCAATATGAAAAATAGCCCCTCTCAATCAACGAAGATGATTTGAATGTAGGTAACTGCATTGTCTGCCATAAGTTAAGAGAAAGCATTTTGTATGTGAGCGTGCGGTATATCCGGCGCACGTAAGTACTACCTTCGTCGATAAATGCACCATAATGCCAAATAATACATGCTGCATTCCTCACATAAATGTGAGCGACACAATTTCAAAGAAAAGGAATAACTCCACATGTATCACTCAATACTTACCATAAAGTCGAGTTAACAGCCACTATGCGCCACAAATGAGAAAACACTACATGGGGGCCAAACATGGGGTCAGGCCGTTGTCATCCCAATGCCTCTAACGTGTTTGCATCATCTGCACAAGTGACGTCATCATGCGAACAACTTTCAATAGCTAGATAAGCCATTCTTTTGCTGAAATGTAAGCTTTCTGCAGCTTAATATTAAATTTTGATCCTTTTTACTACATCACATCAGTTAACTTGCTGTGCTATATATATTTATTATGTTCTGACTAGACAGCGGTTTAGGTGACTGTCACCATGGATTGCAGCATTTCAAGCCTGATTGTGTGAGTTGTTTCGTGCGTGGCGCATGAGAGGCAGTACAAAATTTGATTGTGAATAGTAAAATCCAGCAAGATCCCCGCTGTTTTTGTTTGCAAGTAATTCATGTACCTAATTAATTTAGTTTGTTAAATGTTGTTTGTAAAAGTGACTACTGTTGGCTGCCATAGATGAGCTTTTAAAACTGTTCTTTGTTAGCATAACTCATACAGTGTCAAGCTTAGGTATTCATGCGATTGCCTGCCCAGTGGCTGAAGATTAGGTTTAGGTTTAGGTTTATATTTGTGAGCTAGATTAGATAGGATCTATTTGAAACTGTGCCCCTTTGGAAATAGGACCCAAAGGGCTCTATTTCGAGAGAAAAAATGACTGATTTGTTATTCATTTTTTAGATTTGTTTTGTTAAAATATGCCCCTCTAAAAATATAGTGGGCCAAATCTGTTGGTTTTGTTTTTGTTATAGTGGGGTACCTTATGTCCCTTATAAAAAATTGTCCCCTCCTGGAGTGAATCCTGGGTATGCTACTGTACAAGGCCCACCACCTATGTTTTGGGGTTTTATCAGGCAAACCCGTAAAAATGTCTTGCCACTTCAAGGAGCCAAATAACAAGTACCTACTGTAACAGGAAAATCCACATTAAAAAAGCTGCAAAGGCAAAAAATGGGGTGTACTTTTTTCGTCATTTCAGCCGAACTCCCACTAAACAATTATCGCTGGCGCCCCTGGGCACAGGTGACAATTGACATAGTTTTGCTCAGTGTATAGCAATGTTGGAACAATACAAACTGCAAGCTGACATCTTTTCTTTTTTGATATCCGAAAAAAGGCTGAAAAGCTTTAAAAAAATACAAGTAAAGAAATCATTAGAAATTGTGAGGTTGCAAAATAAAGTGGCCCAAATACGGGAAGAAATTTGAAATTGGGGTAGGTAAGGTCTGCTAAAAACGGTTTGCCCCCCCCCCCCCCCCAAAAAAAAAAAAATTAACAGCTGGATCTGCCCTTGTTGAGTACAATTACCCTGGTGGGAAATTAAAAGCATACAAATTACAACTTGAATGTCCCACCTGGATATTCTATTTTATATAGTATTATTATATTCACACATTAGTTTGTTGTGCAGTTATCATTGGGACTATTGCCTATGAATTAATGTTAGCATTATCATCTAACTGTGAATTTCCATTTTACAGGTGCACAAGAATGGGGCATGTGTGTGCTGTGGCAACATGCAAGACATGGTGTGGAGGAAAAAAGAAGCAAGATCCTTCTGTCAACTTTGTTAAATTCCCGGAGATAGGAATGTATGGAGTATCTGGCTTGCAAAATGTAAGAGGGCTGATACAGTTGATCCAACCAACTCCTTCATCTGCTCAAACCACTTTTTGGCTGATGACTATGATCCTGGCTACCTCATGTGAGAGCCGCTGCCTGGTGTGAGAGCCGTCGCTGCCTGGTGTGAGAGCCGTCGCTGCCTGGTGTGAGCCGTCGCTGGTTGAGGGCGAGCAGCCGCTGCCTGGTGTGAGAGCCGTCGCTGCCTGGTGTAAGCCGTCGCTGGTTGAGGGCGAGCAGCCGCTGCCTGGTGTGAGAGCCGTCGCTGCCTGGTGTGAGCCGTCGCTGGTTGCGGGCGAGCCGTCGCTGCCTGGTGTGAGTGCCGTCGCTGGGTGTGGGCGAGCAGCCGCTGCCTGGTGAGAGCCGTCGCTGGTTGCGGGCGAGCAACCGCTGCCTGGCGTGAGTGCCGTCGCTGGGTGCGGGCGAGCAGCCGCTGCCTGGTGTGAGCCGTCGCTGGGTGCGGGCGAGCCGTCGCTGAGTGCGGGCGAGCCGTCGCTAGGTGCGGGCGAGCCGTCGCTGCCTGGTGTGAGAGCCGTCGCTGGGTGCGGGCGAGCAGCCGCTGCCTGGTGAGAGCCGTCGCTGGGTGCGGGTGAGCAGCCGCTGCCTGGTGTGAGAGCCGTCGCTGTGTGCGGACGAGCCGTCGCTGGGTGCGGGCGAGCCGTCGATGGGTGCAGGCGAGCCGTCGCTGCCTGGTGTGAGGGCCGTCGCTGGTTGCAGGCGGCGGATGACCCTGTCCAGGATCCCTGCAGCTCGGGACGCTCTAGAACTGTTGCCAGGCGGTCGATTCCTCGTCCGGGTCCGGTGCCATCTTCGGCGCCGGTATTGTCACGCGTCACCGGACCCTGTTTCTTGCTCCGTGACTTTGTGTAATTATTATGTCTTAAATGCTTATGTCTTAATGTCTGAAATGCTGTAATGCTTGTGTTTATATCTATAAATATGTCTTCCGCCGTTGCCTCAGCTATTCTGATTAGTGTGTTGCTGCAAGCAGGGAAGCGATGGTTGATACTCCGCCACGGGCCACCCAGATGCGAATTCGGAACATTTTGGTTTCAAGTCACTCGCGTTAACGAGCGACTTCCCTTACGCCGCCATCGGCGGCCTAAGGGAATTTACAACAACAGCCGAGTCTCGGCTGGACTGTGCGAGACGCATGTGACTTGTGAGGCGCCTGAAGCTTTTCGGTTCGGCTAACGTGCGAACCGATAAACTGTATCTCAACCGGGTAGCCAAGTGAGGGGACGCGCGCCTCTGCATACCGGTCCCCCACACCGACATTGGCCAGTTTATTCTGTCTGTTCAGGGCCGTATTTAAAGGGAAATAATGACCTTTTTCCACAAAAATGGAGTTAGCACTTGAAATCGCCAGACGAGACCAAAATATATTGTAAATTCATCACATTTTGCATGAAAACTTTCCTACCGAAAGATATTTCATGTTAAAGTTGATAAGCGTTTCACACTTTTAACGACCGGTACTTGCAAGTACTTTTGGTCCTCATCAAACTGCGGGCTTTTCCCGTATTGTTTTTTTACGCAATGGAGTGGAAAATATATTGTGCGTTCTGCTTGTTGTGATTATATGCCCGGCGATCTTCTAAAACTAACAGCGATTGGAAAAAGTGGCAATAAAATCGGAAGCTCATCGATGCACATCAACGGCGGCATAGTTAGTGGTTGCGACCCTCAATTTTTGAAAATAAATTCATTTGTTTTCAACATTAGGAGTATTGTATAATTTGTCTGTGGCTGTATATAACACTATGCTTTAGATTATCATGAAAAATAATAATTTTCCCCAAAAAAACTAACAAACAATAACACAAAACTGATAATTAAATCGGAAGCTCATCGATGCACATCGACGGCGACCTATTTAGCGTCGGCCATTTGTTTACAAAGCATTGTCATGCTTCTCGGCGCACTTAACCATTGTGGCGAGTTGTTGCTAGTAGCACTTTCGTTCTCCATGGCAACCAGGCGTGAGCCAATGAAAAGCCAGAACGTATTCCCTTTCTGGCTTTTGATTGGCTGACGCCTGGTTGCCATGGAGAACGAAAGCGCTACTAGCGTGTGTCCGAGCAGCGCTCAGTTTGATCGGAAATGTCACAGAGCCTCCAAAAATGCCGCAATCGATGTAAACAATGGTAGGGAAGGGCGAATTTGTCAATGACCTTCATGAAGTACACAAGGTACTTGTTTTGTATTTTTCCCAAACTTACAACTTTGAATTTGGGAATAATTTTATTTAATTCTTAAATTTAAATAAAATAATTTTAAAACCATAGCGGTAGCCTAAGAAATTGTTGCTAACAAAATCAAAAGGTCATTATTTCCCTTTAAATTGCTGGCTGGCTGGGGTCTGCTGGACTCCCTTGGGACAGGTTGACTGAGAGTCTGCAGTTGTCTCCGGTACACATTAGTAACTCTACTTATGTAGAACACAGGCACGTAGCGAGGATTTTCCTCAAGGGAATGGGGTGAACGTCATATTTGGTCGAAATCGCTTGTTTTGCATGCGATTTTTTTGGGTTAAAGTCGCCCATATCTAACGTTGAATCCGTCGCTGCGGGCCGTCCCCCTCCGCTATCCCGGTTAGAACGTCATTTTGTGTCCATATGTTGCCTCCAAAATCATAAAATTTGCAATCTGTTCGGCGCATCTTGGGCCTAAAAATGGGCGGCTCGTCCACTACAGACATGCTAACCGGGACCATAATGAACGCTTTATTAGGCATTAACATGCCTTTAAAATCACCATTTTGTTATCTACCAATCATCCCCTATCATAATACCTTAATTCCGCACCTCATTCCATTTCCACACCCGCATCAATGTATTTTATTTTCTCCCATCCCTATATCCGCTTTGCACTGCAGCGGGTTTCTCCTGGCTACGGGTGTCCCCGGTATTCGCTTGATGACGTCACTTATGAACCTGCACAGAAACATGCGCAGTCGGGATGAAGCCACCTGGTATATATCGCCTTGCATGGAGTGGACGGGCCTAAGGCCGTATAAGAGAGGTAGAGTCATCCGGGGATTTTAGCGCCCCAATCGCACATTAGCGTGACGTCACTGGTGCTCTGGTCTGACTCGGCTGTCCTCGCACGCGGCTCGGTGCGGTGCAAATATTTCGAACGAGATACGGATAGTTGCGCCTAAGGTACGATCCTATTTAAGATTACATTTACCGCGGATAATTATCCCTCCCTTAATTCATGCTGAGGGTGAGACGGACATGCGCTGCCCGGTCTGTGTGAGGGGCGACTGGCGAGACGGCCATACGCTGCACCGGTCTGAGTGAGGGGTGAGACGGCCATACGTTGCCCCGGTCCGGCTGAGGGGGAGGGGGGATACGGCCATACGCTGCCCCGGTCTGGCTGAGGGGTGAGACGGCCATACGCTTCCCCGGTCCGGCTGAGGGGAAGGGGGAGAGACGGCCACACGCTGCCCCGGTCTGGCTGAGGGGCGAGACGGGCATACGCTGCACCGGTCCGGCTGAGGGGCGAGACGGCCACACGCTTCCCCGGTCTGGCTGAGGGGCGAGAAATGGCATTGTTTTGGCTTAATGTTCAAGATATGCTTTAAAAAAACTTTTAAAAAAATATTGCAAAAGCATAGACTTGCAACCTTACTACCTAACTTACCTATCTAACGGCGACGACTTCAAGTTGCCGCTCGTCAACACCCGTCAAAAGACCGCAAAACGCTCGAAAGCGCAGCAGCGGCGACAGGGCTGGCCACGACTTGACCAGAGCACCAGTGACGTCATCGCTAATACTGTGCCGCTCGGCAGCCGATACATGGAGAATCCCGGGATGGCAGCCCCTGGACGGACCGACCGGAAATGCGACCCTGGGAAATGCCGCTCGTAGTAGACGTCATTTCAATTTGCTTTGTTAGAATGCGAATAAGGATATTTTATTAAAATTTGTTAACATCGTTAAGATTGTTAAAAATAATATATCCAAATATTTATATAATATATCTATAATATATCTAATAATATATCTATGTTCTCAAAATGTTATATAACAAATAATTTTGCACTATATGTCGAAGGATACCGGCGGCGGCGAACGATGGAAATGAGCATCCGCCGGCTAGCGCCAAACAATTACGGAACGGGCGCCAGCGGGTCTCCCGCCGGTCGGCGTGGGGAAAGCTGGGCCTTCGTTGCGTAATTGGCTGTGTAAGCTCTCCCGAGTGGAGGACCCCGGTTCGGATTTCTTTTGATGTCGCGCTATGAGGTCCGTTGATCAAGACAATTTATAGACTTAACAGCATGCAGTGGTAGAGTCTCGGTGGGTCTCATCATTATCCAACATTATCTCAACGGATACAATGTAGCAATGTTGAGATGCAGTGAGATAGTTGACATACTGTAACATGAAAAATGTCTCCATGTCGAGATAATTCCAATGAAATGGAGGCTAACCAAGTACCTCGAACGAAACCAATCATTCAAAGTTCTAAACACTGTTTCTCAGTGTGGTTGTTACCGCATCGAGACACGACTTCATGTCCAGTCACGCACATTTGGCGAATATTCTTGACAGCAGCTTAGCCCGTTTGTTAGTTCAATGAGTCGCGACCCCTCAGACCAGCCGGCCTGAGAGATGACGTAGGTTGTCAGCAGCGTTTTTTTTTTTTTTTTTTTTTTACCCGGACCGGCCTATAGCCATTTCCCGGGTTTGGGGAAATTACTTCTGGCAATTTGCCAGGCAAAGAGTTACGTTAGTCGGTTTATGGGAACCCGAGCAAGCAAGGGAATAGGGTAGCTATTTTACGTTAAGTGAATTGTTCACAGTAAATCTAAAGTCTATCTTACGTTAAGTATTTCGTTCAAAGTCAAAGTTAAAATAAAACACGAGACACATACATACACAATATATTTCATACACACACAGAGCAGGTGACAGGCCCAGGTTGGGCCTGGGAATAATACTTGTACAGTGTCAGAGTTGATGGAGCCGTGGGGGTGCCGTCATTGCAACAACGGGAGACTGTTGCCAGTCTCCCTGGCTCCGGCGCCTCGGCGAGACCTGGTTGTGGGGTGTGTTTAGCTGAGCGAAAAGTCCTGAATAATAAAAAACCCAGCGTCTATAGCAAAGGGGAAAAACCTGCGCGGTGGGCCAAAAATGCGCAAGGCAAAAAACCCCTGTTATATTTGTTTAGCTAAACGTGTTTGGTAGAGATAATCTAAGAGGGGACCTATCAATACAAGATAACTATCACCTAACAGTGTAAAAAGTTTGACAGGGTGGATACCGCACCGCAGCGCAGTGGACACCGCACCGCAGCGCAGTGGAATGGGCACCGCACCGCAGCGCAGCAGCCACCGCACCGCAGCGCGGCATCGGCATCTGTGATCAGGGGCGGGTGTTCATCAAACCGCCGCCAACGCAAAACCGCTCATCAGCCATCGGCGTCCCATCGCAGAAATCCCCCGCCAAATCAGCCACGTCACGAAGAGCCACGGCCAGAAACCCTCGCCGCGGGGCCGAGATCCAGCAGGGGGCCCCCGCAACAAGACACCGGCAGCCAACGCGCAACCCCACGTCGGCAGCAACATGATTTAACATACTGCACCGCAGCGCAGCGGACACCACACCGCAGCGCAGTGGAGTGAGCACCGCACCGCAGCGCAGCGGCCACCGCACCGCAGCGCAGCATCGGCATCTGTTTTCAGGGGCGGGTGTTCAACTACTCGGCTTTGGCAAGAGCGGAGTAGAGGGGAGAGGAGGGTTGGGAGGAGCATTACGTTAAGAAATGAACAACGAATTCCAATGGAACCTTTCGTTGCGCGACTGATTTGGCAGGGAATCATGCCGCCGCCAACGCAAAACCGCACATCTACCATCGGCGTCCCATCGCAGAAATCTCCCGCCAAATCAGCCACGCAACGAATTTCGCCGCGCGGCCGAGATCCAGCAGGGGGCCCCCGCAACAAGACACCGGCAGCCAACACGCAACTCCCACGTCAGCAGCAACATGATTTAACAGTTAGTCAGAAAGTTATTTTTGACTGGTTTGGCAGGGAATCATGCCGCCGCCAACGCAAAACCGGACATCTACCATCGGCGTCCCATCGCAGAAATCCCCCGCCAAATCAGCCACGCAACGAATTTCGCCGCGCGGCCGAGATCCAGCAGGGGGCCCCCGCAACAAGACACCGGCAGCCAACACGCAACTCCCACGTGAGCAGCAGCACGATTTAACAGTTAGTCAGAAATAACTTAATGAAGTATTTTGTTGGAGGTGATTTATTGTTTCTTGTTGAACCGTCTCAAATTGCGGCGGTAGCAGTTACGTTCAGAAGGGCTGGGGGGGAGGGGCTATCCTGTATTATAGGGCGAGGGAGCTGGGAAGGAGGGTGGGGGAGGGGAGGGATGGCGGGGAGAGGGTGAGGGACCGACTGTCTTCAGAGAGAGGAGGAGGGTGGGAGTTTGGGAGTTGGCGGGTGACGGCTCTGATTAGAGAGGCGTCAGAGTCCTCAGCGTCAGCGTCAGAGGACTCGACCGGGGACTCCGCCAGAGATTCGGCGGGGGTGGGAGTGGGTGCCGCTGGGGCACTGCCAGAGTCCAGAAGGGACTCGGCTGAGATGGGGTGGGGCTCGGCCTGCTCTGCCGTCGGCGGGGGTGCACACTGCCGCCGCTGTGTCGTGGCAGGCGGTGGCACCGGTGGGGTGGACCCACTTAAGGTCCGACGGGGGTGCGCGGGTGGGGTTTGGTGGGATGGGGGCAGCGGGGGCCAGACGCTGGGGGCCAGCGATGGGATGGGAGGTGGGGTGGGGGGGCCGCCTTGCGGGCGCGGGTCTGCTCGGCGGCTGTCGCTCGGGCAGGGCAGTCACGGGACCATGCGGGGTGGGCGCCCCCGCACGACACGCAGCGAGTGGCTGCGGTATCGCCACCGACACATTGGGCTGTGTCGTGCGTCTCGGCGCACTTCCCGCAGATGGACTGGCGGGCGTGGCACTGACGCTGGTGGTGGCCAAACCGCCAGCAGGCTCTGCACTGCAGTGGCCCTTGGGTCCACTCCTTGACTGTGACTACTATGTAGCCACAGTAGATGCGTTCCGGGAGCTGTAAGCCCCGGAAACGCAGCCGGACCATGGGGTTGGGGCCTGGTCGCTTAGACCGCATCCGGACCACTTCTGTCACCCCCTGAGTCACGAGCTCTTGGAGGAGCACGGTCTCAGTCAGATTGCTGACTTCGGGGCACAGGATGAATCCCTGGCAGGAATTCATGTGGTCGGGGGCCGTCACCTCACAAGCCTTGTCCATGAAAGACGGGATGGCTAGGAGGGTGGCAGTATGCTGGCCAGACAGGGTCTGAACCAGCAGAGCGCCGGAACGGATGGAGCGCGCGCTGGCCACCTCTCCGCAGAGGGCGACCAGTTGGCGGCGCACCGCGAACGGGTTGAAGTGCCTCGTGTGCACTTCGTCCTTCCTCTGAATGAGGAGGAGAGCAGACCCGTCGGGTGGGGAGGTGCTGGGGGGGAGCCAAGCTCCGGGTCGGTCCGGGCGAGGCTCCTGAGGGAAGCCGGGAGGTCCAGGGGGGACCGTCCGGGGGGGCTCGGGGCCGCGCGCCAGGACGGGAGGAGAGAGACTCCTGAAGGGGGCCGGGCGGGGGGGTCGCCATGAGGGGACGGAGGGGCGGGGAAGTCGCCATGAGGGGACGGAGGGGCGGGGAGGTCGCCATGACCGGAGGAGGGAGGGGAAAGTTTAATGAATAACCTAAGTTACGTTAATGTGGCACACACGGCAGAACGTGTTGCCAGCTGCAATTAATCTAAAGAATGAAGCGGGTTCTCTACCTTGCAAATTGTGGAAATTACGTTACCTACTTAAAAATATATAAAGGCTACCTATCTAAGGGTCTAACGACCCTGCCACATGCACGTGGACAGGGTCCCGCACCCGGAAGCGGTGGAGAGCTGGAGAAGGCTGGCTAGAAGGCGTCCGTGGTCCGATGTCGATGAAAGGATGCAGCAGCGGGTCTTTCAAGAACCGGTCTACTTCAGCTGCTGCATCTATTTCACCTTGCGGCGAAGCGCCGGGTTCCACCAACACCTCGTCTTCTTTGGCGTCTTTTTCTCCTTCTTCTGTCTGAAACAAAATATGGTCATTGATTTGAATTAATTGTCATTAAACGTGACCAAACCTAGCCATTGAGTGAAATTCAGCAGTATTAAGTCCCGTTCATGGCGTAACCCTCGTCAGTGTAGAGTTCCATACCTACGTGACCATGCAGGGGGTTTGGTATGCCCCCCCCCCCCCCTTGGCCTTTCGCCCCCAATGGAGCCCCGCCACGATTCACAAAGGAGCGAGTTGCTTGTAATGAGAAGATAAAAAATCGGGAATAGTGGGGAAATGGCGGGGACACGACGGTTATGGAAGTTACGTAACTTCGAAATATTTCATAAAATTGTCTTCTAAAAAAAATGTATACAGTGGTGCGCGTATCGGATCTATACCGAGTCGATATTGAATCAGCAATCGCTTACACGATACGAGAGACGGGAATGGAATGAAATAGGGACATAACTATAATGAGACGAGAAAGTGACGGACACATGATAGTAACGAGACAGGAACGGAGCGGGACGGGAACGAGTAAAGAACGGGACGGGAGTGTGACCAGCACGAGACGGGATTGGGACGGTAGCGTGACGGGAATTGAACAGGACGGAAGAAGGGGTACGGGAGGACTGGAACGTGACTGGAACGTGACTGGAACGGGACTGGAACGGGACTGGAACGGGACTGGAACGGGACTAGAACGGTATGGGAGCTCGACGGAAACGGGACGAGACGGCAACGGGACGAGACGGGAACGGGACGATACGGGAACGGGACGAGACGGGAACGGGACGAGACGAGAGGGGAACGGGACGGGACGAGACGGGAACGGGATGAGACGGGAACGGCCCAGCCAACAATTCTGAGTGGGGCCCAATTGGGCAGAACTTGGGTTTGGCCCAGGTATTTAGTTGGGCTAGCCCATGCTGCAACTTGGGTTCTGACTGGCGTATGACACACTTACGCCGAGCAAAAACGTAGGTCAGACCAATTGGGGCCCAATTGGGCAAGCCCGGGCTGAACCCGAGTTCCAAGAATCTGCTCGGGCTAACTTGGGCATTGCCCGACTTGTTCCATGCTATTTGAACCGGCGTTAACTACGGGCCCACATGGGCATGCCCGATACGCGAGGAACTGGCTGCTAGGGCATGCCCGGGCTGAACCCGAGTTCCAAGAATCTGCTCGGGCTTACTTGGGCATTGCCCGACTTGCTCAATGCTATTTGAACCGGCGTTAACTACGGGCCCACATGGGCATGCCCAAGTACGCGAGGAACTGGCTGCTAGGGCATGCCCGAGTACAGCCCAAGTTGCTCAATAGGATTCGTAACGTAGCGTAACTGTGGCCCCACTCTGGCTAGCCCTAGTAGATACTCGGGCAGGCCCTACCTAAAACGGATAGGGGCCCAATCAAGCTTCGTCACGTTATGCCCACCCATACATAGGCGGTTGCAGGCCGTCCCGGCAGAGGCGGTCGCAGGCTGTTTCGCAGCTTCACCGCCTGCATGTTCGACGAGCGTTTTCCTCTAGCCTCGTTCATGCCACCTGTCGCCGTGCTTTCAAAGAACGAATAAGAAGTAAACAAAGCATTTATTACAGAGCATGCACCACATGAATATGCTAATCACCAAAGGTGCATAGGCAGTTCTGCCTCGCCTTCCTGCGCGTTGGGCTGCGGGCGCTGCTCTGGCGGCGGCAGCTCCGCCCCCTCAACGTTCCCGGCCTCCTGACCGATTGGAGCCGGGTTTTCCGCAGCTTGGGCTCTCTCCGGGTTATCTCCCGTGGTCACGGCCTCCACCCCCTTCATCCGCTTCAGACGCTTTTCGCTTCTGTCGCGGCTGCCGCTCAGCCACGCACCGACGGCCTTTCCGACGCGGCTCCTTTCGGCACCCCCGCACCGACGTAGTTTCTCTGCGGGAAAAAGCAAAGATAAGCAGCTATTCAAAGAAAATCCCTCGGGGATGTTTTAAACATGGCAATAAACACGACAATATGTTCGATTGTTTGAAGTCGAATTCCTAAACCCGCAAGTTGCTGGGAATTTCCGAAAGGCTTGGGGAGGCTGTTTCCCCTTCTAATCTTCGCAACTACTCTGTCAATAAAGATTAAAACTACGTTCGAGAGCCATATACATTTTTATCGAAAGCTTCTTTGTGATCATAACACAGATGAACGTTACAGATCACATCAACTTTGTAAACGGATGAGGTTAGCGTGGAAACAAGCGATACTTGACATAAGTAACCCATGAACCAGCATGGTAGGAATCCTGACACTTTAAATTACCGCTATTAGATGAATGCACTTGATGGTCACGGATAAGGACACTCAGTGTATTATTTGAGACAATGATATCAAAATGGTTAAAATGTCTAGACTTTAGTAAAGCCATCCAAGGAACCAGAAAGCAAATACAAGCTCAAAGCCTTCGGTACTACGATACATGATCCCTGTGCCAGTAGGAATTGAAGAGCTCTTGATTTCCCTCTGAAACAGTGACCAAGGTACCATAGTACCGAAAGCTTTGTGGATATTACCTACTATTGCCATCTTATCCTGAGCTGTTACGGATTATGTACGAAGGCATTTCAATTGATGCAAGCTCTCCATCGGAAAATATAGGCATGGGAGGCACGGACAATCATTGGGTTACATACCACAGAGGACGTCGAATAAAACGGTGCCCTCAATCGGCGTTTTCCCATTTTTCCCTTTGAGGGAAAGGTACTCTGAGAGCACGTCCGAGACCGTGGCACGCATTACTGCCCGGACGTTCTTGTCCAGGTCGCTGGCCGCCATGGTACACCAGCCGCTCAGCTGTTCTACCTGGAAATGTATTAAAAAAATATCAGCTAGACATTCTCGGAATATACGTTTCAGGCACCAAAACAACAGTGTAAAGTTTCAACAAAAACAAAATGTTTGGTTCTGGCCAGTACCATAAATACAACGTTTAGAAAAGGATGAAACAGTTAGGAGTTATGAACCACATGTCTTCTCACATAGAAGCAATCACATAAATATCAAAATAAACCGTCACGGAACATCCTTCTCGTTATCCTTATTTCAATATACGTACCATTTCAAGATACTGCGCCCTGGATTTCAGTCGCTCGTCCAACTCGCGAAGCTCTGAAAGCGTCTGAGCTGGCGAAACTTTCAGTGGCTTGTTAGCCGGTGTCGTCCATTGAGCCTTCAGAGCTTCGATTGCGGCACGGTTTTGCAGGGCAATACTCTCAATACTCTCCAACTTCTTGAGAGCCTTGCCCAGCAACAGGAGAATACGATTGTCTGGGAAAAGAAGGCAATATGTGATGCGAATTTACGAACACAAAGCTACATACTGCTTTAGCGAAAAGTGATTCCCCATTCCGAGACGCTTTAACTCGCGCCCCGCTGTGGTATTTCGCCAAACGCACCGGGATGGGGGGGGGGGGGTGACGTCAACATTACGCCAATAAAACGTCATTTTCTAAACAATATCTCGACAGACTTTCTGGAAGTGTTATTGAAAGTTAATGCGAGGTGAAACTGCCCATAATGTAAATTTCATCATTTTCTATATAAATCATTTCGGTTAAGATATGTACATAAGTTACTCCATAAAAAGCAACACCACAAAAGTACCTGTTGACTGCTTCGCGCAGCTCCCAGAAGCGCTGGTCGATGGCTCGTCCACTGGCGTACGCATCGGTGGCCGAGCTTCTGGTGACCTCGTCCGGCCTCTCTCCAAACCAGCCTCACGTCGATGACGAATCGGAACTGCACAACAACAATGAATGTTACGTCGTTTACAAATGTCCAAACTTATGCTAAGATTTATATTCGCACCAAATCAGTCTCTCCTTCAATGATTTTAAGCGCTGCCTAAGTAATGTATGGTTAAAAGGAGATTGTCCGTTAATCCCACAATGCAACTTTTTATTACGTTGTCCTTTGCACTGTCATACACAGATGTTTTATGAAGTCGTAGAATATGACTGACAAACATGTAAGACAAGTCGAGACGACGGCGAACCACCCTCCCCTCCCCAGCACCGGAAAATAAAGTGTTAGAAGTGTGCGTTTCCTCCACTGGAAATCTCTTACCACTTGTCGTCGGTGTTGATGGGGTGGTGGCTGACGATCCGCCCATTACCACATGGCGTGAACCAGCAGGCCGTTTTCCTTGAGAGCCTGCGAAGAAAACGTTGGTATAACGATAAGTATGCCTCAGAAAGGACTTCTGCCAAGTCCTGCGATTGCATGACACCTAAAGTGGAAATAGGAAATACAGGGAAGAAATATGAATTACCAGAAATTCAAGTTACGTAAAATGACAATGTAAAATAGCAGTCATAACCAGAGCCAGCACTCCCACCCGACAAAGCCTTTAATATCAGACATTCGACCGCCGACGCATAACATTGACTCACCAACCAGCACGAGTTGTTTAACAATATGATATTTTCTGGAGGATATTTAAAGGTTTTAGTCCCAGACACGATACGCGACAGCTTTAATTTTGTACAAAGATACGATCTAATATTATTAACATACCATTATCTAGGCCGAAGTCTCTGGGAGCTAATGGAGGTCGAGACAGTCCCGCTGTTTCTCTGCGCACCGGGCTTCTATTTTCTTCCTCTGAGTCTTCGTCATCGAAGCGAGGGTTCTTCCTGCGAAAAAGAAAAATATTTCAATGGGGATATCAGAACCAATATGGCGGTGTTGTTAGTTGTTACAGCGTTTATGTTCCATACCATGTTGCAAGCAGTGCTGACCAGGTATAGTATGCAAACGCGTTGAAACCTTTCGTTACGAGTCAGCCGCGGACATCGGCCGGCCGGCGCCACCAGCGCCTCTAGCGGCCGGCGCGAGAAGTAGTTTCAAGGCCGCCCGGGGTAACGGCTACTAAATCGAGACATCGTGCGGCGCGTGGGACTGGGTTGGACGCACAGTTTTCGATTAATACATACGATACTTGGAATTAATACAAAGGCAGCTCCAGAACGGGTGTTTAGGGGTTAGATTCGAACCCGGGAAATTAGGCGTGAATCAACCGAATTCCCATAGGCTCTTATGCTAAATTCTGCCGTTACGGGATTAGACGAGACAGCAGTGGGTGGCAACCAACCAGCGAATTTATCTGAATGAAACTCACACCACTATCATTATTAAACTATGTTAAATTGATTAATGAAGAAATTATGCAGATTAGTCAATTAGTTTTGTATTATAATCATCGGCAAATTGGAACCCAAAGGCTTTGTCTATTTAAAGCCAACCAATCTCCATGACACCCTGAATGGCACCACAAGCGCGATCTCTTGACCGAGTATCCAGTGGTCGACTGACTCAGCTGAGAACTCATTGTCAATAAATAGCTGCGGATCAATAACCAGTATTCAGCCTCCGAAGTGCCAGCCTCCGCCAAACTGCCAGCATAACTGACAGTCGTACATCATCGATAGCACAATCAATAGACTGATGGATTATGGATCCACTGCAATTCCATGACCACCCAGTAACTGTAACGGGCTTTCCCTTCTGCATGGTTCTGCCATTTTGTGTAGCATTGCAACATTTTTTGAAATTTTTGAAAACTCTTTCTCTGGTTAATTTTGGGCCGCTGAATGGAATTACATAAATTTTGAGGCTCTCTGGCTTAATCTGCAACAATTAGAACTGCTTGCAACAATTGTCAACAATTTGCAACATTATTAAAATTTTGCTCACGGGGTTTTCTTGAGATCAGGAGTCGAAATATGGCATTTTCAGAATGTCATATCCCCGTGTTTTCGAGATAATACTAAATTTTGTGGTTAAAATGCAGAATCGAGCTCAACCTGTACATACATTTTTATTTTGGAGGCAGGTCAATCATCGGCGAGCACATAGGTCGCTGCACGGTTAGGGTGGGGGTGGTGAAATTTAGCGAGTTAATCGGGAATTGGTCCGGTGGAATAAGGTCCGGGTTTCCTTGTCCGTGAGCCGGCACCAATGGCCCTCTGGCTCCTCCTTACATAATTTCACCAACGGCTTGTCTCTCAGATTATCACACCGTGAGTTCTGTGATCGGTTCCATGTATATTCTGCATACCCAGTGCAACGCTACGCTGAGGACGAACTCCCACTGGAACTAACACATTCATACATCCTTTCACTCAGACTCTCCCCAGACATTCACTCAATCATCAATATCTTTCATACTTTGCAGTAAACTGTCAGGTTCGTCTTCCTGACCCCTCCCTCTTTTCCTATCCCCACCAGTGGTGCGTAGTGTTACACAGGGAACGCACCAGGGTAACAGCTGGTTCACTGAGCGAATTTCGTCTCCGATGTACTCAGCTCTTCACTATGGATAACTTTCCACTCTGACTATTAAATCCACCAAATGAAAATATGAATAACCTCACACATGCTTTTCTGTCTGGGTCCATTCCTGCCGCACACTGCTGCTGGGATCCACGACTTACTGCGGTTTCCGTGGTGCCCCAATCGCCAATCCACGCCACCTCAGCACCCTGACTCCTCCTACGGCATTTATCTGAGGTGGATGGCCATTCCGGCCCACACGTCGCCACCCCAGCACCCTGACTCCTCCTACGGCATTTATCTGGGGCGGATGGCCATTCCGGCCCGCACACGTCGCCACCCCAGCACCCTGACTCCTCCTACGGCACTTATATGGGGCGGATGGCCATTCCGGCCCGCACACGTCACCACCTCAGCACCCTGACTCCTCCTACGGCATTTGCCTGAGGCGGATGGCCATTCTGGCCCTCACACGTCGCCACCCCAGCACCCTGACTCCTCCTACGGCATTTATCTGGGGCGGATGGCCATTCTGGCCCGCACACGTCGCCACCCCAGCACCCTGACTCCTCCTACGGCATTTATCTGGGGCGGATGGCCATTCCGGCCCGCACACGTCACCACCTCAGCACCCTGACTCCTCCTACGGCATTTACCTGAGGCGGATGGCCATTCTGGCCCTCACACGTCGCCACCCCAGCACCCTGACTCCTCCTACGGCATTTATCTGGGGCGGATGGCCATTCCGGCCCGCACACGTCACCACCTCAGCACCCTGACTCCTCCTACGGCATTTACCTGAGGCGGATGGCTATTCTGGCCCTCACACGTCGCCACCCCAGCACCCTGACTTCTCCTACGGCATTTATCTGGGGCGGATAGCCATTCCGGCCCGCACACGTCACCACCTCAGCACCCTGACTCCTCCTACGGCATTTACCTGAGGCGGATGGCCATTCTGGCCCTCATACGTCGCCACCCCAGCACCCTGACTCCTCCTACGGCATTTATCTGGGGCGGATGGCCATTCCGGACCGCACACGTCACCACCTCAGCACCCTGACTCCTCCTACGGCATTTACCTGAGGCGGATGGCCATTCTGGCCCTCCTGGTTTCCCAGAACCTGGCGTTACCGGACTCTTTCGAGTGCCCGCCAATATTTCGCGACTTATGGCGCGCAATCCAGCTCACTTCTTGGCATCGCGGAATGGACCCAAAAAACAAACAATCTCATCATCATCTAACTCCCATTCTCCTGGAAACACAACTTTCTCCTTCCGAACTAAATATTCCCACCGAAACCGGTCTATACATCTGAGACCTTTGCCATCTTTTGTTAAAAGGGTCTCCTCTTAGTTGAATTCCCATTCAACTCCACCCCCTTTCCCCCATCACCCGTTGTGCAGCAGACCGTGTCGGCAGGCATATTACGCACAGGGGCGCGGCTACGTATTGTCTAGGCCTCCTCACAATCTTGTCTATTATTTCCCACTGTCAGTTTACACCATGCTGTTATCGTCATACCTCCCTCGTGCGTTGTATCCTATTTGCCCCGGCTTCACGCGCACGGTTGTCTCTGGGCGTGCGTCTGCACGTTTGTATGTAGTGTACGTACAGTATGGATGCATGATTCCAAGTATGTGTATGTATGCCTGTATGCCTGTATGCCTGTATGCCTGTATGCCTGTATGCCTGTATGCCTGAATGCCTGTATGCCTGTATGCCTGTATGCCTGTATGCCTGTATGCCTGTATGCCTGTACGC
Source organism: Chirona hameri (assembly GCA_036785665.1). NCBI lineage: Eukaryota > Metazoa > Arthropoda > Thecostraca > Balanomorpha > Balanidae > Chirona > Chirona hameri. The sequence goes on along the minus strand of JAXIVJ010000321.1, from coordinate 133,442 downwards.
CTGTACGCCTGTACGCCTGTACGCCTGTACGCCTGTACGCCTGTACGCCTGTACGCCTGTACGCCTGTATGCCTGTATGCCTGTATGCCTGTATGCCTGTATGCCTGTATGCCTGTATGCCTGTATGCCTGTATGCCTGTATGCCTGTATGCCTGTATGCCTGTATGCCTGTATGCCTGTATGCCTGTGTGCCTGTGTGCCTGTGTGCCTGTATGCCTGAATGCCTGTATGCTTGTTTGCCTGTATGTTTGTATGTATGTATGTATGTATGTATGTATGTATGTATGTATGTATGTATGTATGTATGTATGTATGTATGTATGTATGTATGTATGTATGTATGTATGTATGTATGTATGTATGTATGTATGTATGTATGTATGTATGTATGTATGTATGTATGTATGTATGTATGTATGTATGTATGTATGTATGTATGTATGTATGTATGTATGTATGTATGTATGTATGTATGTATGTATGTATGTATGTATGTATGTATGTATGTATGTATGTATGTATGTATGTATGTATGTATGTATGTATGTATGTATGTATGTATGTATGTATGTATGTATGTATGTATGTATGTATGTATGTATGTATGTATGTATGTATGTATGTATGTATGTATGTATGTATGTATGTATGTATGTATGTATGCATGCATGCATGCATGCATGCATGCATGCATGCATGTATGTATGTATGTATGTATGTATGTATGTATGTATGTATGTATGTATGTATGTATGTATGTATGTATGTATGTATGTATGTATGTATGTATGTATGTATGTATGTATGTATGTATGTATGTATGTATGTATGTATGTATGTATGTATGTATGTATGTATGTATGTATGTATGTATATATGTATTTATCTTATAACTGTTAGCGTGAAGAAGCGTCGCCGGCGTGATACCATTTGTAGTGTATTTGTGGAGTGTGTGTAGTTTATGCTGTGTAGTGTATATTGTGTAGTGTATATTGTGTAGTGTATATTGTGTAGTGTATATTGTGTAGGGTATATTGTGTAGTGTATATTGTGTAGTGTATATTGTGTAGTGTATTGTGTAGTGTGCATTGTGTAGTGTATTTTGTGACTATAGTGTACCACGGGTCTTGTTTCTGTAATTGGTAATCGGTACTCAGTACTCGGTACTCGATACTCAGTACTCAGTACTCAGTACACGGCACTTGGTACTCGGTACTCGGCACTCGGCACTCGGCACCTGGTACTCGGTACTCGGGACTCGGTACTCGACACTCGGTACTCGGTACTCGTTACTCAGGAATGGGTACTCAGTAATCGGTACTCACTACTCGGTACTCGGTACTCGGTTACTCGGTTATCGGTACTCGGTACGCGGTACTCGGTACTCGGCACTCGGTACTCGGTACTCGGTACTCGGTACTTGGTACTCGGTACACTGTACTAGGTACTCGGTAATCGGTGCACGTTACTCGGTACTCGGTACTCGGTACACGGTACTCGGTACTCGGTACACGGTACACGGTACTCGTACTCGATACTCGGTACTCGGTACTCGATACTCGGTACTGGGTATTCGGCACTCGGTACTCGGTACGGACACCTGGTACTTGGTGCTCAGTACTTTTCTGTATGTACAACAACTGTCCCACCTGAGCGAAATCCACGGGTTTTCCCCTCGTTAGGCTAGCGTCTGACCGTCTGGCCGGACCCTCTCGTCCAGGGGAGGGGGTTCATGACGTCATGTGTTTTGGGATCGGGCGCGTGGGGTCAGTGTCCCAGCGGCCGGTAGCGGTGATCGGTGACGCTGGCCGTGTGGACACTTGTGCGAATTTTTCATGACAGCGATTTTATTCTGGCGGTAATTTTTAACAGCGAGATGAACAGGGACGAAATTGTACATGACCGTGATTTGTATCGTACCGCCATATCTTTCCATAGAGCAAACAACCATCCCATAATTTCGCGCTTGTTAAGGAGACAGTTAACTGCGAGAAACGTCAACATTCCAATACAGCCTTCCTCACTTTCCTTTTCCTTGGGAAATATTTACTTTACTCAGTTAGCTTTGAACTTAATGAAAATAACGTTGCTTAACAAAATTACATTAAAAGTCTTGCAATTATCGGCGGCTTAGGGCTGTGTGGAAACAATATTAGCACATACTCGACAATTCGTCAATAAGACCTGTTTATCAAAATCCTCACGACACAATCCCTAAATGATCTGTTTGTATATGCCGAAACGTTGAAATGATGTCCCTGTCATCAACCGATCCTGACATCAAAGATTGCGTAAAAAGGCTTACAGATTAAATTGCAAATTAACCACAGTGAAGTTAATTTGACCGGATTTGAAAATGTCACCAATCAGACCAAATAATCAACCGAACCGGATAATTGAATGGCAAGGTTAAGAAAAAATATCGGTCACCCTGTCTGCTGGCAATCGGGTTAGCCATTCCTGAAAATTTGCAGTACGGGTATTTCACATAATTATCACATCACTCGGGTTTTACCAGAAACAGTTGGCCTTCAATATATCAGTAAACAGTGTTCACCAATATAAACATTAAACCTCGGAACCTTGAATTGAGTATTTCATCACATCTAGCCGCAAAAATTACATTACCCTGCCTTGGAAGCATTGAAGTCACATCATCGCTTGTCCCTACATATATATTTTTACGTTAACATTACTAATTATATTACGTGACTTCCCCTCAAGCTAGCGCTCCATCTCATTGATATTCCTTCCTCAATCCATCCTTCAGTCACATTCCGAATTAGAGTACTAGGTAATTCACACAAGGCTATATTTACAGAAAATTGTGCACCGATAGGTCAAGTTAATTGTCTCGTGAATACAATATCATTCGTCTTATAGGCAGCAGTTCGAATAGAGTCAACAAAATTCAGCCAGTCACATCAGTCACATCAGTTCGAACAGTCAACCAGTCAAATAAATCCCATCGGCGACCACCACCAGCATTAGCACAAGCTCCATAATCGGTTGCATTTAAAGCACGAGAGTTATAAAAGACGCAAACATAAACGTCCAAACCATATCAGAGTTTTGATTTACGTTAGAAGTTATAACTAGTCAGGCAATCAATATATGATAATTTTTCAACCATACACATACTCGCGTAGGCATAATTAAGAATATCGTGACTACATGACCAAACAAATGCCCAAATAGCAGGGGAGTTCAATGAGAGAAGAACAAAACGACGAAGAAGAAAAAAACTGGCCGAAACACTGTGCAAATTAAATTTGTATGGTGTTCAGATGCACAACAAATTAACTGACCATGGATTATAAGGAGGGTATAAGGATTGTACAGACTTTCCGACCTTACTTGATGTGAAATGCGGCTACTTTCTCCAGTATGAAATTTATAGAACTAAACAACAGCAAATCTTGAAGGCTGACATGTGATGGTCCTTGACGCGGCTTCTCTGAGACTAAGGCTCGCGGCGAGGAGCCGCGGCCCCAGCCGGCTTCCGTCCCTACTCACTGCCCCATCCTGTCTCCTCTGAGACTGAGGCTCGCGGCGAGGAGCCGCGGCCCCAGCCTGCTTCCGTCCCTGCTCACTGCCGAACTCTGTTCCTCTGAAACTTACTTGGACTGTTTGGAGGCCTGGGGGCACTATCGGCAATTTGAAGATCGGTCCCGTCCTTGCTGCTCTGCTGTTCGATCTGCCGACCCTTCACCCCTCTTGCAGGCCCTTTTATCAACTTTTTGCTTGAAAAATCAGGTCAGTTGCCAGATTGGCGCCTTGCTGCCGTGATTTTTTCTCCACTCGGTTTTAATTTTCGATTCCCTTTTGCTGTCCTGTCATTGGTCCTTCTCACCCGGCTGCAACGGCCTGTGGATGCCTGCGGCGGCCGCAACTGCTGTCTACAGCGGCCCAGAGGCGGAGCTTGCTGCCGTGATCTGGGTCAGGATCCTGCGCAGAGGCTTCTGCCGAGCGCCGTACGTGACCCGGGCCGCTGGCCGGCGCTCACGCTTAATGGCGCCGCGCAGCTGCTGTTATGGTGTCCTTTAATGGGCCTGGTGCCTTAATAGCGACACCCTGGCGGTACACAGGTCGGAACGAGGGTATTTGTTGCCTGCGTCGGGGGCTTCAGCCGGCGTCTCCACTGTTGAAGTGTTTGGTGTGCACACGGCCGCCGTTCCTTCCATGTTCAATTTTAAAATTACACATAGCTTTTGCTTTTTAGAATGTTTCTATTCTTCTGCCTATCTCTATACTTTCTTCTTTTTCCCTCTGTTTCTTTTGGACAATTTAAAATGTATCTCGCTACATTTTTAGGTCAATCTTCTGAATTGTGTCCCCACAATTTTTTGTTTTTGTTCTTGCTGCCTCCGCCGTTCGGATTGCTCGTTCGATTTTCTTTCTTCTTTTGGTCGGTTTTCAATCGGGTTCTGTCAACGTAGGTCTGCCTGGTGTGATTGGGTTTTAATTCCGAAGGGTTTGGCTGAGGGATGGGGAGGTCAGCCTTGGTTTGGTCATTAAGCCACGACATCGAATGTTCTGCATCTATAACAGATAACAAACATCAATATAGCTAAATAAACAAACAGGTAAGGTAGCGAAATAACACCCGGAAATTACTTCACTTATTCAACATAGTTTTCATTCAAACCACTACACAAGTTTTTTCATTTGAGATATGAAACATTGATACAATTTTGTGAAACATTTTACGTTAACAACCTTCATAATCAAGTATATAATGCAAAGTCAAGAAAGAAAGAAAAGACAATACGTTAACTCGACATAGTCGCATGTCCACTTCATTTACTCCCAGTCCAGAATATTACAGGGTCCACCTCTTCTTCCTCCGCCGCGTCTGACGCTCTGCTCCCCTTGCTTCGGCTGCAGTTGTCTTCGGCTGTGTGGGGAGCCACTGCTGCATCTGCAGCGGCGGATGCGACAGCGGCTAGCTTAGATCAGGTCAGCTAGCTTGGCGCCGGTCGCTGCAGCCGCCGCTGAAACGTAGCGGTAGTCGTCATCCGAGGTCGCGCTGCAGCGGCGGCTGCGACAGCTAGCTAAGGTCAGCTACCTTGGCGCTGGTTGCTGCAGCCGCCGCTGAAACGTAGCGGTAGTCGTCATCCGAAGTCGCGCTGCAGCGGTAGTCGTCATCCGAGGTCGCGCTGCAGCGGCGGCTGCGACAGCGGCTAGCCCAGATCAGTTCAGCTAGCTTGGCGCCGGTCGCTGCAGCCGCCGCTGAAACGTAGCGGTAGTCGTCATCCGATGTCACACTAAAGCGGCGGTTGCGACAGCGACTAACCCAGATCAGGACAGCTAGCTTGGCGCCGGTCGCTGCAGCCGCCGCTGAAACGTAGCGGTAGTCGTCCTCCGAGGTCATACTACAGCGGCGGATGCGACAGCGGCTAGCCCAGATCAGGTCAGCTAGCTTGGCGCCGGTCGCTGCAGCCGCCGCTGAAACGTAGCGGTAGTCGTCATCCGAGGTCGCGCTGCAGCGGCAGCTGCGACAGCGGCTAGCCCCGATCAGGCCAGCTAGCTTGGCGCCGGTCGCTGCAGCCGCCGCTGAAACGTAGCGGTAGTCGTCATCCGATGTCACACTACAGCGGCGGTTGCGACAGCGACTAACCCAGATCAGGTCAGCTAGCTTGGCGCCGGTCGCTGCAGCCGCCGCTGAAACGTAGCGGTAGTCGTCCTCCGTGGTCATACTACAACGGCGGCTGCGACAGCGGCTAGCCCAGATCAGGTCAGCTAGCTTGGCGCCGGTCGCTGCAGCCACCGCTGAAACGTAGCGGTAGTTGTCATCCGAGGTCTCGTTCGGACAGCTGTCGGTGACAGTCGCCTGTCTCCCCGCGTCGGTAGTGCGGTTGGTTCTTGATGGGTGAACCGGTAACCGCCGAGTAGCAGGTGGCGTGTTTCCCGCCCTCCAGTGCCGCCAAGAAGCCCCAGCGCTGTCTCGGGTCTCGCCGTTCGGCCCCTGTCTCGCTCGGGTCTCGCCGTCGTGGGCTCGCACCGTCGCCTGGAACCAGCACCGGCTCGGGAGTCCACCTTGCAGGAACGAATGCCTGTGGAGATAGTCAGCTTGGGGCCGGGCCCTTCCTGGCCATTTTGACGTTAGCCACCGTCTTGTTAGCAATGCTTCCGTCATAGATCATAGTCTAGATTCTTGCTTTGGAACAATTTCTTAGTCACATCAATAGTAAAAGTATTACGCCTTATGTATTGCATGTCAAGTAACGATGCTTCTGGGAATCGCCTTCACTAAATATAATCCTTCAATTCTTGCGAACCAATTTCACTTCAATGCAACCATTCTTCACTATGAGTATTCAAAAGCAACACCTGTGCAAGTATTTTTTCCATACTTTCACTGACAAGTAACTTCACTACTTCTTGCACACGTCTTCTAGGTTCGGCAATACGCGCCAACCTGCCGACTTCATGCTCCCGAGACTTGACCTTGCCCCACGTTGGGCTCCATTTATGTAACGGGTTTTCGCTTCTGCATGGTTCTGCCATTTTGTGTAGCATTGCAACATTTTTTGAAATTTTTGAAAACTCTTTCTCTGGTTAATTTTGGGCCGCTGAATGGAATTACATAAATTTTGAGGCTCTCTGGCTTAATCTGCAACAATTAGAACTGCTTGCAACAATTGTCAACAATTTGCAACATTATTAAAATTTTGCTCACGGGGTTTTCTTGAGATCAGGAGTCGAAATATGGCATTTTCAGAATGTTATATCCCCGTGTTTTCGAGATAATACTAAATTTTGTGGTTAAAATGCAGAATCGAGCTCAACCTGTACATACATTTTTATTTTGGAGGCAGGTCAATCATCGGCGAGCACATAGGTCGCTGCACGGTTAGGGTGGGGGTGGTGAAATTTAGCGAGTTAATCGGGAATTGGTCCGGTGGAATAAGGTCCGGGTTTCCTTGTCCGTGAGCCGGCACCAATGGCCCTCTGGCTCCTCCTTACATAATTTCACCAACGGCTTGTCTCTCAGATTATCACACCGTGAGTTCTGTGATCGGTTCCATGTATATTCTGCATACCCAGTGCAACGCTACGCTGAGGACGAACTCCCACTGGAACTAACACATTCATACATCCTTTCACTCAGACTCTCCCCAGACATTCACTCAATCATCAATATCTTTCATACTTTGCAGTAAACTGTCAGGTTCGTCTTCCTGACCCCTCCCTCTTTTCCTATCCCCACCAGTGGTGCGTAGTGTTACACAGGGAACGCACCAGGGTAACAGCTGGTTCACTGAGCGAATTTCGTCTCCGATGTACTCAGCTCTTCACTATGGATAACTTTCCACTCTAACTATTAAATCCACCAAATGAAAATATGAATAACCTCACACATGCTTTTCTGTCTGGGTCCATTCCTGCCGCACACTGCTGCTGGGATCCACGACTTACTGCGGTTTCCGTGGTGCCTCAATCGCCAATCCACGCCACCCCAGCGCCCTGACTCCTCCTACGGCATTTATCTGGGGCGGATGGCCATTCCGGCCCGCACACGTCGCCACCCCAGCACCCTGACTCCTCCTACGGCATTTATATGGGGCGGATGGCCATTCCGGCCCGCACACGTCACCACCTCAGCACCCTGACTCCTCCTACGGCATTTACCTGAGGCGGATGGCCATTCTGGCCCTCACACGTCGCCACCCTAGCACCCTGACTCCTCCTACGGCATTTATCTGGGGCGGATGGCCATTCTGGCCCGCACACGTCGCCACCCCAGCACCCTGACTCCTCCTACGGAATTTATCTGGGGCGGATGGCCATTCCGGCCCGCACACGTCACCACCTCAGCACCCTGACTCCTCCTACGGCATTTACCTGAGGCGGATGGCCATTCTGGCCCTCACACGTCGCCACCCCAGCACCCTGACTCCTCCTACGGCATTTATCTGGGGCGGATGGCCATTCCGGCCCGCAAAAGTCACCACCTCAGCACCCTGACTCCTCCTACGGCATTTACCTGAGGCGGATGGCTATTCTGGCCCTCACACGTCGCCACCCCAGCACCCTGACTTCTCCTACGGCATTTATCTGGGGCGGATGGCCATTCCGGCCCGCACACGTCACCACCTCAGCACCCTGACTCCTCCTACGGCATTTACCTGAGGCGGATGGCCATTCTGGCCCTCATACATCGCCACCCCAGCACCCTGACTCCTCCTACGGCATTTATCTGGGGCGGATGGCCATTCCGGCCCGCACACGTCACCATCTCAGCACCCTGACCCCTCCTACAGCATTTACCTGAGGCGGATGGCCATTCTGGCCCTCACACGTCGCCACCCCAGCACCCTGACTTCTCCTACGGCATTTATCTGGGGCGGATGGCCATTCCGGCCCGTACACGTCACCACCTCAGCACCCTGACTCCTCCTACGGCATTTACCTGAGGCGGATGGCCCTGCTGGCCCT
>JAXIVJ010000321.1:62500-120000 GCA_036785665.1 Chirona hameri | reverse complement strand
GGGACGAAATTGTACATGACCGTGATTTGTATCATACCGCCATATCTTTCCATAGAGCAAACAACCATCGCATAATTTCGCGCTTGTTAAGGAGACAGTTAACTGCGAGAATCGTAAACATTCCAACACAGCCTTCCTCACTTTCCTTTTCCTTGGGAAATATTTACTTTACTCAGTTAGCTTTGAACTTAATGAAAATAACGTTGCTTAACAAAATTACATTAAAAGTCTTGCAATTATCGGCGGCTTAGGGCTGTGTGGAAACAATATTAGCACATACTCGACAATTCGTCAATAAGACCTGTTTATCAAAATCCTCACGACACAATCCCTAAATGATCTGTTTGTATATGCCGAAACGTTGAAATGATGACCCTGTCATCAACCGATCCTGACATCAAAGATTGCGTAAAAAGGCTTACAGATTAAATTGCAAATTAACCACAGTGAAGTTAATTTGACCGGATTTGAAAATGTCACCAATCAGACCAAATAATCAACCGAACCGGATAATTGAATGGCAAGGTTAAGAAAAAATATCGGTCACCCTGTCTGCTGGCAATCGGGTTAGCCATTCCTGAAAATTTTCAGTACGGGTATTTCAAGTAATTATCACATCACTCGGGTTTTACCAGAAACAGTTGGCCTTCAATATATCAGTAAACATTGTTCACAAAAATAAACATTGAACCTCGGAACCTTGAATTGAGTATTTCATCACATCTAGCCGCAAAAATTGCATTACCCTGCCTTGGAAGCATTGAAGTCACATCATCGCTTGTCCCTACATATATATTTTTACGTTAACATTACTAATTATATTACGTGACTTCCCCTCAAGCTAGCGCTCCATCTCATTGATATTCCTTCCTCAATCCATCTTTCAGTCACATTCCGAATTAGAGTACTAGGTAATTCACACAAGGCTATATTTACAGAAAATTGTGCACCGATAGTTCAAGTTAATTGTCTCGTAAATACAATATCATTCGTCTTATAGGCAGCAGTTCGAATAGAGTCAACAAAATTCAGCCAGTCACATCAGTCACATCAGTTCGAACAGTCAACCAGTCAAATAAATCCCATCAGCGACCACCACCAGCATTGGCACAAGCTCCATAATCGGTTGCATTTAAAGCACGAGAGTTATAAAAGACGCAAACATAAACGTCCAAACCATATCAGAGTTTTGATTTACGTTAGAAGTTATAACTAGTCAGGCAATCAATATATGATAATTTTTCAACCATTCACATACTCGCGTAGGCATAATTAAGAATATCGTGACTACATGACCAAAAAAATGCCCAAATAGCAGGGGAGTTCAATGAGAGAAGAACAAAACGACGAAGAAGAAGAAAAAAAACGGCCGAAACACTGTGCAAATTAAATTTGTATGGTGTTCAGATGTACAACAAATTAACTGACCATGGATTATAAGGAGGGTATAAGGATTGTAGACTTTCCGACCTTACTTGATGTGAAATGCGGCTACTTTCTCCAGTATGAAATTTATAGAACTAAACAACAGCAAATCTTGAAGGCTGACTTGTGATGGTCCTTGACGCGGCTTCTTTGAGACTAAGGCTCGCGGCGAGGAGCCGCGGTCCCAGCCTGCTTCCGTCCCTACTCACTGCCCCATCTTGTCTCCTCTGAGACTGAGGCTCGCGGCGAGGAGCCGCGGCCCCAGCCTGCTTCCGTCCCTGCTCACTGCCGAACTCTGTTCCTCTGAAACTTACTTGGACTGTTTGGAGGCCTGGGCGCACTATCGGCAATTTGAAGATCGGTCTCGTCCTTGCTGCTCTGCTGTTCGATCTGCCGACCCTTCATCCCTCTTGCAGGCCCTTTTATCAACTTTTTGCTTGAAAAATCAGGTCAGTTGCCAGATTGGCGCCTTGCTGCCGTGATTTTTTCTCCACTCGGTTTTAATTTTCGATTCCCTTTTGCTGTCCTGTCATTGGTCCTTCTCACCCGGCTGCAACGGCCTGTGGATGCCTGCGGCGGCCGGAACTGCTGTCTACAGCGGCCCAGAGGCGGAGCTTGCTGCCGTGATCTGGGTCAGGATCCTGCGCAGAGGCTTCTGCCTAGCGCCGTACGTGACCCGGGCCGCTGGCCGGCGCTCACGCTTAATGGCGCCGCGCAGCTGCTGTTATGGTGTCCTTTAATGGGCCTGGTGCCTTAATAGCGACACCCTGGCGGTACACAGGTCGGAACGAGGGTATTTGTTGCCTGCGTGGGGGGCTTCAGCCGGCGTCTCCACTGTTGAAGTGTTTGGTGTGCACACGGCCGCCGTTCCTTCCATGTTCAATTTTAAAATTACACATAGCTTTTGCTTTTTAGAATGTTTCTATTCTTCTGCTTATCTCTATACTTTCTTCTTTTTCCCTCTGTTTCTTTTGGACAATTTAAAATGTATCTCGCTACATAATCAACCTACGAAGTGCCTGCCTCCGCCAAACAACTAGCATAACTGACAGTCAGGCATCATCGATGACAATCGTTGGACTGAAAACCCAGTCGAGAGCACTGCGGCCTCTTTCGTGCTGACCTCAGGAAACGCTTGGAAGGATGTCATGGATGGGTGTTATTAGTAAATTATTAGTATACTAACTCATAATCATGATCCTCTGATTATTAGTAAATTAATTAACAACTGCAGTAGATGGTGTGTCCATGAAGTACATGATACCAAATGAAGCGTATAATATTAGTGACAAACCAAATGAAGGGTAGTATGAACGTTTTCTGATACGCTAGGTGCTCTGGAATAAAATGACAGCGCATGCAATGTACAAGCACTATATTGGAGGCGCTTGCAGTGTTCTTTTTAAATATGCACGTACTTTGGCTGCTCGCCACAAATACATGTGTATGCTAAACCGCACACACAATGGATCATGAACAGGTGCAACGTACGCGTTACACCTGCTCAAATAACCTATTCAAGTACATATATTTACATTACACATATTAACATTGAACATAGCCATACCAATGTTGGCGTCAAAGTACCAAGAGCTGTGTCAAACCAACTACCGTGTGGTACTTCACAACAATTGTTAATGGGGGGGAGGGGGTGGAGGGAGATGAATAACGAAAGCAATGCATTCAAATACGAAAACAATGCAGGGCGATACATGAATCCCATTTCCCCCAACTGTTGGGCACCAGTAATCCTGGGCACTGTTACAGTGCCCAGGATTACTTGCCGACATACCTCCTGACTCGAGTGGACGTTTCTCCCACTTCGGCCTCGCTTGCGAGGTCACTTTCCTCTTCAGCTTGCTGAGCCTTCCTCCTGGCTACTAGAAGGTTATCTGCGGCATACGGCATACCATGTAACTTATATATGTCCATCAAATACGCGACTTATATCAATAGGTAAGTTAACAGGTCACCCACCCCTGCTTCTGTGGTCCCTGAATTCGTGAATTACTCGAAACCAGCTGGCGCTGGGGTGTGAGTGACATTTGACCTGCGCACAGTTAAAACAGACCCACCTCCGTATTAAAATCGGGACACCCTGCCACCGAGCGACGGGGCGGCTCCCCAGCGCACGTGCCGGTGCCGCACCACAAGGCCATTCACCACAGTGCCGCCGGTCAGACATTATTTAACTGGGGTAGTTACTTACCTAGTGCGCATACAATCACAATAACATATACGTTTCGGGAATTGAAGCATGCAATAATACAAAAGACAACAGCTGGAATTAATACAATTTGAGTTTTATAAAATTTAAATGATATAATAATAATAGAAGTTGGCGCCAAATAGGAGCTCCTCCGTCTGTATGCTCCTATACAGACTCTCGGCCGCCGCTGCATTACACGGATGTAAACCAGAGATCACTCACACAAATAAGTAACTGAACTGATACTGACAACCAATATTATTAACACCATGCGTCATGCACATACGGAGATTCGTTTTATGGTGTGTAACATGCAGACTCGCCAGCCTCACTAATCACTTACCAGCAGCGAAGTATGAAATGGCTGGGTGACGCGTCCACGGGCTTTGTGATGTTTGGTTCGGCTCTGCGTGAGTTTTCAGAAGCCGGTCTACCGCGCTGCTGGTCTTGCATGGAGGCCAGAACACGATTCCTCGTGGCTTATCTCCTTCGTGCATATCAACCTCATCCTGTTTCCACCACTTGGGACTGATGCCAGCCACTTCAGGGGCGTCCGTAAACACCACTACGCGGAACATCTATAAAAAAACGAGTTCACTCCCTTTCAAATCACAGGTCCTGCTCACTGCTGCCACAAGTTCAGTCTAACCGAGGTGATCATGAAGCACTGGCACAGACACGTATGCCTGTTCTCCCAACTTTGCCAGGATGCACTTTTTCATGGCGTTCATTTTGCCGGCAGAAACAGTTGTGAGAGTTTGCGATGGTACACTAAGCTTGAAAATACCTAGCTTCGAAGAGTTGAATGGGTACACATAGAATGCTTCCTGCACGCGGAAACGCTGTACGACGAGGAGGGTTTCATCAGCCATTTTCAGTATGTTTTTGACGAGCACAACATCTGAACCATTGATCAGCACACAGTTATCTCCATCATATGTGGAAATGGTTGGCACACCCTTCATCTGATGGTACTGCTTCATGACATGACCAATACCAAATGGAACTGGACCATTTGTGTGCTCCTTTTTGAGATGGTATGTGTTTCGTTGTACACGATGCACTTTACCATATGCCTGGCGTTCAGCAATGCGTCTTATTAACTGAACTGTAGGAGCGGTAGGTCGGCGCACTGACCGCTTCAGCTGGCCCAGATAACTTTCATATGGGAAACAGGAAATAGCGTCTAATGCCCCATACATCTCTGCATCATCTGCCAAATGTACAAGACTATGGACGTTGTAACCAACGTACACTGACCCGAACAGAACACTGAAGTTTTCACAAATGTCTGTAGAAGCTCTCTGGCATAAGAGGCATGCTTCTTGGCCAGATTGTCGGTGAGCAGTATCGTCATGGCACTTGAGTATACCAAGAAGAGATCATACATATCCTGAGGAATTACGTCTTTGAGCACGATGATCCCCGTATACAACATGAATTGTCGGAGCTTGGTGGCTTTCCACATACGAAACTCGTAGAGGCTTCGTGGTTTTCGGGCGAATTCAACAGGAATGCATCGGCGAAGAGCACACAGTCGGTCAGATATCAGCTGAACCACACGTGCTGGGAAGCGTGTTGGCAGAGGACCGCAGAGCCAGAGCCGTATCATGAGCTTCATCACACCCAAGCAGCACAAATGCATATAGTCAAGTGGTACATTCCTTACTAGATCCAAGGACACTGACAGAAGTGGAGATACACCATGGTGATGGAGCTGATTCCTCATTGACACAAATGACTGTTGGGACCTTTCATCTGCATGCATTTCAGGGAATGTCAAGCGTCCTGAAACATGAACTCCCTTTTGCTCACACCGTTCACAAGCATAGTACCCAGAATGTCCCTTAATGCATTTCAAAAATGCCCGTGCAGGTGCATCACACATTAGACTGTCCAGCACTACAGTGTACCTTTGGTTGTCACAAGTGAGGCCATTTTCACATAAACTCCTACAGTCACCGACAAAGTCCTTCAAGTAAGCATCAAGTGGGGGCTTCTGCTTCCCACAAAACAATGCAATGGGGAACACCTGTTTGGATACATTCTTTAGCATCCCTAGAATCGGCCAGAGTGATAATGATGAGCTCTTGAACAGAGGTATCCCATCAACATTTATTTGGAGGTTTAGTGAGTGAACAAATGGCAAGCTGGGAAGATGTCTTAGTAGATTGATGATGGAAGACGACAGTCCGAAATAGTGGTACTCTCCTTCACCCATTGTAATTGGTTTTGCCTGCTGAGGTGTTCGAAAAAGAGTTGACACATGCTTCGGGAGAGACAGGGAGGAGTGGACACTCAAAATGGTCAGCAAAGCCATCAATGCAGAATGAGAAATCCCATATTCCACTGCCCACTCAGCAAGCTTATGTCGTAGCTTGCCACTTTCAGAGCCACCATCCATGTCTCCACTCTCCATGCAGTCTTGAAACACATCTGTTTCTGTATCACTGTCAGAGATGGAGCTATCACTGTGACTGTCAAATGCACTCTCATCCTCATTCATGTCATTAAATTCTTCATCAGATTCATGTATTTCTCCATTATAATTGGAATCAGCTGGAATAGGGCTGGTGCCTGCTGATGAGCTTGGTGGTTTCTCTGCACTTCCAGGCTGAGATTCGCTGTCAGCATTTCCACCTCTTTGCAAGCACTCATTTGCAGCTTCAGTTGAGTAACACTTAATGCTTCGCTTGTAATATCGATACCTTGTGCTTCTGCTTGTGTTGTACATCTGTGCAGTGAAATCAAGTGTTAAAATACTGATGGTATGAGTGAAGTAAAATAGTTATGGGTGAGCACTGCTGGATAAAACTAATGATAATGGCACGTAAGTGTCAGTACCCTACTCCCCTACACAATGGATATCAGTTGCTGGCACTAGGTTCAAATGATCAATTCTAGAATAATACATTTATTGATCCAGCCTAATAGAAATGGTATGGGGGAAACTGCCAATTTATAAACAGAAATTATTCAGCAATGGACAATAGTGCTGACATGAATTGCACACAAATCTGTTCATTATGGCTTATTATTTAGTTCAGCTACCAAGATGTTCACTAATTGTATCAGAAAGTGGATACATATTGCTTTAAGAGGGAATCAATTTATTGATCTCATGGCTTGCCTGAATCAATTTTTTGGCTCAAATGTGGAGCACTATATTTGACTTTTCAGGATACATTTGTGTTTGCATTACAAAATGAGCTTTTTAACTCATCATAAATACAAACATGAAAATTACAAATTAGTCCTGATAAGAAAATGAATAAATCAATAAATACATATTAAATGTGCTTCTTCACCAGAGATGACATCTCAATCTATCATGGACAAATGTAAAATCCTTAACAGTAGGTATGTTTATAAGGTGGCAAAAAAATGGATATATTTGTAATTTTAGTATCAGATTATTTTTGGAGACTGTTCATTATCCACGGGACTAAGTGTTTTTAGAGAAAGGTTGTTAATAATTGGATCAATTTTGTATCCGTACAGTGCCTATGACAAACTCCACCCACTTGGGATCAAAATACTTGATTGATAAAAAATTATCCCCTGGACCAAGTGCCAGCAAATGATATATTGCATATGTACATTTATCTACTTTACAAAATGTTTTTAAATTCTGTATAATTTCAGTAAAATGTTGTTTCTTTTACAAATTTGTATAGGTGCACTATAATTGAGAGGCATGATGGTCAACAGCAACGCCAATTCAGGTTAAAAAATATTAGATACTTCTTTTCTTGATTCTCAAACAAGATAACGTAAAAACTAAACGGGCAAATTCAGACATATGATGATGATGATTGGGGCTTTAGGGTGCCACAACAGCATGGTTATTCAGCGCCCATAAAAAAACAGACATATCCTGTCATCAAACTTGTATTGCTAGGGTGTCTGGTGTGATGCATACAATAACAATGTGGAAACTTGTGAGTAGCATGAAAAGTTTGCTGGTACCGTGGGTCAAGACGCGTCACTGCATTCTTTTAACCTAATTCATTCAAATAATATTAAATTGTGTTAATAAAATGTTGAACATGAGTGTTTCTGACCGGAGTGTTCTACCTGGTTTATACAACATGATATATACAGTGACAAAGCAGTTACATACCACTTGTTTAGTCAGACAAGCGATCGAGACACAATTGTGGCGCATATCTTACTGACCTCGGCAATGACATTGCAAAGACAATATCCAAAACAAAGCCTAGCAATGGTACATAAAATTACTCTGACACAAAACCGAATTCAAAAATATACATTACCTCTGGAAAGCGGAAACCGCGGCAACAAACGCCTCCAAGAAAGAACGGAAAGAAGCGCAGCGTCAAGATATCTATCGCAGCGTAGCGATATAATGGACGCCGGACGCCAAAACGTTTCAAACCACAATAACAATGTATAGTGCTGAAAGACACTATAAGCTGTTTAACAATTAAAGTTAAGTATTTAACATTCAATTTTTAATGAAAATAACAGCAAATATTAATGAAATTAAATACATGAAAAAGGCTATAAATGTAAAAATGTTTAGATTTCCAAATCTAGTGGTGCATCTTGAGTGGTGCCAGGAAATAGAGTGGCCAGATTACAGGTAATTTGTAGGTACATACCTATTTCTTATTTGACACTACCCATATATAACAAAAAAGGAATATCATAAGACACCAACAAAACCGTAATATGAAGGATTCCTGATATAACGGTAATAAAACAAATCAGTTAGAGCTCTGTTCATTTCTTATAACACTTGCTGCCTTTTGCGGGCCCGCGGTTTCGAGATAGGAAATTTTCCTTCGCACTCCGTCGTGCCCAAGTGAAGCACGAGCTGTGCCCCAGGAGTGAACTTTGGTAGGGCATGTCCAAGGTCAGCCCAAGCTGTGCCCCATGAGTAAACTTCGGTAGGGCATACCCAAGGTCAGCCCAAGAATAGTGGAAAGCCGTGTGTTTGGGCATAACTTGGGCATGCCCAAGTTGGTTTTGCCCAAGCAGAACCCTAGCTGTGCCCAAGAAGAAAAACTCTCAAATTGGGCTAACTTGGGCTATTCCCAAGGTATGCCCAACTTGCCCAAGCAATGCCCGAGTTAATTGTTGGCTGGGGGGATGAGACGGGAACGGGATGAGAAGGGAACGAGACGAGACGAGACGGGAACGGGACGAGACGGGAACGGGATGAGATGGGAACGGAACGAGACGGGAACGGGACGAGACGGGAACGGGACGAGACGGGAACGGGACGAGACGAGACGAGACGGGACGGGAACGGAACGAGACGAGACGGGACGGGAACGGGAACGGGAACGGGAACGGAACGGAACGGAACGGGACGGGAACGGGACGGGAACGGGACGGGAACGGGACGGGAACGGGACGGGAACGGGACGGGAACGGGACGGGAACGGGACGGGAACGGGACGGAAACGGGACGGGAACGGGACGGGAACGGGACGGGAACGGGACGGGAACGGGACGGGACGGGACGGGACTGTCCGTTGGTGACTGACCACCGGATTATGCGGAAATGTGAAGACGAGGCAGACAGGCGGATCGCGGAGTCGATAATAATACGGGACACACTGTCAGCACTCAACGACAACACCCCGTCCTGGCAGCTTCTACCGAAGTAGAAAATGACGGTTGAGCGCATAAAATATGTAATGTGTAAATGTGCATGTTAATATTAGCAGGAACTTAGCTGTTCCGAGGTATACCTTGATGCTTGATAGACGGAATATGAATATATGAGGCATTGGAAAGAAAACAAGGCATGTACGGAGCGATGGTTACTGTGTGGGGTGTTGCATTCGGTCGATAAAGGGCAGTGCCCGAATATACCCGAAACAATTTTGGCTTTTAATTAATTTTGTCGAATAATTTGAGGATAAGGTCAAGTATGTTAATTACCGAGCGGGCGCGAAGCGCCCGTGAGGTTTCTCGTCAACTTACTAGACAAATTTACATTTGACCCGGCCCGAACCGGCCCGAACCAGCCCGACAAGGCCTGACACGGCCGTACAGACACTTTTCGGAAGCTAATAACTTAACCCCCCCCCCCCAGTCAATGGCGGGTTAAAGAGAATACCATTGTATACTTTTGCTGAATTTTGTTTGCAATTTGCTTCAAAACTCTGGTTTCTACGATTTTTTCAAACATTTATCGTTTTCCCACCAACATGACGTCATCAAAACACCATTATCTCCCAAACTACTTAACAATTACAATTATTTTGTTTACAGCGTACGTATAATTGTTGAGAACTCAGCTACTCAAAATTTCAGCAAGATGCGCCGCATGTGTAACAAGTTATTTAATAAAAATATCAGGGGGCCTGTCAGCCCCCCCCCCCCCGTAGGGCGAGGGTTAAATCTTGTTTCAGCATTTAATGCATAAGGAAGCGAAATCCGTTTAGTTTGTATACCTAATCAAAGGAGACTTTTGGGGATTTGCCCACCTCAATCAACTTATATTGGTGTTATGTTCTGGAAATTGGATGCTATAACAAACACTTAACCCAATTTATCCTTCAGCTGCACACAGTCTAATCCAGCTGCTCTTTCCCATTGCGACTCCCGGACTTGGAAGTTGGGCCTCAGGTACTTTGAGGACCACGAGCCGCCACTGCCGGTCACCAGACTCTCTGACATCATGAGTGGCCCGGTGTTGCTGGCCCCGGTCGATTCGCCTGGTACGGCGGCGTGGTGTGGTAAGGCTGGTGTCAACAGAAGTGGGAAGTGGGAAGACTATTTTCAACAATAATAATTTCTTAACTGATTTGGTAGGTCACAAGAACCGTTGGGAATATGGGTAGCCAGGCCAATGACATTGATGAGCTCTTTGAAGTGAAGAATGCGTTCTACCTGGGGAATTATCAACAGTGCATAACAGAAGCACACAAGCTGAAAGTGAATGGTCAAGAGCAGCGCCTGACGCGTGACATCTTCTTGTACCGAGCGTATATTGCTCTGAAGAAGTTCAGCATTGTGAAGGATGAAATCCATGGGGCTTCTGCCCCTGAACTGCAAGCCCTGAAGTTGCTTGCTGAGTACCTGTCTGGCTCTGCCTCCAAACGGGATCAGGTTGTAGCTGAAGTGGACAAGAAGTTCTCTGGTGACATTGACCCAAACAATGTGGCTCTGTACCTTGTAGGAGCTACTATTTATGCAAATGATAACAACCATGAGGCAGCCTTGAGAGTTCTTCACCAAGCATCAGATCTTGAGTGTTCAGCTCTGACTCTCCAGATGTACCTTGCAATGGACAGAGTTGACCTGGCCCAAAAGGAGCTGAAGGCAATGCAGGACAAGGATGATGATTCAACAGTGACCCAGTTGGCTCATGCATGGTTCAACATCACTGTGGGTGGAGAAAAGCTGCAGGATGCTTTCTACATATTCCAGGAGCTCATTGCCAAGTCAGTCCCCACACCACTGCTGCTCAATGGTCGGGCAGCCTGCTTCCTGGGCATGTGCAAGTATGAGGAGGCAGAGTATGTGCTGCAAAATGCACTTGACAAGGACAATGACAACCCAGAGACCCTCATCAACTTGATTGTCCTGTCAGAGCACACAGGAAAGCCACCAGAGGTTGCGGCAAGGTACCTGAGCCAGCTGAAGGACTCCCATGCTAATCACCCCTTCATGAGGGACTACCATGCAAAAGAGAATGAGTTTGAAAGGCTGACCCAACAGTACTACATGATGGTCAAGTCATAAGAGACCTGTGAACCAAACAATTCCACATGTTTCCATGTATCTATTTGTTTCTGACATGCTTTGAGGGTCAAATTCCTTTTCAAGCAAAGTTATGGCTGGTATGGGCACTTGTAAACAAATCGCTATGGTGATGTTGATGGTCAATGTGCGGCACTCCAATGGTTGCTGGTCTTTGATGAGGTGCATCTGTCCTGGATTGCTCTTAATATATTGCTATTACATTTGTAAAAAAACAACAACAACAACAACAGGGCGTGATGTCTCGTCAGATACTTCATCAGATAGCTGCCAGTTGTCACCATGACGCCGCCGTGGACAGCATTGCCAGTGGCTGTTTGATTATGGATGGATCACGGCCTCTCCGCACCTCTATGCATTCCACGCCTGCTATGCAAAACAGAGAGTGGTGCATTTGCAAGCTGTGTAGGGCCCCTTTGTCCTTGGTGCGCTCAACCCCAGATCGATCTGTGTCGCTTTGGAGGTGACTTTGTCCATCTGGGGGTCATGGGGTACAGGTCACCGCGTGCGGGCTTGCATAACCACTAACCATTAGCCCTGCTTGCTATGCAGGGGCAGTAAGTTGTGGCTGGCGCAGCTTAGTACGACTGTGGCTGGTTAACTGTGGCTGGTTAACTGGTTAACAGTCGCAGCTTAGTACGACTGTGGCTGGTTAACTGTGGCTGGTTAACTGGTTAACAGTCGCAGCTTAGTACGACTGTGGCTGGTTAACTGTGTCTGGTTAACTGGTTAACAGTCGCAGCTTAGTACGACTGTGGCTGGTTAACTGTGGCTGGTTAACTGGTTAACAGTCGCAGCTTAGTACGACTGTGGCTGGTTAACTGTGGCCGGTTAACTGGTTAACAGTCGCAGCTTAGTACGACTGTGGCTGGTTAACTGTGTCTGGTTAACTGGTTAACAGTCGCAGCTTAGTACGACTGTGGCTGGTTAACTGTGGCTGGTTAACTGGTTAACAGTCGCAGCTTAGTATGACTGTGGCTGGTTAACCTGGCCCGACCTGGTTAACCTGACCAATCCGGCCCTGGTTCACCTGGTTAACCTGGCCCTGGTTAACCTGGCCTGACGGCATTGCCGGTCGCCTGGCTGCTTTCCGCCGCGTGGTGTCGCTGCCGCCACGGACCGCGAGAGGTCACACTGCCTGTTGTATGCCTAATAACTCACCATCCCTTTGGGGGGATAGAAAACGATCGTCCTCTGTTTATAGGAGGAAGAAAAGAAGATGTGTGGAAACATGACTATTTAGTCCACAAGTCACAACCAATATTTTTATTTTTCCTCACAGCTTCGGAATAAACAACCACACCGAGACGCCGCCGACAGTGCAAAGGTTAGGTACCAAGACATTTCAACACATGGCTCCACCGTCCTACTAGCGCTGTCATGTTATGCTAGCCAATACGGGAGTAACCCAAATTACCCCTAAGCTCAATTTACCCCGTTTTCCCGTACTAGAGTAGTTGCACAAGTTCCGGGTTCCCACCGGGAAGCCATTGAAATACAACCAGCAGGCAGCATAGTTCAGAAATGGTGCGTTATTGTGACATAAGACACAACAGTTATACAACATATTTGTATCCATAAGCGGCGCCAGGTTAGTGAAAAACGGAGGCCAAATAGATACCAAATTAACCGAAGGCAAATTGCTACCAAACAATATAAATATGTTACTGATCATAGATAGTGCCTTTTTGCACGTTGTACTTTATCAATGGCGTATCCAGGATCCAAATTGGGGAGGCACCAGACCTTTTGATAGGTATATTTTCAGCTATTACCAGTGGCGGATCCAGAAAATCTTCAAGGGCTGGTGGTGGTGGGGGGGTCATCAATTGCAGTGGTACCCCTACCTATACCCAAATCTGAAAACTCAACGGATTTGGTCCACCATATTTTGAGGGTGCCCCTATTTGAGCATTTTGTTTTGAATTGACAACGTTGGCTATAGGTATTTGCAATATCAGTCGTACCCTTTCTATCATTTAACCATCGCTCTACAGCCCCCCTGACAGCCCCCCCCCCCCCCCCCCTCCTGAAGTTTTTCTTGAATAACTTTTTACACATGTAGCACATCTGGCTGAAATGTTCGGTAGCTGAGTTTACAACAATGATACGTATGGTGTAATAAATTTAATTGAAATTGGTTAAGTAGTTTGGGAGATAATCATGTTTTGATGACGTCATGTTGGTGGAAAAATATAAATATTTGCAAAATGGTAGAAAACAGAGTTTTAAAGGCAATTGCAAACGCAATTCACCAAAGATACAAAATGGCATTCTCTTTAAAATGGGAATCTCGTATTTTCACAAATTGGGGTTTTTGACCCCTAAAATGTATGATTTTTTTAAACTGATTTTTGGGGAAAAAATCACCACAAAATCAACATTTTCAAAGATGTTAAAAAACACGGAATATATGTGAGAGAACTGAGTATGGACAATACCCATACCAAACATCAAAGCAATATCTTCATTTTTGACTGAATGATGGCTCCCTAAGTGTAAGAAGCTGATGACGTCATTTATTTAATTACTTTTTTACTTTTTTTGACAAGATACGAACAAATAAGTACTTTTTCTGTATTTCTGAGTCAACACTGGTCTAGGAACATGCTTTTTTATTTACATTTATCAAATTCTAATTTTGGGGTTTTCTGAAGAGCAAAATCGCTGTTCTGGACGTGGTAAATCCGAGGTCATTCACTTGACATGGAAGGTCATCCGTTTACCTGAAATCTCAAAATCACATACTGTTAGATTGCTCTCATGACAGGCAACATGCTGGTTCTTACCGCATTGCTCTAAGTTGTTTGGTTTGGAAGTTAACCCTCGCCTGACAGG
This sequence comes from Chirona hameri, assembly GCA_036785665.1. Classification (NCBI taxonomy): domain Eukaryota; kingdom Metazoa; phylum Arthropoda; class Thecostraca; order Balanomorpha; family Balanidae; genus Chirona; species Chirona hameri. The sequence goes on along the minus strand of JAXIVJ010000321.1, from coordinate 105,785 downwards.
GCCCCCCGTAGGGCGAGGTTTTTCTTGAATAACCTTTTACACATGGGATGCATCTTGCTGAAATGTTTGGTTGCTGAGTTTACAACAATTATACGTAGGCTGTAAAAAATGTAATTGACATTAGTTAAGTGGTTTGGGAGTTAATCATGTTTTTATGACGTCATGTTGGTAAAAAAATGAGAAATATTTGCAAAATCGTAGAAAACAGAGTTTTACAGAAAATTGCAAACGCAATTCACCAAAGATGCAAAATGGCATTATCTTTAAAATGGCAATCTAAGATTTTTAAAATTTTGTGTTTTTGACCCCTAATTTTTAAAAAAAACTGATTTTTTGGAAAAAATCCCACAAAATCAAAATTTTCAAATATATTAACACATCCGGAATATATGTGAGAGAACTGAGTATGGACAATACCCATACCAAATTGCAAAGCAATATCTTCATTTTGGACGAGTGATGGCTCCCTAAGTGTAAGACACCGATGACGTCATTTAACAAAAACAAAATGACATTGTTTGACAAGATACGAACAAATAATTACCTTTTTTGTATTTCTGAGCCAAAACTGGTCTAGGAACATGCCTTTTTATTTACATTTATCAATTTCTAATTTTGAGGTTTTCTGAAGAGCAAAATCGCTGTTCTGGACGTGGTAAATCCGAGGTCATTCACTTGACCTGGAAGGTCACCCATTGACCTGAAACCTAAAAATCGCATACTGTTAGTTCCTCTCATGACAGGCAACATGCTGGTTCTTACTGCATTGCTCTAAGTTGCTTGGTTTGGAAGTTTACAGGGAAGGTCAAGGTGGGTATTACAGGGTTCGTCATGTGGTCAGCCTCCCCCCGTAAGGCGAAGGTGAAAAGAGCTCCCATAGGGCGAGGGTTAACAGGGGGGCCTGTCAGCCCCCCCCCCTCCCGTTGGGCGAAGGTGGACAAAGCTCCCGTAGAGCGAGGGTTAAAGTGCCGCGGATGGTGCTAAAATATATGATGTGTACCAGTGACGGCAGTTATTCCTCCCCATTTAACACCTGCTTAACTCCCAAAACCTAATCGCCCACTTGTCGTATGCCAGCGTTGCTACGTTTTACTTACCTTCGAGTAATGATCCGTCCGGCTGTCCTGACTGAGTTTGCACCACTCCTACTGGGTCTTAACCTAAGAATTATCCTTCGTCATCCTCACTGCCAATCTCTCAGCGACAGACATTCCGCTTTCATACGCCCCATAGTGATTTGTGCACCCCCAAAATTCCCTCCCAGTAGTGTCGGATGCTAGCTGGATGAGTGACTCCCAGATAGGATAAATGTCCTCATCAATACGAAATCCTAGTAGCGCTCCGCTGAACGACAGCATTGCTGCGTGGGCCGCCCAGAATATATGTATTCAATGTAATCCGTCCGGTTCCTACTTTAAAAGGGAGCTAGTTTATCCATAGGACTTATATTGAAACACCGACTACGCTTTACTGCCCGTCTTATCCTCTCTGTCCGGGAGAGGCTCCTATACCTACTGTCCGGGCCTCCGACCTGGGCTCCGCCGGACCTATGACCTCGTGCAACTACCACAGAACATTCTTCATAAGTTAATAGCACAGCTTTCACGGCATTTAATTTCGTACTTGTTTCCTCATCGGTTGCGAGACAGGCGAAAGGTAATACCTGGTGAGACAGGCACGATCTTGATAAGGGTTGTATTTACTGCTGCACCATGGTAATTTTGACCCTTAACCCTATTTGTAACAGGGGGGCGGATTCCGCCCCCCCCCCCCCCCCTCATGTTTTTCGCAGATATCTTCCGAACGGCTGGGAGCAGGGCCATGAAATTTTCGGACTTTTGATAGAATTAAATACCGCATTTGGGGTCAAAATTTTGAGTTCTTAACCTGAATAGAGGCGGTTCCAGGGCCCAGTTTTGGGTGGGTTCGGAGGCGAAATTTGGCGATAATACGGAAATGCGATCTTCACGGTTTCTTCCTAACTGCATCAAGGATTAATGAGTTACATCGGTTTACGGTGATTGCAACAAGCGCAAATTAGTTAATGTTAATGAAATATCATAAAAATTGCATGGCAGAGGCGGTTTCAGGGGCTTGAAAGGGGGAGGGGGGTTTCCAGGAAGTATTCAATGCTTGGCGGAAAGCCAATAGAGCGATGTAAGGGGAATTTATAGCTATCAAGATGTAAAAGATAGCTTCTGCTTCCATTATTTGCATAATTTATTACATATAGAATTTCAGGGGCGTGTTCAGGAACATGAAAAGGGGGGTGACTGGCATAGAGATGACGATATGCCAGCGATAACGGCGCAATAGACGTTTAGATTATAATGATATATGCACATATGAGGCCAGAAAAGGGAATAAAGTCATTTTTGGCAGAGGCGCGCTCAGGAATGGAAGAAAGGGGTCATATTATTGCAAGGAAACTAAGAGGCATGGGCGTACAATGACATAACATACTGCAGTTTTCGAATGAAACACGCACCACAGGCTACTCTACGAACGATTATAAGATAATAGGCGAGTCCAGGTAGGGTAAAACGGGGGGTAAGCAATGTCAATTGAAGTTGTAAGTGAAATAGTCACTGTTGACTAGTTAGTATTATAATAGCGGATAATATACTTTTCAAAATGTCTTGCACCGCCCCAGTTTGGATCCTGGATACGCCTATGATGAAGTGCAACATGCAAAAAGGAAATATCTACGATCAGTAACATATTTATAGTGCTGGGTAGCAACTTGTCTGCGGTTAATATTTTTTCCCAATTAACCTCCCTTTTTCACTAACCTGGTACCGCCTATGGCAAAAAATATGATGTATAACCGTTTTGTCTAATGTCACAATCACATACCATTTCATTTATTAAAAAAAAATATACAAAATGGTTTTATTACGCATTTACTTCACCCCCATATTGAGTGACCTGCACACGCCTATGATTTTTGAATTTTCAAACTTCACCGTCATATATCAATTTCCAATTCAATCTCTATCGATTCCTATTAGTTGTGTTCAAATCGGTCGATAAACATGAAAGCTATATCGGATCAAAAATACCACTAAAATTTGTGGGTTTTGCCCCCCTGTTGCCCCCCTATCAAAAATTTAAATTTTTTATTATTTAGAAATGTAGATCGTGTTGAGGGGAACCAAACTCAGTTTCATTTTCGAAAATCGGACGGTTAGATCTCGAGATCTCCGGGGGGGGGGGCGGAATCCGCCCCCCCCCCGTTACAAATAGGGGTAGCCAGGAGCCTGTTACAAATAGGGTTAACGCCTGTCTCGCGAGCCAGAGTTATTTTTCAGCTCCCTCATATTGTACATATTTGGCGCATCTGTGATGAAGCGGGTTTGTGCTTCACAGCGTCGTTCACCGGTATTCTACGGCTCTATGACCCAGAGTGCTATGACCGCATGTATTAGGCATTAGTGATGTCATTTGCTTCTTTTTTTAAACATGACCGAACCGATACCAACTTTTGTAAAGCTTTGAAAACCAAATAACAAACCGACTTTTCCCAGACCAAAATATACCCAAATTTGAACGATTTGGAAAATTCACGTGAAATGACTAGACAAGAACATTTGGGATACATTGCAGTATTTTTCAGAAGGAAAATATCACAGTTTGAACATCAGAAAAATAAATGGCAAAACAAAATGGTATGCCAGAGAAGACCATCAACGCAATTCTTCCATACAAATTACAAATGCATCATTCATCCTTAATTCAATGCACATAACATGCAGAGAATACATCATACTTCGTTATGCACATATTTTGGAGCTCAAAGGCATCTCAGGCATCTCAAAGGCAAAGGCAGATTCAGTAATTACACTTACTATTTAAGAAGTACTTATCATTCAAACACCACACAATGAATGAACAGCGTACAAGTAGTAAGTCTATTATGTGGTCTGATGTTTATGTAACATGCACTATCATTCATACTTGCTTACACGCCTTACTAGTAACCCTCACATCTTCCAATGCAAGAAAACGTCAAATACAACCATGAACCGCGCACCATCACCCAATTTGGCATTCTACAACAAGGCAGCAACGATGCGCTATTACACGAAACATATGCGCCGAAACGGACAACAGCTTTGATGGCCCTACCATATCGATAGGAGCTCTATATCCCGAAATTTGTCTGCCAATCGTCAAGTTTTTTGCTGAAGTGAAGTCAAATGATTTACGAAATAACAATACAAATGACTTGAGTCTCAATAGTTCGGAAAATAGTCGAAAAAAGTGTCACTATATTTCGCCACAAACCTTCATCAGGCCCTCGTTTCATAAAACGCACCTACCCCAAAAATGGAGTTGGTTACCCCAAAAATGGGGTTAGCTAATCCGAAAAAAATGGCGTTACCTACGAAACTCCGTTTCACAAAAGGGGTTGATAACGCCGCGGCGCATGTGGAGTAACGCCACTTTTTAACGACGTGAAATGGAGTTGATAACGCCAAAAATGGAGTTAGCTACTCCATTATTTTTCGAGATCCTTGATGTTTGACGAAGGTCGTATAAAATAAACAACGCAGCAAATTGTGGAGTTATGGGCTTGGTTTTGTGACATATTGTGAACTTTGACAAAGAGTTGGTAGTGGGTGAATTGTCAATTGATTGTTATTTGGGCGAATCTGGGTAGGGAGAGAAGATTGTGAACTTTGACAGAGAGTTGGTAGTGGGTGAATTGTCAATTGTAGCCTATTTCACAAAGCAAAAAAGTTTGTAATTACAAGGAATTTCTTTGTAATTACAAATAATTTTTACACATGTTTGCAGTTTGGATTTCACCAAACCCCAGGGCAGTAAATATCAATTTACTATTTACAAACTACTTTACAAAGATATTGTTTGTAAAAATGTTTGCAATTGCACATGTTCTATTTCTCAAAGGTTGACGGAAGTGAGGAAATGTTTGCAATTACAAACTTGTAATTCCAGTGGGTCAGGGGTTCTGAATTTCAGAAACTGCATTGACAGTTGACATTGTTTGACTGTTCAGGTTATTTTCTTGGTGAGGTTGTTACGTTGCCGAGGTTGTTAGGGCAATGGTTTAGTTATGCATAGGTATAGCTGCCCCAAAAAAGTGATTTCCCGAGAGATTCGAACAGGGATCTCCTGCTTTGAAGTCCCAGTGCACCTTACCGATTGCGCTGTGAGGGGCGCCTCCCCGCGGAGAACCCGCATGGCGATATAATTTCAGCGGTCAACGATGTCTTGTGCAATGTGCAGTGAACCTTCACCCTTTACGACGTAGGAAATCGGCTAGGTTAGGTGAACAAATGGTCGAGAAATTCAACGATCTTTCTTTTAAGAGTAGTTCTGCTGTTATGCTCCGCCACCTGGTGAATGGTCAAATTCGGTTTGCTCTAACTGCTTACCAAGATGTATTTTTACGATCAGAGTTTGCATTCCGATGAAATGTTAATTAAAAGATTATTATCCCTATAAATAATTTTATATTGAATACAAAAATAAACCACAATGTAAATATTTGTTAAATCAATTTGTTAACAATCAAATTATTTGTCATTAGCATCAAGTTGAATACAAACGTTCTTGATTTCAAGCTTTCTGCTGTACTAACATTTGTGTTTACAATTTGCTTTACTATTAATTCAGAGGTGGCGAATGTTTGTGAAATGTCTTTTTGTGAGGTTTGCAATATTTTCTTGCGTTTGTAATCGCAAACATGTGTAATTACTAACTTCTTTGTGAAATAGGCCTCTGATTGTTATTTGGGCGAATCTGGGTAGGGAGAGAAGTGTAGTTGAGCTGACGAATGAAAAGTTAGCAGCCGATTCGAGACATTCGATACATTCACATGTATATGTAGTGACAAGCCTGATTTGAATACATTCGACACATAAGAAATATTCATTCAAATGGTATATTGACCATTGTTCGCAGCTGACTAGAGATATTCCATACATTTGCCGAAACAACACGTTTCCCAGCCGACTCGAGAGATTCGACTCATTCGATACATTCGCAAATTTGTTTAAGTTTGTGGCCGTTAAAGACATTCGATAAATTACATTCGACATATGTCTCTAGTTGGAAAAATACAATAGAATGATACTTACAAAAATAAAAAATAAAATACAAAGAATGATAAATGGAAATGCAATTTAGATACGATCTGCAGGTCAAAAATATCACAGTTTAGGGCCTCTGAACCAAAGTAACCAAGGTCACAAAACAGCAAGATAATTAGTACCTAGGGTACATAAACAAACAGTCACCAATTTGCCGAAAAAGCGCCGTGATCGAGCGCGGGCAAGATGTTAAAAAATACATGATTAATTCAAATCAATTTATGAAGAATGTTGATAAAGTAATATTACAAATTCATCAATATTTTACAAAATATTTTCCTCTCTGAAAATGCCAATGATTATTTGCATCATCTTGAAAATAAGTTGCATGAGTTTTGTCAGCGCCCGGCCCGTCCTACTCCATCGTAGTTACAACGTTGTTACTAACGACGGCGTTTCGTGAAACGGGGGTTGGTAAGGATCGTAGGTCCACATGGAGTAGATAACGATCTACGAACCAAAACTACGACGGAGTAGGTACGTTTGGTGAAACGAGGCCCATGTGGACCTACGATCCTTACCAACCCCCGTTTCACGAAACGCCGTCGTTAGTAACAACGTTGTAACTACGATGGAGTAGGTCGGGCCGGGTGCTGACAAAACTCATGCAACTTATTTTCAAGATGATGCAAATAATCATTGGAATTTTCAAAGAGGAAAATGTTTGGTAAAATATTGATGAATTTGTAATATTACTTTATCAATATTATTCATAAATTGATTTTAATTAATCATGTATTTTTAAACATCTTGCCCGCGCTCGATCACGGCGCTTTTGCGGCAAATTGGTGACTGTTTGTTTATGTACCCTATGTACTGCTGTTTTCTTGCTGTTTTCTGACCTTGGTTACTTTGATTCAGAAGCCCTAAACTGTGATATTTTTAACCTGCAGATCGTATCCAAATTGCATTTCCATTTATCATTCTTTGTATGTTTTATATTTGCTGTCATGGCTCATGTCCAGACCCTGAATCGCCAACGAAGACTTGCAAAGCTACCTGTGTTTAAATTCATGTTGGAGAAGAAAGATGTAAGCAAAGCATGCAGCGTCTACCATTTGTACCTACTGTCTTTGGTCTGCTGAAGTAATTGGCACCATCCCTTGGGTTGGCTTGTATAAGGCTTGCCGCCTTTGCTTATCTGACTTTGACTTGAACAATGGTATTTCCCTTGGTAATCGTCTCTAGCTGGCCCCACCAGCATTCCGCTAGATCTGGCAGCTATGGTTTGGTTAGTTTTGTTATGTTGTTTCATGCTTATTTTTGGTGTCGTTGGTGGCATATTTGATCAATCATTGATACAAGGCACATACAGACCTCAGTGGCTGCTCATCCACAGCATTTGTGAATGCGGTTGTATGTGATGCCACCTAGATATTGTATAGTTACCAGTTTGACAGTCCAGACTCACTTTAGTGTGCTGCCATCTATGGGTCGCCTTATGTGCTCATTAGCTTTGCCTGGCCGTGGTCTTGGCGGTTGTATGCAGAGGCGGAACTTTTTGTTTTTCGTTGGGGTTGTAATTGGGTCGGCGACCGGGGGGGGGGGGGGGGGGTAGTAAAAGCGACTAATGATAAAAACGAAGTATGTGCAAAATTGAAGTTAGAATGAACATAGGTTGTATTACCTCATTACTGACGTATTTTAGCAACAGTGAGGTGTGCAATCTTAAACAAATTGAAAGTATCATGTTGGGTCAAAGTAGGCAAAGACTACCTCATGGTAGCTCACACAACAATAATCAGCCAATATCAATATTAAGGTTGTACATAAATGGTGTGATTCAGCAACTAGCCATTTCTTGCTAGAAAGGCACCTCCTCCTGGTGATGGTCCAGGTCCGGTCCTTTTATATATTACAGTGAGATCTAAAAATACTTATAACATATTTGATATTTCCCACAACTCACAAGGCCATGGGTGGATAATTGTTTTCAAAGTTGCCCCGGCCTAGGACAGGGGCGCAACCAAGGGGCCCTAGGGGTAGCCACGTGGCACGTGGCGGTCCGTGAAGTTAGTGACGGAATCGGATTCGAATTCAGCGTCGTGTAGCGATTTGCTTCAAAATGTGGGAACAGTTTAATTAGGGCACGCTGATCACGCAAATGACATTCATTTTGACATTCAAGGTCATCTTCAAAATCATCTTCAAGGTCAAAGGACGGGGTGGCTCAAAACGACCCGAAGTTATTGTCCGATCGCAAAACAAAATAATGGTATCATTCTATTCCTCGAGCCAATATCTAGACGCAGCTTTCGAAACCTCACTGGAGGCAAATGACCTTGACCCTCATTTTCAAGGTCAAAGGACAAATAACCCGAAGTTATTGTCCGATCGCCAAAATAATGGTCTCATTCGATTCCTCGGGTCAGTATCTGCCGTAACCTTTGCAACCTCACTCGTGGAAAATGACCTTGACCCTCAATTTCAAGGTCAAAGGACTCAAAACGACCCGAAGTTATCATCCAATCGCCATTGATCTTGAAATTGAGGGCCAATGTCATTTGCTACGAGTGAGGTTGCGAAGGCTACGGCTATATACTGACCCGAGTAATCGAATGAGATCATTATTTTGGCGATCGGACAATAACTTCGGCTAATATTACCGTGAATGTCAAAATGAATGCCATTTCGTGATCAGTGTGCCCCAATTGACCTGTCACCACATTGTGAAGCGAATCGCTACTCGACGCTGAATTCGAATCCGAATCCGTCGCTAACTTCATGGACATGCGGGGGGAATCACGATTGAGGGCGCCTCTCCTGGGCGTCTGGACACCGAAGGTGCCACTCTCGAGTGCAGGTGGCGCCCCTTGAGTCGTGAGTGCCGGCGGCACCCCTTTAGATCGGACAATATGCCTCTTTTAGACCGGAGATAGCGACCCCAACTGTGCCTCCCCCGAAAATATAAGTTTTCTGACCTGCCCGAGGTGTTCACTAAGACAAAGTTGGCAAGGCTCAGCCTCCTTTGGCTACCCCCCCCCCCCCCCCCCATTTCGAAAGCTCACCGAAAGCGCAATTTTACCCATATTTTTCACAGACCAAGTACCAAGTACCAAGTATGCATTTTTATGCTGGGAATATATTTGCGTTTCTTTATTCTTTTTAAATAATAACTAAGGTCTTGCAAAAAAGGTCTCTCAAAAATGGCTGCCCCGGCCCCGCCGAGGCAACTTTGAGGTTGCCCCGGCCGCAGCCGGGGCTGCCCTATAGGATTCTCCACCCATGCACAAGGCAAACAAATTAGGCGAGAACCAAACAGCATTATTTTAGTAAGGCAATACATTAATCCCATCACCGAATAACTAACTTTATCACCGTAAATGACTTAAAATCACCAAAACGTCACAACATATTGAGGATTTCGGGCTTCGGCCGATGGACTTCTTTAAAAATATGTAAACTGGCTCCAAGGGTTAGGTTAGGTGAGGTGAGGTGAGGTGAGGTGAGGTGAGGTGAGGTGAGGTGAGGTGAGGTGAGGTGAGGTGAGGTGAGGTGAGGTGAGGTTAGGTGAGGTGAGGTGAGGTGAGGTTAGGTTAGGTTAGGATAAAAGCTTGAGCAATAAATGGTGATGCTTTAACATGGAAGTCAATGAGAAAGTGGTCATTTCGGTGATGGATTAATCCTCTCCCTACGGGAGCTTTTTTCACTTTCGCCTTACGGGGGGGTCTGACAGGCCCCCTGTTAACTTCCAAACCAAGTAACTTTGAGCAATGCGGTAAGAACCAGCATGTTGCCTGTCATGAGAGAAATCTAACAGTATGCGAATTTTAGGTTTCAGGTCAACGGGTGACCTTCCAGGTCAAGTGAATGACCTCGGACTTACCACGTCCGGAACAGAGATTTTGCCATGCAGAAAACCTCAAAATTAGAAATTGATCAATGTAAATAAAAAGGCATGTTCCTAGACCAGTTTTGGATCAGAAATACAAAAAAATGTAATTATTTGTTCGTATCTTGTAAAAAAAAAGTTTTTTTTTTAAAAAAAAAATGACGTCATCAGTGTCTTACACTTAGAGAGCTATCACTCAGTCAAAAATGAAGATATTGCTTTGAAATTTGGTATGAGTATTGTCCATACTCAGTACTCTCACATGAATTCCGGTTTTTCTAATATCTTTGAAAATTTTGATTTTGTGGGGATTTTAAAAAAAAACTATTTGGGGTCAAAACCCCAAAATTTTGAAAATCCGAGATCGCCATTTTAAAGAGAATACTATTTTGTATCTTTGGTGAATTGCGTTTGCAATTTGTTTCAAAACTCTGTTTTCTACGATTTTGCAAATATTTATCATTTTTTACCAGCATGACGTCATCAAAACATGATTATCTCCAAAACTACTCAACCAATTTCAATTAAAGTTTTACAGCCTACGTATAATTGTTGTTAAACTCAACTACCAAAAATTTCAGGAAGATGCATTGCATGTGTAAAAAGTTATTCAAGAAAACCCTCAGGGTTCTGTCAGCCCCCCCCCCCCCCCCGTAGGGCGAGGGTTAATACCCTGCCTTTTAGGAATAATAAAAGACGTACGTAAAATTAGCAGCTGATTGATATTGCCCAATCTATAATTTTGAGGCCCGTCGCCTCGAAATTGCCTGAAACTAGACAGGTAGGTCCTCCTTGCCACGCTAAACACGAAAAACGTAAAATTATCCTGGAATACGGGTTACTTTTAAAGTTATAACGTTTTAAGTTTTGAATGTCTGTCAGTTGAATATCTGGCTAACTTGACGCGGAAAGCTTCCAATTCCTGCGCAGTCGTTTCAAAATACATGAAGACAGACATTCAAAACTTAAACAAATCTATAACTATGAAAGTACCCCGTGTTCCAGGCTAATCTTACGTTTTTCGTGTTCAGCGTGGCAAGGAGGGCCTACCTGCCAAGTTTCAGGCGATTCTGAGGCGATGGGACTCAAAACTGTAGATCTCTAAAACGGTATAACTCTGAAAGTAGCCCGCGTTCTAGACTAATTTTAGGTTTTTCGTGTTCAGCGTGGCAAGGAGGACGTACCTGCCAAGTTTCAGGAAATTCTAAGGCTACGTGCCTCAAATTTTAGATTGCCCAATAGATGGATACTACTGAGCAATATCAATCTACTGCTAATTTGACGTAGCTGAATAAAAGAGACAAATATGACGCAGCTATGTCAAATATGTACATTTATTTTGCCCTTGTATATTGCTTTCAATATTTATGCTGTTTTCACATGCGTTTTTGTTTGATTGATGTTGGATTAGGCTATTCTCTTTTAAAATGACTTTTACTGATGTGGCCCTCTAATTTTCAACACCATGACCAGGTATATCTTGTGAAAATAATGTTTGTCTGGCTAAAAATTGAAGGTTGTAAATTAATCCTAAATTTAAACTCATGATTTGGGTCTATGATTATTTGTGGTCTTTTTCCAGCTCAGGATGATTGGTATGCCTTCACGTCTTTCACACACCAAAATATGCATAATATTGTTCAAGTTCTTCATTAAGTGTCAATTTCACCAGCATATTTTAACTCAAAATGTAATATAACTTTTGCCAACCACGTAAGGGTGCACTCTAATGTTAAATGTGTGACCTATCCAGAACTAAGCCCAATGTAAAATATGCTACACTCAATCTTGTTTTGCTCATGTTTTTATGTTAACACCTATAGATTGCCATTTTGTGGGTGTCTGAAATTGACAAAAATGTTACCCGTTTGTCAGTAGGTAGTGTTGTTCTATAGTGTTTATGACCCAACTGAATATGACCCTACACCCCTGGGTACCTACATAGTCTTTCTCAGTAATTTTGGGATAACATGTTGTACTACCTATTGTTGTATTTTAAATGTTATTTTATGACAAACTTTACTAACATTTTAAAGTTTGTCCTTTTCTGTGTTCATATATTTATTAATTGTTTTATTATGATTGTTATTGAAAATTCCTTTGGTGAAAAATCCTTTAGTTTTGCGTATCATTTACTGTATGTATTTACTTGGGTAGGCATTCACTGGCAATGTTGGGGTTGTAATATTAATGATTGGGGTTGTAGTTTTTGAGGATGCAGTTGTAGCTACAACCCCAAAAGTATATACAGTTCCGCATGTGGTTGTATGCATGCTTGTTCAGCATGACTGGTTGCTGGGCTATGTGGGCTATCAGTCAGTGTTATGTCTGTTTGCCCTAAGCATGAAATACTGTTAAATATGTGTTCAAGCAAAATTATTTTATTTTGGAAACTATTGAAAATGTCAAACCCAACACATCATGTCATTTAAAGTATGTATAGTAGAATACAGTATGACTGAGTACCAAACAACTATGTACCAATGCTACTTATGCACATATATAGGATCTTAGAAGACTGTAATGGGGCCGGGCTGTAATGACTACTGACGCAGATGGATGATTATGAGCATGATGTACCACCCACCTTGCATATTGAGGCAACACAAATATGCCACAACGAATGTAGGGTGTATGTGTGAAGACAATGGTGTTAACTGGGCCCTGTTTCACCAAGTGAATATATTCCTTTTCGGTGCCGTACATATTCACTTTTGTCATACTATGACATATTCTGTTTCACCAAATGCCGTACTGGAATACTTATGCCATCCAAAGTATGACAGCCAAAGTACGGCATTTTTGGAATATATTCCATTTCGACCGGCCGATCTACTTCTTTAGCCAGCTGATTGCCGTGTTTGCTTACATTCAAAGTATGCCAGTTTTAGTGGCATACTTTGCATCCTCAGCGCCAAGCTCAGTGCGGGTTATATTGCTATTGAATCATCAACGGATAGATTGGTCAGCGAATTTTAGTGGCATATTTATTGTTTTATTATTCGTTGTTGTGTCGTTCGTTTTTTTTGCATTTTCAACTGTTCCTGTTGGTGTTTTTGCTGGCATCTGTTTTGAGCATCGTTGTTCTGGAGAATGGAAGGTGAAGTTGAAGCTGGTGAGGCCATGTTGGGCCTATTAGTAGAAAACGCGTTTTCAACCACGTTCAAACGGTGATGCAGATTTGTCTGCGGATAACTATTTAGGTGAGATAGACTTACTAAGAAATTGCATAGAAAGGACAGTAGATATAGAAAGGACGGTATTTCGTATGTTGGTCGTAATAAAAGCTTGTCTTTCACTGTGTATGTATTTAACCGCATATCTAAAAAAGCGGAGCGGACGAGACTCGAACCCTCGACCACCGGATCTAAGTCCCAGCGCTCTATCACTTACGCTATCACAGCATCTGTTCTCCGGCTGCTTATTTAATAAATAATCTAAATCAAACTGATGAGCCTACATTTCCATGGCAGCAGAATCATCAAATGAAAACAATGTAACTACCTAGCTCTCAATTATTCCAATATAATGTTGAAACGAAATATTGCGGAGAATAGTGTGCGTCTGCCACAAAACTCACAAGAAAATTGTATCTTGATTGATGTGCTAATCGCGACAGGCTGCGGTCACCAACACACATTTGTCAGCGCATGATACACACGGAAGATATCTTCAAAGAATATTTATTTTCAAGTCACAAAAACGCTCAGCATCTCGCTCGAATATGATTTTTGTTTCGATCTGCTATCCTGTTAAACTGCTGTCGCAGTCATAGTAAAGTTAAATTAAACACACGCACATCTCCACACTACACAGCTTGTTACCCGACGCCACCACGCTGTTTCTTCAGCAAATGTTTTCCGCAGTTTATCTTCATAGCTTTTTGTTTTCATACTTCGGACCAAGGCCGTATTTCGGACTGATGGCAAGTCGGTCCGTGTTCGTGTCGCACAATGGCGAACGTGAACTTCTCCACTTGCAAAGTCACCGGCGATCGACTCTTGCTCTGGCGCTGAAGGCATTCGCTTAACAATTACCTTAGCGAATAAAACAATCTAAATTTTAACGTCAATCATAAAAAACAACAGGAAACCACTTAAGTTTCATAGGTAGTAGCTAACAGCCATGAAATTACACCAGGCACGGTAACGCCGGCGACGAGATTGTTTGTTTACATTGTCGGCCTTGGAATGCCGGCGCCGCGTGAATCATTCCAAGAAAATATAAATATAAGTACAAATCCTTTGAAAACCATGTAATTATATATAAATGAAAATATAAATCAATATCAAAATATTAATATATATCAAAAATATAGATAATCATATATTTTCCGTTATTTACGTCTGCAGACGGAAAATATAGTGCCGCCCGCTAGCCAATCAGCGCGCGGCTCTGAGTGCATGCGCGAATATTTCTCTTCGAATATATTCCCTACGGCAAGTAATATATTACCGTGGTGAAACAGAATAGTATTACTGTCATACTTTGGATGCCGTACTTTTCGGAAGTACGGCATGAATATATTCACTTGGTGAAACGGCCCAGGTGGTAGCTTTGGGAGCAGGCCTTCTTGCATTTTATTCCAGTAGTTCTGTTATATGTATGCCGTCTGTCAGTTCCACATTCCACAATCATTCAAAACACAGTCTTGCAAACAATTTTGATATTTATTTAGGTTGGTCAGTATTCAGAAAACTATTCAGAATACAGTCAACTCAGAATGAAGTGACGACTGCTCACATAAGAGCCCAATTTTGATTTTAAGTTGTAATGTACATTTAAGACAAGTTATAGTGGTTGCAGATATTCAATGTTTTTGCGTTGTAATGCTAGAACACTAACTACCACCTCTACATTGTGAGTCTTGAACAGGACAGTCAGCAGCTGTCTGCAGTGCACATGTAAGATCAATACCAATGAGACAATTTGGCAGGCATTGACGTGTTACTGGCATGCGACAGAATCATGACTATCACAGTTGTCCTGCAGCCTTACAGCTAGAATAAGCAGATGTAGAAGACAGAATAGTTGTCAGCATGCAACAATATCAATACTTCATACTTGCTTTCTCATCAATACTTCATACTTCATACTAATAAAGCATACTTGCTTGCTTTTTTGGTGAATTTGTTCCAAAGGATATCAAACTTAATTTATGCTTAGCTCAAATTACATGCCATTTGTAATCAAACCTATATCGCTGTGACCTTTCTTTGTACTTAATAATGTAGGTATGTATTTAATTACTTTGTAGAAAGGAAAATGATGATATGGAAGCTAAAAGTTAGCACACAAGGAAGGCTTCTGCAATGATTGAATGTCAAGTGTATTCATTCATTCACCATTCATTCCAAGGTCTTAGATACAATTCAGCCAAGGCAGCGAATAGCGTGACATCATGGGTAGGTACATCCATCAATATGCTGTATAAAAACAGCAATCAGTTTGAGACATGTCCTGCAGCCTTACAGCTAGAATAAGCAGATTAAGTCCTTTGAGCCGCTGTCAATTATATAAATGAGTGCTATAGCAGCAGAGTATAGTTGCAATCGTTGAAAAACTACAATCCATCCTAAGTACGTTTTTGGAAATATATCATAGAAGGGGTAATTAATTACACCCAGAAACATGCCTTATTTTGTTAAGATGAATTAATTTAAAATGTTTTCCTTATGTCATCTGACCTTGACCTGAAGGCCAGTGGATGGGGTCAGGTTGTGCAAATGGCTGCTGCTATCTAATTATGTGTAAAATAACCCCTAAAACATGTGTCGGATGGCTTTCGTAAACCTCTTGCCGATAGTGACCTTTTGTGACCTGACCTTGACCTCTGCTTACAATTTCACTTTCGCTTATGTGTGCAATTCATTATACCTTTGGGAGCACTTCGTGCGCGAATAGTCGCAATCTTACGCTTTGGATGGCAAGCAAGGCCAATTAACTAAAATACCTCGATTTTGACCAGTGACCTGACTGTGACCTGACATGTGACCGTATTTGGGAAAATTCGGAGAGGTTTATGTTGGCTGAATATCCCAGCGGGACGCGGGATAATTAGGAAAAACTTACCCCCTGTTAACAACTGTTTTGAGCTGAGTACCCGACGCAACCCCCCCCCCCCCCCCCCCCCCCCCCCGCTCAACAACTTTCGCGCAGACGACCCGAGTCTACCCCCCCCCCCCCTACTCCCCAGTCAATAACTTTTCGCAGAGGAAGCTGAGCGTAATTCTCCTTTCCCCCCCCCCCCCAACACGTACCCTAGATCTGCCAGTGCTGCTACCCCATCCCCTCCCCTCCGTCTGGGAAACAACTTTTGCCTTTGACTGCGACTGTTACTGCGCCTTTCATTCCACCCCAGTAAAAAAATCGTGGCGACGTCGCTGTCTGTGCCACATATGTGTCCTTCATACCCAATCCATTATTTACATCCATAACTATCCATCCTTTCCTTGTTTACTTCCTAGGACATGTTTGGTACCATGACTTCCCCGCTGCAGAAAATAAAATTTAAATCTGCGTGGAATGAGGCCATGGGGATGGCAAACAACCAGGGACTGCTGTCGCGAAACTGCTGCACGCTGTCATCTTTCAGGCAGAACTTCGTGGGCAACGCCAGGAAGGCAACACTGAGTAAGTCTATGTGGGTCAGCCTGAAGCTGATTGATTATTCTAGATTTTGCCTTTTTATGCCAGGCAAATTAATGCAACGCAGTTACAGCCATTGGTTGTTGTGCAATGCACTATGGCAAGGCATGCTAATTTTGAGGGACAACATGAATAATTTTTTGAAAAGCTGCAGACCATACGCTGGCATGTAAGTTGCAAACAGCGAAACATATTTTGGGTGCGTGTTTTGATAAAAACTTATCTAAACAAAAAACTCAATTAGGTACTCTCACATGTGTGTTTTCTTTGTCACTTAGTGGGTAAATATGACTGAAGCTAAGCGGACGTTATACACAACACGTAGACAAAACTATAAATATAGCTATGTATGGCTTTGCAACTCACCTTAGTTGCTTCCTCCGTCTTCCTCTTCCAATTCAAAACGACCACGACTCGCGAAGGTAAGCAAATCACTTTGCAAATTGCGATCGTTTGTTTATATTAGAGATGGGCACGCCACTTATCAGCGCTATCACGCCGCTAAGTACCGCGGCACTCGGCACAAACTATACGCACTCGTTTATGCAAATACAAGAATAGTCTGCCTAATTTCAGTTTCAATCATTTTATTGTGAAATGAGACGTTCTTATTCCGTTTGATGAGTTAATATTTTCCAAATAGATTAGTACATCTCAGGTACGTATGTCCATCACTTATTCAAAACGTTTCAGTAGTGAATGTCGCCGTACCAGGACGCAGTGAAATCCAATTGGCGCTGTCTGGGGACTCTAAAATGGCGCTCTGGCTGGACACCTGAGCATGGCTGTTTGCACATCCTGCGACATTAGATACCTGATAATATGTAGCAAAATCATGCTTTATGTCTAAAAAGTCAAAATATGTCCACCCGAAAAGCCTCCTCCCCCTCAAATTGCGGTCATAAATGTATATTAATTTGCAACGGAACATGGCACGCGATTGGCACCGTATGCGGACCCGCTGGCGCCGTATCAGGACAAATTGGCGCTATACGAGGGACGTGAAATGGCGCTTATTCCGGACTCGGTCACAGCCTGTATTGAAAATTAGAAAATTTTGGCAAAAATATCGGTCAAATTTGGAAGAGGGGCACGGGAAAATCATGATGAGAGGATGGCGATTCAGATTTGAGTAGCTCCACATCAATTATGGCTGTTTAAACTATTATTTCCCATATGATCAGACGCAGCCGCCACATGTGGATAGATTGTATGTAGCCATGTGGATGTTGAGCAGAACCTTGAAAGTCCAAAATGTTGCTTTTGCCCCAGCAGAAACTGGCAAGCACAGATCACGATCGGGTGGATAATAAACGGTCGAATAACCCACAGGCATGATTTCTACAGCTGGATTTGCATTAATGCCCTGGCAAGTTAAAAAAGTATCGTCTAATTTTGAAATAATTTTTTGTGCTGGCATAATGCTGCATTGTCCACGTACGGCGCCAAATGTCCGCATCGGGCGCCATTTATGGAGCATTAAGCACAAATGAGTTTTCCGTGCCTAAATGACTTACCTCATACAAGGAACTAGGAAGTACCATGCAAAATTATTCCTAAGCCCTGAGCATTACATTTGTGGTGTGTTCCACTCTTTAAATTCAACCCCTGATGAGTTTGAGGGATTATAAAAACATTGTCCTCATACGGCGCCAAAAAGAGCGCCATATCGGAGGCGGACATGCCCTGAGGGCACATGTCTCCTATAGGCGCCAAAATGTCCACTTTGATGCCAACATGTCCATCTACAGCGCCATTCACGTTCCCCGCTGCCTCCGTGAGGCAGACGGTGCGCATCGCCTGTAGCACATAGACAGCTGATTAATTCATGAATATTATGTGAATGGCAATAACATTTCGAAACCGGCCACAAGCGTGAGTAAGTGAGACAAGATAAACATATTATTCCTCTGTTTGATAAACCAGTGAACATGGCAATTGACTGCTTTCCTTCATATCAGCAACGCTGTATACTGCAACAGGAACAATATAACCGCCAGTGCTGAGACATGATGAAACAACCAAGCATTTCAAATTGATATTTGAGTAGTGTCAAATGTGCCGAAGCACGCATAAGTTTCTGCGGGTAGTCTTGATGGCCGTAAGGATAACACAACTGCAGTACTATTATGCAAGATATGCTGAGAAGTGAACTGTTCGAGAGCAATGGTTTGAGGCAGGGGGTCGACCCCATGGTGTGTGGTCCTCTCCCCTCAGTATCGCTTCAGCCCAGCTACCCTACCCCCACCCCTAGATTAGCAGGAATTTAACATTAGCACAATTGGAATGTGCGTGTGTGTGTGTGTGTGTGTGTGTGTGTGCGTGTGTGTGTGCGTGTGTGTGTGTGTGTGTGTGTGTGTGTGTGTGTGTGTGTGTGTGTGTGTGTGTGTGTGTGTGTGTGTGTGTGTGTGTGTGTGTGCGTGTGTGTGTGTGTGTGTGTGTGTGTGTGTGTGTGTGCGTGTGTGTGTGTGTGTGTGTGTGTGTGTGTGTGCGTGTGTGTGTGTGTGTGTGTGTGTGTGTGCGTGTGTGTGTGTGTGTGTGTGTGTGTGTGTGTGTGTGTGTGTGTATGTGTGTGTGTGTGTGTGTGTGTGTGTGTGTGGAGGGGGGGGGGGGACAAACACCTTGCCGCACCCCAAACACATCGCTGGTCCCTCACGCAAAATTCCTTGGCGACGCCCCTGGCTAGAAGAATAATGCATGGTTAAATCTTACCGTTTTGCTCAGTGCGCACTCAGCGTATCCGCAGCAGTTATCTTCCACGTCGCTCGGCATTGGCACGCAACTGTGTGTGAGAAGCCAAATATTACACAACATATTTTCTCCATTTACTTACCTTTATAAATAGACTACATAGTAGCCGTTATCACGAAGGATTTTACGTTTGGGGCGATTGGAGCGAGTCAGTGTTAGCAATCATGTGTTAGTCAGTGTTAGCTCTCGTGTGTTAGTCAGTGTTAGCTCTCCTGTGTTAGTCAGTGTTAGCAATCATGTGTTAGTCAGTGTTAGCTCTCGTGTGTTAGTCAGTGTTAGCAATCATGTGTTAGTCAGTGTTAGCTCTCCTGTGTTAGTCTGTGTTAGCTCTTGTGTGTTAGTCAGTGTTAGCTCTCATGTGTTAGTCAGTGATAGCTCTCATGTGTTAGTCAGTGTTAGCAATCATGTGTTAGTCAGTGTTAGCTCTCGTGTGTTAGCCAGTGCCTAGCTCTTGTGTGTTAGTCAGTGTTAGCTCTCGTGTGTTAGCCAGTGTTGGCTCTCGTGTGTTAGTCAGTGTTAGCTCTCGTGTGTTAATCTGTGCTAGGTCTCGTGTGTTAGTGAGGATGCTTAGACACTTCTATTTTTAGCAAATGGATGCTGTGACTGGGCATGGTAAGAATATAAAGAATGATTATAATGAGGCTGATGCTCATTGATAATACACAACAAGATCAAACAAAGTTACGACAACGACATGAAGCCATCAGATTGAGTCTTCAAAGCCTGTCAGGAAGAGGTGCTGCGGGTTTCTGGTGGTTTGGGTTACAGGATTCAACGCAACCAAATTTAGGGCCATATTTGGTTACTCAAAGTATGTTTGTTTGTATGCTATGAAGCATCACTAACATATATTTATCGCTTCGTTTTGTACAAAATATTGTGATTATTTAGATGTTGGAAAAGACTCGGGAATGTGTACCGACACTTTAAACGACTTGCGATCATCATACGGACATGTGCTTCACTTATCTGACTTTGTCACTGACATTTATCACAGACAGTGAATATCACACTGATGGCAACAGACGTTAGAATACTGCACTCTGATGTTGGTGCAATGGTACGCCACAGTTGCATCACATTGTAGTTCACATGGTAGGCAGAGCGACCTCCTTGTATCAATCAATGAAACGAATCAAATACCCCGTTTACATGAGTCGATCGGCAGTTACAGTAAATTTACGATAAGCAAATTGACGCAAAAATGACGGTAACTCGACCCGTTTACATGAGTCAACCGCCGGTGTCTGCGTAAATTTACGGTAAATGACCCTACTCCAGCGCCCGTCAAAACAGGCCCAGTCTCCCCTCCCTTATCGTCAGTTTAGCCACCCGCTAATTACGGAACGAGGGCCCGGCTTTCCCCACGCCGACCGGCGGGACTCCCTCTGGCGCCCGTTCCGTAGTATTTCATATATAAAAAGACAAGTTCCAAAATAAAAATCATAGACGTATTCAGGGGATATAAAGTGGGGTGAGTGGAGATTGCCTCCCAAAACCCTGGCAAGATTGCATGGCACCGCCTCTGCTTGGCTGATTTTGTTGAAATTTTGACAACGCATGTCTATCAGTGATAAGAAAAGTCACAAAGTTTCAAGACGCTGGGTCCAACGGTATCGGAGCGGCAAGCGAAAAACCACCGAAGGGGTGGGGGCAGAACCTGCCCCCCGCAGGGAATAGGGCTAAAGATGGTACCGAATGTGATATGTTCGACAGTACCTATTGCACAGAAACAGGTGACTAACTGAGTCAGCCTTTTGGCGTGTAGTTTTTGACCGTTTCTGAATTTCCCATTTCAGAATTAGTGTTGAAGGTTTATGATGCATCAGAGTTGTTTATTTGAGGCACACCACAAATGTTATATCACTTTTCAGTTTTTCACGGTTCTAACCGACAAACGGCAGAAATAACATCAATTTTAAGGTCCTACCCTAGAGACCGGCAAAGTCAGCAATTCATTTTAATTCATTTAATCAAATTTTTCGTTGTGATATTCATTCGTGAATTTATCATCGAAAGCCACAATTTGAGTTAGGCCCTTTCCAAGTGTTTTGAAGGAGTATATATTTTAGAATCGCGCACGCCCTATCACTAATTAACACAGATATTTGGTGCAGGGCCGGCAAGTGATGTGACACTGCATGAGGATAAGCTCTGGCAGCTGGGTCGGATAAGTTGGACCCAAAAGTGTTGTTCAGTTATCAGTAGTGAGGCTCTACCCACAACAATAATAATGGACTCGTCGTCTCCTCAAATGGTGTGTCCACCTCCATTGTTGGCATGTTCCTTTGACGCCCTGATCCCTGCTGTGAATAAGGTAAGATTGTCATTTACCTCGTCCTTCGTTTGAATAGTCATTTCATTGATTCGTTTCATTGATTGATACAAGGAGGTCGCTCTGCCTACCATGTGAACTACAATGTGATGCAACTGTGGCGTACCATTGCACCAACATCAGAGTGCAGTATTCTAACGTCTGTTGCCATCAGTGTGATATTCACTGTCTGTGATAAATGTCAGTGACAAAGTCAGATAAGTGAAGCACATGTCCGTATGATGATCGCATGTCATTTAAAGTGTCTGTAAAAATTCCCGAGTCTTTGCCAACATCGAAATAATCACAATCTTTTGTACAAAAGGTAGCGAAACATATATGTTAGTGATGCTTCATAGCATACAAACAAACATACTTTGTGGAACCAAATATGGCCCTAAATTCGGTTGCGTTGAATCCTGCAACCCAAACCACCAGAAACCCGCAGCACCTCTTCCTGACAGGCTTTGCAGACTCAATCTGATGGCTTCAGGTCGTTGTCGTAACTTTGTTTGATCTTTTGTGTGTATTATCAATAAGCATCAGCCTCATTCTAATCATTATTTATATTCTTACCATGCCCAGTCGCTGCACCCATTTGCTAAAAATAGAAGTGTCTAAGCATCCTCACTAACACACGAGACCTAACACTGACTAACACACGAGAGCTAACACTGACTAACACACGAGAGCTAACACTGACTAACACACGAGAGTTAACACTGACTAACACACGAGAGCTAACACTGACTAACACATGAGAGCTAACACTGACTAACACACGAGAGCTAACACTGACTAACACACGAGAGCTAACACTGGCTAACACACGAGAGCTAACACTGTCTAACACACGAGAGCTAACACTGACTAACACACGAGAGCTAACACTGACTAACACATGAGAGCTAACACTGTCTAACACACGAGAGCTAACACTGACTAACACACGAGAGCTAACACTGACTAACACACGAGAGCTAACACTGACTAACACACAAGAGCTAACACTAACACACGGAGCTAATACTGACTAACACATGAAAGCTAATAATGAATAACACACAAGAGCTAACACTGTCTAATACATGAGAGCTAACACTGACTAACACACGAGAGCTAACACTGACTAACACACGAGAGCTAACAATGACTAACACGCGAGACCTAACAATGACTAACACACGAGAGCTAACACTGACTAACAAACGAGAACTAATACTGACTAACACATGAGAGCTAACACTGACTAACACACGAGAGCTAACACTGACTAACACACGAGAGGTAACACTGACTAACACACGAGAGCTAACACTGACTAACACACGGGAGCTAACACTGACTAACACACGAGAGCTAACACTGACTAACACACGAGAACTAACACTGACTAACACACGAGAGCTAACACTGACTAACACATGAGAGCTAACACTGTCTAACACACGAGAGCTAACACTGTCTAACACACGAGAGCTAACACTGACTAACACATGAGAGCTAACACTGACTAACACACGTGAGCTAACACTGACTAACACACGAGAGGTAACACTTACTAACACATGAGAGCTAACACTGACTAACACACGAGAGGTAACACTGACTAACAAACGAGAACTAACAATGACTAACACACGAGAGCTAACACTGACTAACACATGAGAACTAACACTGACTAACACACGAGAGCTAACACTGTCTAACACACGGGAGCTAACACTGACTAACACACGGGAGCTAACACTGTCTAACACACGAGACCAAACACTGACTAACACACAAGAGATAACACTAACCAACACACGTGAGCTAATAATGACTAACACACAAGAGCTAACACTGACTAACACACGAGAGCTAACAATGACTAACACATGAGAGCTAACACTGACTAACACACGAGAGCTAACACTGACTAACACACGGAAGCTAACACTGTCTAACACACGAGAGCTAACACTTACTAACACATGAGAGCTAACACTGACTAACACATGAGAGCTAGCACTGACTAACACACGTGAGCTAATACTGTCTAACACACGAGAGCTAACACTGACTAACACATGAGAGCTAACACTGACTAACACACGAGAGCTAACACTGACTAACACACGGGAGCTAACACAGTCTAACACAAGAGAGCAGCATGAGCCGCTACCCGTATGTGGCCGGCCACCCCTCTCCATAGCACGGCTTGTGGCCTGCGTTGGGGGGGGGGGGGCAGGCCCTGACCTACACCGTGAAGGAGCCCGCTCCCGACATAAAAGGTGACTCCCTGTGGTAGACGGCACCAGTTGCTCTGCACACTCGGCCAACCAAGCATCCAGCATGAAGGTAAGGGAGAAACACACATATGAGCCATATCATACTATTAGGTTTGAGTTGCGATATCAAAAAGCTATAACTTTTCGAAGGCTTGAAATTTCCTTGCAAGTGTTGTGTGATATACATCGTAGCGACGCCAAAGAGATGATTTCCGTGTTCAGCTTTACTCAGTCGAAAATGAACATGTTTTCCTCGGATCTACAAAACGAAGCCCAAACGTTTTCGCATGAGTGACCTCAAGAAATGTAATGTATCTCGCAAGACATATAACTAACTCAATCATTCCACCACGTTTCAGGTCTTCATCATTGCCGCTGTTCTGGCCGTGGCCGCCGCCGATTCTCTGGCTTCGTACCACCCGACTCCGGCTCCGTACCACCCGGCTCCGTCCTACAAGCCTGCTCCCTACCACCCGCAGCCCCAGTACAAGGAGGAGGCCAGGCCGTTCGCCTTCGACTACGCCGTCAACGAACAGTACACCGGCACCAACTTTGCCCGCAACGAGAAGAGCGACGGTCACAACACCCAGGGCTATTACTCGGTGGTTCGGCCCGACAGCCGTACCCAGCACGTCAAGTACACGGCTGACCACTACGGTGGATACAACGCCGAGGTCACCAATGACGGAGAGGCCACCTACCCCGAGTACCACCCTGCCCCGGCCTACAAGCCTGCCCCTTACCACCCTGCCCCGGCCTACAAGCCTGCCCCTTACCACCCTGCCCCGGCCTACAAGCCCGCCTCTTACCACCCTGCCCCGGCCTACAAGCCTGCCCCTTACCACCCTGCCCCGGCCTACAAGCCCGCCTCTTACCACCCTGCCCCGGCCTACAAGCCTGCCCCTTACCACCCTGCCCCGTCCTACAAGCCCGCCCCTCACCACCCTGTCCCGGCCTACAAGCCCGCCCCTCACCACCCTGCCCCGTCCTACAAGCCCGCCCCTCACCACCCTGCCCCGGCCTACAAGCCCGCCCCTCACCACCCTGCCCCGGCCTACAAGCCCGCCCCTCACCACCCTGCCCCGTCCTACAAGCCCGCCCCTCACCACCCTGCCCCGGCCTACAAACCCGCCCCTCACCACCCTGCCCCGGCCTACAAGCCCGCCCCTCACCACCCTGCCCCGTCCTACAAGCCCGCCCCTCACCACCCTGCCCCGGCCTACAAGCCCGCCCCTCATCACCCTGCCCCGGCCTACAAGCCCGCCCCTCACCACCCTGCCCCGGCCTACAAGCCTGCCCCTCACCACCCTGCCCCGGCCTACAAGCCTGCCCCTTACCACCCTGCCCCGGCCTACAAGCCCGCCCCTCATCACCCTGCCCCGGCCTACAAGCCTGCCCCGGCCTACAAGCCTGTCCATTAAGCCAATGTTGCGTGATAAA
Source organism: Chirona hameri (assembly GCA_036785665.1). Taxonomy (NCBI): domain Eukaryota; kingdom Metazoa; phylum Arthropoda; class Thecostraca; order Balanomorpha; family Balanidae; genus Chirona; species Chirona hameri. The sequence goes on along the minus strand of JAXIVJ010000321.1, from coordinate 80,408 downwards.
TCTGATGAGTGAATGCCATCTGAACAATGAATGCGGTATTTATCCTGCTTCGATGAATTTACTGTAAATAAATGTGGATATGTTTGCACTCCTCCTGTTTTAGATGATGGTCGACGACTTTCTTGATAGTCGGTTGCTTAGATATTGAACATGTTTTGTTTACGGAGTGTTTTGGAACGGTACGTTTAGGGAAAAGGAGACCAATTAGATCCTATAATTGTTTTTTTACCATGCCTCGTCAGAGCGTAAGCAAGCCGAAATTCAAGGAAGTCATTGCTTGAAACTGACGACATGCGTTTGATTCTTGCTCAAATTGCTAGTGTTTTTTTTATTAGCCGCATGATAGCAAAACTTCTTTTTAAACATACGATCTACCATTTCTGAGATATAGAGATTGTCTACAGAGGAGTAAGTTATGCCATCGGTTGACATGTTCTAAAGGCGACAGAGTATAAAAGCGATACATGAAACGGATACACTATCGATCTTTTAACATGAAATATTGAGAAGCATTCAAGCAACATTCCTACTTAAATTGTCTTGCGTAAAGGAAAGAACTTAACAAGCCTTAAATTGCAAAAAAAAATGTGCTATGGGATAACTAATAACTATCTCACGTCAGGCTTTTCCGTGACAAATGAAGTTAGGCAGGGTGGAATCTTGTCCCCATATTTGTTCAATGATTACACTGATAGACTTTCGGAAAGTTTAGACATGAGTGCACTGGAAACCAAATCTACAAACCAAAGACATGTTTACAAGTTTGGATCCATTTTGCATAGGCGTTGCCGTGTCATCTCACCAACTACTGGGGATAGTTAATCTACAAGTTTTATACATTTTCGACCAACCAAAGGGTTGTTAACAAGTTTGGATCCATTTCGCATAGGTGTTGCCGTGTCACCTTACAAACCAATGGCTCGTAAGTTTTACCATCCTTTCCCTCGGACTTTTTATGAAACACAATGACTACTTTTGTATTGTGTAACGCTATACAAGCGTATCGTTTGTACTAGTTTTTCTTGTACAAGCCTTTCTCTGAAGCTAATAATAAAACACTCACTTTGTCAACGTCTTTGTAACGCACGTACAATGGCAGGTGTACTGCTCTCAGTGCTGGAAGGAGGTTAGTGTGAAAGTTCACCGTGAGTACAAATATATCCTGTGGCATTAAAGAGTTACACGCAGTAATCTATCTCAAATTCGTCGACCGGCATCTACAAGGAAAATCGGACATTTTCTCGACTTTATTACACACAGTGAACGATATGCACGGGGTGTGATATCACATGTCTTCACACAGCTCGGTAAAACAGATAGCCACATGGCACGGTTCGTTGGAAGGGTTCGGAGGGGTCAAACTACGAAAGATGCACTATTCGAAAGCTGAGCTCACGCGGAATCCAGCGAGGTATATTTGTTTTAATCCATCGAGCGCCTATTTTTTTCTCTCCACATTTTGTCCGAATTCGCGCCCCTTTCGTTTGGCCAGGGCTATCGCGTATGGTATGGCGAAAATGCATACCAATGACATGTCTACCGATTCGTCATGCTCTGCATGACAAGGGCCTCGTTTCAAACAACGCACCTACTCCAAAAATGGAGTTGGTTACCCCAAAAATGGGGTTAGCTACTCCAAAAAATGGCGTTACCTACGAAACTCCGTTTCACAAAAGGGGTTGATAACGACCCGGCACATGTGGAGTAACGCCACTTCTTAACGACGCGAAATGGAGTTGATAACGCCAAAAATGGAGTTAGCTACTCCATTATTTTTCGAGATCCTTGATCTTGTCTTTTCAAACATCTAAATAATCACAATCTTTTGTCCAAAAGGTAGCGAAACATATATGTTAGTGATGCTTCATAGCATACAAACAAACATACTTTGTGTAACCAAATATGGCCCTAAATTCGGTTGCGTTGAACCCTGTAACCCAAACCACCAGAAACCCGCAGCACCTCTTCCTGACAGGCTTTGAAGACTCAATATGATGGCTTCTGGTCGTTGCCGTTACTTTGTTTGATCTGTTTGTGTATTAACAATGAGCATCAGTCTCATTCTAATAGTTCTGTATATTCTTACCATGCCCAGTCACAGCATCCATTTGCTAAAAATAGAAGTGTCTAAGCATCCTCACTAACACACGAGACCTAAAACCGACTAACACACGAGAGCTAACACTGACTAACACACGAGAGCTAACACTGACTAACACACGAGAGCTAACACTGACTAACACACGAGAGCTAACACTGACTAACACACGAGAGCTAACACTGATTAACCCACGAGACCTAGCACTGACTAACACATGAGAGCTAACACTGACTAACACACGAGAGCTAACACTGACTAACACACGAAAGCTAACACTGACTAACACACGAGACCTAGCACTGACTAATACACGAGAGCTAACACTGACTAACACACGAGAACTAACACTGACTAACACACGAGAGCTAACACTGACTAACACACGAGAGCTAACACTGACTAACACATGAGAGCTAACAATGACTAACACACGAGAACTAACACTGACTACCACACGAGAGCTAACACTGATTAACACACAAGAACTAACACTGACTAACACACGAGAACTAACACTGACTAACACACGAGAGCTAACACTGATTAACACACAAGAACTAACACTGACTAACTCACGAGAACTAACACTGACTAACACACGAAAGCTAACACTGACTAACACACGAGACCTAACACTGACTAACACACGAGAGCTAACACTGACTAACACACGAGAACTAACACTGACTAACACACGAGAGCTAACACTGACTAACACACGAGAGCTAGCACTGACTAACACACGAGAGCTAACACTGACTAACACACGAGAACTAACACTGACTAACACACGAGAGCTAACACTGATTAACACACAAGAACTAACACTGACTAACACACGAGAACTAACACTGACTAACACACGAGAGCTAACACTGATTAACACACAAGAACTAACACTGACTAACTCACGAGAACTAACACTGACTAACACACGAGAGCTAACACTGACTAACACATGAGAGCTAACACTGTCTAACACACGAGAGCTAACACTGTCTAACACACGAGAGCTAACACTGACTAACACACGAGAGCTAACACTGACTAACACACAAGAGCTAACACTAACACACGAGAGCTAATACTGACTAACACACGAGAGCTAACACTGACTAACACACGAGAGCTAACACTTACTAACACACGAGAGCTAACACTGACTAACACATGAGAGCTAACACTGACTAACACACGAGAGCTAACAATGACTAACACACGAGAGCTAACACTGACTAACACACAAGAGCTAACACTAACACACGAGAGCTAATACTGACTAACACACGAGAGCTAACACTGACTAACACACGAGAGCTAACACTTACTAACACACGAGAGCTAACACTGACTAACACACAAGAGCTAACAATGACTAACACACGAGAACTAACACTGACTAACACACGAGAACTAACACTGACTAACACACGAGAGCTAACACTGACTAACACACGAGAGCTAACACTGAGTAACACACGAGAGCTAATACTGACTAACACATGAAAGCTAATAATGAATAACACACAAGAGCTAACACTGTCTAATACATGAGAGCTAACACTGACTAACACACGAGAGCTAACACTGACTAACACACGAGAGCTAACAATGACTAACACGCGAGACCTAACAATGACTAACACACGAGAGCTAACACTGACTAACACACGAGAACTAACACTGACTAACACACGAGAGCTAACACTGACTAACACACGAGAGCTAACACTGACTAACACACGAGAGCTAACACTGACTAACACACGAGAGCTAACAATGACTAACACGCGAGACCTAACAATGACTAACACACGAGAGCTAACACTGACTAACACACGAGAACTGATACTGACTAACACCCGGGAGCTAACACTGACTAACACATGAGAACTAACACTGACTAACACACGACAGCTAACACTGTCTAACACACGAGAGCTAATACTGACTAACACACGAGAGGTAACACTGACTAACACACGAGAGGTAACACTGACTAACACACGAGAGCTAACACTGACTAACACACGGGAGCTAACACTGTATAACACACAAGAGCTAACACTGACTAACACCAAAGAGCTAACAATGACTAACACATGAGAGCTAACACTGACTAACACACGAGAGCTAACACTGACTAACACACGGGAACTAACACTGTTTAACACATGAGAGCTAACACTTACTAACACATGAGAGCTAACACTGACTAACACATGAGAGCTAGCATTGACTAACACACGTGAGCTAATACTGTCTAACACACGAGAGCTAACACTGACTAACACATGAGAGCTAACACTGACTAACACACGAGAGCTAACACTGACTAACACACCGGAGCTAACACAGTCTAACACACGAGAGCAGCATGAGCCGCTACCCGTATGTGGCCGGCCACCCCTCTCCATAGCACGGCTTGTGGCCTGCTTTGGGGGGGGGGGGGTCAGGCCCTGACCTAGACCGTGAAGGAGACCGCTCCCGACATAAAAGGTGACTCCCTGTGGTAGACGGCACCAGTTGCTCTGCACACTCGGCCAACCAAGCATCCAGCATGAAGGTAAGGGACAAACACACATATGAGCCAGATCATACTATTAGGTTTGAGTTGCGATATCAAAAAGCTATAACTTTTCGAAGGCTTGAAATTTCCTTGCAAGTGTTGTGTGATATACATCGTAGCGACGCCAAAGAGATGATTTCCGTGTTCAGCTTTACTCAGTCGAAAATGAACATGTTTTCTTCGTATCTACAAAACGAAGCCCAAACGTTTTCGCATGAGCGACCTCAAGAAATGTAATGTATCTCGCAAGACATATAACTAACTCAATCATTCCACCACGTTTCAGGTCTTCATCATTGCCGCTGTTCTGGCCGTGGCCGCCGCCGATTCTCTTGCTCCGTACCACCCGGCTCCGGCTCCGTACCACCCGGCTCCGGCTCCGTACCACCCGGCTCCGTCCTACAAGCCTGCCCCCTACCACCCGCAGCCCCAGTATAAGGAGGAGGCCAGGCCGTTCGCCTTCGACTACGCCGTCAACGACCAGTACACCGGCACCAACTTTGCCCGCAAAGAGCAGAGCGACGGTCACAACACCCAGGGCTATTACTCGGTGGTTCTGCCCGACAGCCGTACCCAGCACGTCAAGTACACGGCTGACCACTACGGTGGATACAACGCCGAGGTCACCTATGACGGAGAGGCCACCTACCCCGAGTACCACCCTGCCCCGGCCTACAAGCCTGCCCCTTACCACCCTGCCCCGGCCTACAAGACCGCCCCTTACCACCCTGCCCCGGCCTACAAGCCTGCCCCTTACCACCCTGCCCCGGCCTACAAGCCTGCCCCTTACCACCCTGCCCCGGCCTACAAGCCAGCCCCTTACCACCCTGCCCCGGCTTACAAGCCCGCCCCTTACCACCCTGCCCCGGCCTACAAGCCCGCCCCTTACCACCCTGCCCCGGCCTACAAGCCCGCCCCTTACCACCCTGCCCCGGCCTCCAAGCCCGCCCCTTACCACCCTGCCCCGGCCTACAAGCCTGCCCCTTACCACCCTGCCCCGGCCTACAAGCCCGCACCTTACCACCCTGCCCCGGCCTACAAGCCCGCCCCTTACCACCCTGCCCCGGCCTACAAGCCTGCCCCTTACCACCCTGCCCCGGCCTACAAGCCCGCACCTTACCACCCTGCCCCGGCCTACAAGCCCGCCCCTTACCACCCTGCCCCGGCCTACAAGCCTGCCCCTTACCACCCTGCCCCGGCCTCCAAGCCCGCCCCTTACCACCCTGCCCCGGCCTACAAGCCTGCCCCTTACCACCCTGCCCCTGCCTCCAAGCCCGCCCCTTACCACCCTGCCCCGGCCTACAAGCCTGCCCCTTACCACCCTGCCCCGGCCTACAAGCCTGCCCCGGCCTACAAGCCTGCCCCTCACCACCCTGCCCCGGCCTACAAGCCCGCCCCTCACCACCCTGCCCCGGCCTACAAGCCCGCCCCTCACCACCCTGCCCCGGCCTACAAGCCCGCCCCTCACCACCCTGCCCCGACCTACAAGCCCGCCCCTCACCACCCTGCCCCGGCCTACAAGCCCACCCCTCACCACCCTGCCCCGTCCTACAAGCCCGCCCCTCACCACCCTGCCCCGGCCTACAAGCCCGCCCCTCACCACCCTGCCCCGGCCTACAAGCCCGCCCCTCACCACCCTGCCCCGTCCTACAAGCCCGCCCCTCACCACCCTGCCCCGTCCTACAAGCCCGCCCCTCACCACCCTGCCCCGTCCTACAAGCCCGCCCCTCACCACCCTGCCCCGTCCTACAAGCCCGCCCCTCACCACCCTGCCCCGGCCTACAAGCCCGCCCCTCACCACCCTGCCCCGTCCTATAAGCCCGCCCCTCACCACCCTGCCCCGTCCTACAAGCCCGCCCCTCACCACCCTGCCCCGTCCTACAAGCCCGCCCCTCACCACCCTGCCCCGGCCTACAAGCCCGCCCCTCACCACCCTGCCCCGTCCTATAAGCCTGCCACTTACCACCCTGCCCCGGCCTACAAGCCCGCCCCTCATCACCCTGCCCCGGCCCACAAGCCCGCCCCTCACCACCCTGCCCCGTCCTACAAGCCCGCCCCTCACCACCCTGCCCCGTCCTACAAGCCCGCCCCTTACCACCCTGCCCCGGCCTACAAGCCCGCCCCTCATCACCCTGCCCCGGCCTACAAGCCTGCCCCGGCCTACAAGCCTGTCCATTAAGCCAATGTTGCGTGATAAATCTGATGAGTGAATGCCATCTGAACAATGAATGCGGTATTTATCCTGCTTCGATGAATTTACTGTAAATAAATGTGGATATGTTTGCACTCACCCTGTTTTAGATGATGGTCGACGACTTTCTTGATAGTCGGTTGCTTAGATATTGAACATGTTTTGTTTACGGAGTGTTTTGGAACGGTATGTTTAGGGAAAAGGAGACCAATTAGATCCTATAATTGTTTTTTACCATGCCTCGTCAGAGCGCAAGCAAGCCGAAATCCAAGGAAGTCATTGCTTGAAACTGACGACATGCGTTTGATTCTTGCTCAAATTGCTATTGTTTTTTATTAGCCGCATGATAGCAAAACGTTTTTTTAAAAAAACATACGATCTACCATTTCTACGACATAGAGATCGTCTACAGAGGAGTAAGTTATGCCATCGGTTGACATGTTCTAAAGGCGACAGAGTATAAAAGCGATACATGAAACGGATACACTATCGATCTTTTAACATGAAATATTGAGAAGCATTCAAGCAACATTCCTACTTAAATTGTCTTGCGTAAAGGAAAGAACTTAACAAGCCTTAACCCGTGAGTTACTGGGGTATATTTCATAACGCGACTTACTGGGGGCTATTTTTTGCCCCCCCCCCCCTCTGATCTCCGGAACTACTGGACCGAATGTAAAAATTCAAACGGCATTCGATAGCCCTGGGAAATTTATTGAGGAAAACATAATATTGTTGACCTCGGGGTCACCGATGACGTCACAGGTCAGGTCAAGTACAAAATGTTTGACCGTGTCGAAAGGTCTCTATGGATGGAATTGTCGCGCAAAATTGCAATATTAAACGCATAAGCTGTTGATAAATCGGTATGATTCGTGTGTCTGACACTTCTAAGTACCTTTCTAAGCTGTTTATGACCTTGGGTCAGGTCAAGGTCATCCGAGATCACGAGGTCAAACTGCAGATTACGGTCATTCGGCGTTGTAACACATGTTTATGGGTTTGTTTTTCGTCTAGAACGCGAAAAATGACCTCAGAACATTGTTTGTTCCATATAAATAGAAGTAAAAAGCAAAAATGGAAATGCGTTTTTTGTCATAGTAATGCTGTGAGAACTGGTCGATTTTTGTCATTTAAGGGTCATAACTCGGTCAATTTTAAAGATATCGACTTTAAAATTGGTACACATATTCACCGCATACATCTCAATCACATAGATTCCGGTTTTTGGATAATTCGGATTTTTCTTGAAAATTTTGTTAAAAAAAAAAATGCTTTGGATTTCTCAAAATTTTGAATTTCCAAAAAACTCAAAAATCCGAGATCGCAGTTTGATATCCTGGTCTATTGTCAGTAATTTGATTTAATACAATTTAGTTTATCTCAAATATCGTACCCTTGACAGCGTTTTCTGCAAACCATTATTTTGCAACAAAAACCGAAGAACATGACGTCACTCTGACGTCATTCCCGGTTGACCTATCATAGCCTCATATTTTTCATTTTGCCAACATGTGTAGAATTGATGTGAGAGAAGTTACTGCAAGTTTGGTGACGATAAGGGTGTTCGTTTAGGAGTTATTGCAAAATAACGAGAGGGGGGGCAAAAAATAGCCCCCCAGTAACTCGCGGGTTAAATCGCAAAAAAAAATGTGCTATGGGGTAACCAATAACTGTCTCACGTCAGGCTTTTCCGTGACAAATGAAGTTAGGCAGGGTGGAATCTTGTCCCCATATTTGTTCAATGATTACACTGATAGACTTTCGGAAAGTTTAGACATGAGTGCACTGGAAACCAAATCTACAAACCAAAGACATGTTTACAAGTTTGGATCCATTTTGCATAGGCGTTGCCGTGTCATCTCACCAACTACTGGGGATAGTGAATCTAAAAGTTTTATACATTTTCGACCAACCAAAGGGTTGTTAACAAGTTTGGATCCATTTCGCATAGGTGTTGCCATGTCACCTTACAAACCAATGGCTCGTAAGTTTTACCATCCTTTCCCTCGGACTTTTTCTGAGGCACAATGACTACTTTTGTACTGTGTAACGCTATACAAGCGTATCGTTTGTACTAGTTTTTCTTGTACAAGCCTTTCTCTGAAGCTAATAATAAAACACTCACTTTGTCAACGTCTTTGTAACGCACGTACAATGGCAGGTGTACTGCTCTCAGTGCTGGAATGAGGTTAGTGTGAAAGTTCACCGTGAGTACAAATATATCCTGTGGCATTAAAGAGTTACACGCAGTAATCTATCTCAAATTCGTCGACCGGCATCTACAACGAAAATCGGACATTTTCTCGACTTTATTACACACAGTGAACGATATGCACGGGGTGTGATATCACATGTCTTCACACAGCTCGGTAAAACAGATAGCCACATGGCACGGTTCGTTGGAAGGGTTCGGAGGGGTCAAACTACGCAAGATGCACTATTCGAAAGCTGAGCTCACGCGGAATCCAGCGAGGTATATTTGTTTTAATCCATCGAGCGCCTATTTTTTCTCTACACATTTTGTCCGAATTCGCGCCCCTTTCGTTTGGCCAGGGCTATCGCGTATGGTATGGCGAAAATGCATACCAATGACATGTCTACCGATTCGTCATGCTCTGCATGACAAGGGCCTTGTTTCATACAACGCACCTACTCCAAAAATGGAGTTGGTTACCACAAAAATGGGGTTAGCTACTCCAAAAAATGGCGTTACCTACGAAACTCCGTTTCACAAAAGGGGTTGATAACGACCCGGCACATGTGGAGTAACGCCACTTCTTAACGACGCGAAATGGAGTTGATAACGCCAAAAATGGAGTTAGCTACTCCATTATTTTTCGAGATCCTTGATCTTGTCTTTTCAAACATCTAAATAATCACAATCTTTTGTACAAAAGGTAGCGAAACATATATGTTAGTGATGCTTCATAGCATACAAACAAACATACTTTGTGTAACCAAATATGGCCCTAAATTCGGTTGCGTTGAATCCTGTAACCCAAACCACCAGAAACCCGCAGCACCTCTTCCTGACAGGCTTTGAAGACTCAATCTGATGGCTTCTGGTTGTTGCCGTTACTTTGTTTGATCTGTTTGTGTATTTACAATGAGCATCAGTCTCATTCTAATAGTTCTGTATATTCTTACCATGCCCAGTCACAGCATCCATTTGCTAAAAATAGAAGTGTCTAAGCATCCTCACTAACACACGAGACCTAAAACCGACTAACACACGAGAGCTAACACTGACTAACACACGAGAGCTAACACTGACTAACACACGAGAGCTAACACTGACTAACACACGAGAGCTAACACTGACTAACACACGAGAGCTAATACTTACTAACACACGAGAGCTAACACTGACTAACTCACAAGAGCTAACAATGACTAACACAGGAGAGCCAACACTTACTAACACATGAGAATAACACTGACTAACACACGAGACCTAACACTGGCTAAAACACGATACCTAACACTGACTAACACACGAGAGCTAACACTGACTAACACACGAGAACTAACACTGACTAACACACGAGAGCTAGCACTGACTAATACACGAGAGCTAACACTGACTAACACACGATAACTAACACTGTCTAACACACGAGAGCATCATGCGCCGCTACACGTATGTGGCCGGCCACACCTCTCCATAGCACGGCTTGTGGCCTGCGTTGGGGAGGGGGTCAGGCCCTGACCTAGACCGTGAAGGAGGCTCACTTCCGACATAAAAGGTGACGCCCTGTGGTAGACGGCACCAGTTGCTCTGCACACCCGGCCAAGCAAGCATCCAGCATGAAGGTAATGGACAAACAGACATATTAACCAGATCATACTATTAGGTTTGAGTTGCGATAGCAAAAAGCAATAACTTTTTCGAACGCTTGACCTTTCCTTTCTAGCGTTGCATAGTATACATCATAGCGATCCCAGAAAAGTGAGGCAGTGCTCCGCTTTACTCAGTCAAACATGAACACGTTTTCTCTCGGTCTACCAAACAGAGCCCACACTTGTTCGTAAAAGCGAGTTAAAATAAATGCAATGCATATCGCAAAACTTACCGCTAACTCAACCATGCTCCCTTTCAGGTCTTCATCATTGCCGCCGTTCTGGCCGTGGCCGCCGCCGATTCTCTAGCTCCGTACCACCCGGCTCCGGCTCCGTACCACCCGACTCCGTCCTACAAGCCTGCTCCCTACCACCCGCAGCCCCAGTACAAGGAGGAGGCCAGGCCATTCGCCTTCGACTACGCCGTCAACGACCAGTACACCGGCACCAACTTTGCCCGCAACGAGCAGAGCGATGGTCACAACACCCAGGGCTATTACTCGGTGGTTCTGCCCGACGGCCGTACCCAGCACGTCAAGTACACGGCTGACCACTACGGTGGATACAACGCCGAGGTCACCTATGACGGAGAGGCCACCTACCCCGAGTACCACCCTGCCCCGGCCTACAAGCCTGCCCCTTACCACCCTGCCCCGGCCTACAAGCCTGCCCCTTACCACCCTGCCCCGGCCTACAAGCCAGCCCCTTACCACCCTGCCCCGGCCTACAAGCCTGCCCCTTACCACCCTGCCCCGGCCTACAAGCCCGCCCCTTACCACCCTGCCCCGGCCTACAAGCCTGCCCCTTACCACCCTGTTCCGGCCTACAAGCCTGCCTCTTACCACCCTGCCCCGGCCTACAAGCCCGCCCCTTACCACCCTGCCCCGTCCTACAAGCCCGCTTCTTACCACCCTGCCCCGGCTTACAAGCCCGCCCCGGCCTACAAGCCCGCCCATTAAGCCAATGCTGCGTGATAAATCTGATGAGTGTCTGTCCTCTGAATAATGAATGCGGTATTTATCCTGATGCAACCAATGTATTGTAAATAAATGTGGATGTGTTTGCACTCCTGTTTGAGCTGTTACTCGGAGAGTTTCTTGAGAGACAGGTTACTTGGATAATATTGATCATAATTGCGGAATGTTTTACAACTGTGATCAGCGGACGTAAAAAGTGACCATTTAGAGCCCGCTAAAGTTAGCTGTTGCCCATACTACGGCAAGCAAGGCGAAATCTGAGAAAGCTATTGATTGATGCTAACGACGTGCTTTATTGATGCAATTTTAAAACTGACCGATTTATGGAAAGCGGTTTAAACAACAGCTTTCAGTCCACCGTCTTCGAGGTACAGAGACCATATACAGAGGAATCGGTTAGGCCAGTATAATTGACAAGAAATGTTCTGGAAGTGATAACTAGTGCACAAATTGGTAGTCAGAGCTAAAGACATACTATCTGCAAATTGCGAATCCCGTTCCACTGTAAATTGCGAATCCCGTTCCACACAACTGAGGACACAACTGTGGTTTATTTTAAGTTTTGTCTAACAGTACTTAAGCAATACAGAACAATCAAAACAAGAGGAACATCCTTTTTAAGATTGGTTTTAACCCGCGCCCCGCTGGGGTATTCAGCGGAACACGGGGGGGGGGCTGTTCCCTATTTATCTCCTAAACCAATAATCTCAGAGAGACGCGCAAGGCGTCAATTGAAATATCTCAATGAGGCGCATATAAAACATACGCGACATTTGTCAGCATAAGGTTACATGCCAGGTCATGGTCAGCTCCTGTCAAAGGTCAAAATGAGTCATGAGTTACCCATACTTACGGAGTCATAAGTCAGTCACAAATAAAGATATTGCTTTGAAATTTGGCTTAGGTATTGCCCTTGTTTGTTTCTCTAATATATCTTCCGGTTTTTCAATATCTTTGAAAATTTGGACATTTTTCCGCCAAAATATTTTGTATAGATTGTTTGGGTCAAAACTCAAAATTTAAACACCCGAGATAGCCATTTTGAATAAAGACAATGTCATTTTCTTTCTTGTGACGTTTTTATTTTCAATTTTCTTAAAAACTCCATTTTCTACGACTGTTTTAACCCTCGCCCTACGGGAGCTTTTTCACCTTCGCCCTACGGGGGGGGGGGGTGAAAAACTAGCTTGATTTGTGACTGATGTATGACTCCGAAAGTATGGGTAACTCATGTGGTAATTTGTTTAAATTACATTTTTGGCTTTTAGTGACTAGATACAAAACATATAAATGCCACCACTGTATTTTTGAGAGAAACTAACCTAGCAACATGCCTTTTTCATTTATATTAATCAAGTTCAAATTTTGACCATATGTGACTGTAACGGGTTTTCGCTTCTGCATGGTTCTGCCATTTTGTGTAGCATTGCAACATTTTTTGAAATTTTTGAAAACTCTTTCTCTGGTTAATTTTGGGCCGCTGAATGGAATGACATAAATTTTGAGGCTCTCTGGCTTAATCTGCAACAATTAGAACTGCTTGCAACAATTGTCAACAATTTGCAACATTATTAAAATTTTGTTCACGGGGTTTTCTTGAGATCAGGAGTCGAAATATGGCATTTTCAGAATGTTATATCCCCGTGTTTTCGAGATAATACTAAATTGTGTGGTTAAAATGCAGAATCGAGTTCAACCTGTACATACATTTTTATTTTGGAGGCAGGTCAATCATCGGCGAGCACATAGGTCGCTGCACGGTTAGGGTGGGGGTGGTGAAATTTAACGAGTTAATCGGGAATTGGTCCGGTGGAATAAGGTCCGGGTTTCCTTGTCCGTGAGCCCGCACCAATGGCCCTCTGGCTCCTCCTTACATAATTTCACCAACGGCTTGTCTCTCAGATTATCACACCGTGAGTTCTGTGATCGGTTCCATGTATATTCTGCATACCCAGTGCAACGCTACGCTGAGGACGAACTCCCACTGGAACTAACACATTCATACATCCTTTCACTCAGACTCTCCCCAGACATTCACTCAATCATCAATATCTTTCATACTTTGCAGTAAACTGTCAGGTTCGTCTTCCTGACCCCTCCCTCTTTTCCTATCCCCACCAGTGGTGCGTAGTGTTACACAGGGAACGCACCAGGGTAACAGCTGGTTCACTGAGCGAATTTCGTCTCCGATGTACTCAGCTCTTCACTATGGATAACTTTCCACTCTAACTATTAAATCCACCAAATGAAAATATGAATAACCTCACACATGCTTTTCTGTCTGGGTCCATTCCTGACGCACACTGCTGCTGGGATCCACGACTTACTGCGGTTTCCGTGGTGCCCCAATCGCCAATCCACGCCACCTCAGCACCCTAACTCCTCCTACGGCATTTATCTGAGGTGGATGGCCATTCCGGCCCACACGTCGCCACCCCAGCACCCTGACTCCTCCTACGGCATTTATCTGGGGCGGATGGCCATTCCGGCCCGCACACGTCGCCACCCCAGCACCCTGACTCCTCCTACGGCATTTATCTGGGGCGGATGGCCATTCCGACCCGCACACGTCACCACCTCAGCACCCTGACTCCTCCTACGGCATTTACCTGAGGCGGATGGCCATTCTGGCCCTCACACGTCGCCACCCCAGCACCCTGACTCCTCCTACGGCATTTATCTGGGGCGGATGGCCATTCTGGCCAGCACACGTCGCCACCCCAGCACCCTGACTCCTCCTACGGCATGTATCTGGGGCGGATGGCCATTCCGGCCCGCACACGTCACCACCTCAGCACCCTGACTCCTCCTACGGCATTTACCTGAGGCGGATGGCCATTCTGGCCCTCACACGTCGCCACTCCAGCACCCTGACTCCTCCTACGGCATTTATCTGGGGCGGATGGCCATTCCGGCCCGCACACGTCACCACCTCAGCACCCTGACTCCTCCTACGGCATTTACCTGAGGCGGATGGCCATTCTGGCCCTCATACGTCGCCACCCCAGCACCCTGACTCCTCCTACGGCATTTATCTGGGGCGGATGGCCATTCCGGCCCGCACACGTCACCACGTCAGCACCCTGACTCCTCCTACGGCATTTACCTGAGGCGGATGGCCATTCTGGCCCTCACACGTCGCCACCCCAGCACCCTGACTTCTCCTACGGCATTTATCTGGGGCGGATGGCCATTCCGGCCCGTACACGTCACCACCTCAGCACCCTGACTCCTCCTACGGCATTTACCTGAGGCGGATGGCCCTTCTGGCCCTCACACGTCGCCACCCCAGCACCCTGACTCCTCCTACGGCATTTACCTGAGGCGGATGGCCATTCTGGCCCTCCTGGTTTCCCAGAACCTGGCGTTACCGGACTCTTTCGAGTGCCCGCCAGTATTTCGCGACTTACGGCGCGCGATCCAGCTCACTTCCTGGCATCGCGGAATGAACCCTCTTGCAAAAACAAATCTCATCATCATCTAACTCCCATTATCCTGGACACACAACTTTCTCCTTCCGAACTAAATATTCCCACCGAAACCGGTCTATACATCTGAGAACTTCGCCATCTCTTGTTAAAATGATCTCCTCTTAGTTAAATTCCCATTCACCTCCACCCCCTTTTACCCCATCACCCGTCAGTGCAGCAGACCGTGTCGGCAGGCATATTACGCACAGGGGCGCGGCTACGTATTGTCTAGGCCTCCTCACAATCTTGTCCATTATTTCCCACTGTCAGTTTACACCATGCTGTTATCGTCATACCTCCCTCGTGCGTTGTATCCTATTTGCCCCGGCTCCACGCGCACGGTTGTCTCTGGGCGTGCGTCTGCACGTTTGTATGTAGTGTACGTACAGTATGCATGCATGATTCCAAGTATGCGTATGTATGTCTGTATGCCTGTATGCCTGTATGTATATGTGTATGTATGTATGTATGTATGCATGTATGTATGTATGTATGTATGTATGTATGTATGTATGTATGTATGTGTGTATGTATGTATGTATGTATGTATGTATGTATGTATGTATGTATGTATGTATGTATGTATGTATGTATGTATGTATGTATGTATGTATGTATGTATGTATGTATGTATGTATGTATGTATGTATGTATGTATGTATGTATGTATATATGTATTTATCTTATAACTGTTAGTGTGAAGAAGCGTCGCCGGCGTGATACCATTTGTAGTGTATTTGTGGAGTGTGTGTAGTTTGTGCTGTGTAGTGTATATTGTGTAGTGTATATTGTGTAGTGTATATTGTGTAGGGTATATTGTGTAGTGTATATTGTGTAGTGTATATTGTGTAGTGTATTGTGTAGTGTGCATTGTGTAGTGTATTTTGTGACTATAGTGTACCACGGGTCGTGTTTCTGTAATTGGTAATCGGTACTCAGCACTCGGTACTCGATACTCAGTACTCAGTACTCAGTACTCAGTACTCGGCACTTGGTACTCGGTACTCGGCACTCGGTACTCGGCACCTGGTACTTGGTACTCGGCACTCGGTACTCGACACTCGATACTCGGTACTCGTTACTCAGGAATGGGTACTCAGTAATCGGTACTCACTACTCGGTACTCGGTACTCGGTTACTCGGTTATCGGTACTCGGTACTTGGTACGCGGTACTCGGTACTCGGCACTCGGTACTCGGTACTCGGTACTCGGTACTAGGTACTCGATAATCGGTACACGTTACTCGGTACTCGGTACTCGGTACACGGTACTCGGTACACGGTACTAGGTACTCGGTACACGGTACTCGGTACTCGGTACTAGGTACTTGGTACTCGGTACTCGGTACTCGGTACTCGGTACTTGGTACACGGTACTCGGTACTCGGTACTCGGTACTCGATAATATGTACTTGATACTCGGTACTCGGTACTCGGTACTCGGTACTCGGTACACGGTACTAGGTACTTGGTAATCGGTACTCGGTACTCGGTACACGGTACTCGGTACTCGGTACACGGTACTTGGTACTTGGTACTCGGTACTCGGTACTTTGTACTCAGTACTTTTCTGTATGTACAACAACTGTCCCACCTGAGCGAAATCCACGGGTTTTCCCCTCGTTAGGCTAGCGTCTGACCGTCTGGCCGGACCCTCTCGTCCAGGGGAGGGGGTTCATGACGTCATGTGTTTTGGGATCGGACGCGTGGGGTCAGTGTCCCAGCGGCCGGTAGCGGTGATCGGTGACGCTGGCCGTGTGGACACTTGTGCGAATTTTCATGACAGCGATTTTATTCTGGCGTTAATTTTTAACAGCGAGATGAACAGGGACGAAATTGTACAGGACCGTGATTTGTATCATACCACCATATCATACCGCCATAGAGCAAACAACCATCCCATAATTTCGCGCTTGTTAAGGAGACAGTTAACTGCGAGAATCGTAAACATTCCAACACAGCCTTCCTCACTTTCCTTTTCCTTGGGCAATATTTACTTTACTCAGTTAGCTTTGAACTTAATACATGTTTGACAGTGCAACAAACAGATAAATGATCCGATAAATCAGATAAATTTTCCGGCAATGAAAATAACGTTGCTGAACAAAATGAAATTAATAGTCTTGCAATTATCGGCGGCTTAGGGCTGTGTGGAAACAATATTAGCACATATTCGACAATTCGTCAATAAGACTTGTTTATCAAAATCCTCACGACACAATCCCTAAATGATCTGTTTGTATAAGCCGAAACGTTGAAATGATGACCCTGTCATCAACCGATCCTGACATCAAAGATTGCGTAAAAAGGCTTACAGATTAAATTGCAAATTAACCACAGTGAAGTTAATTTGACCGGATTTGAAAATGTCACCAATCAGACCAAATAATCAACCGAACCGGATAATTGCATGGCAAGGTTAAGAAAAATATCGGTTACCCTGTCTGCTGACAATCGGGTTAGCCATTCCTGAAAATTTTGAGTACGGGTATTTCACATAATTATCACATCACTCGGGTTTTATCAGAAACAGTTGGCCTTCAATATATCAGTAAACATTGTTCACCAAAATAAACATTAAACCTCGGAACCTTGAATTGAGTATTTCATCACATCTAGCCGCAAAAATTGCATTACCCTGCCTTGGAAGCATTGAAGTCACATCATCGCTTGTCCCTACATATATATTTTTACGTTAACATTACTAATTATATTACGTGACTTCCCCTCAAGCTAGAGCTCCATCTCATTGATATT
>JAXIVJ010000321.1:30000-57500 GCA_036785665.1 Chirona hameri | reverse complement strand
GGTGACGTGTGCAGGTCGGAATGGCCATCCGCCCCAGATAAATGCCGTAGGAGGAGTCAGGGTGCTGGGGTGGCGACGTGTGCGGGCCGGAATGGCCATCCGCCCCAGATAAATACCGTAGGAGGAGTCAGGGTGCTGGGGTGGCGACGTGTGGGCCGGAATGGCCATCCACCTAAGATAAATGCCGTAGGAGGAGTCAGGGTGCTGAGGTGGCGTGGATTGGCGATTGGGGCACCACGGAAACCGCAGTAAGTCGTGGATCCCAGCAGCAGTGTGCGGCAGGAATGGACCCAGACAGAAAAGCATGTGTGAGGTTATTCATATTTTCATTTGGTGGATTTAATAGTTAGAGTGGAAAGTTATCCATAGTGAAGAGCTGAGTACATCGGAGACGAAATTCGCTCAGTGAACTAGCTGTTACCCTGGTGCGTTCCTTGTGTAACACTACGCACCACTGGTGGGGATAGGAAAAGAGGGAGGGGTCAGGAAGACGAACCTGACAGTTTACTGCAAAGTATGAAAGATATTGATGATTGAGTGAATGTCTGGGGAGAGTCTGAGTGAAAGGATGTATGAATGTGTTAGTTCCAGTGGGAGTTCGTCCTCAGCGTAGCGTTGCACTGGGTATGCAGAATATACATGGAACCGATCACAGAACTCACGGTGTGATAATCTGAGAGACAAGCCGTTGGTGAAATTATGTAAGGAGGAGCCAGAGGGCCATTGGTGCCGGCTCACGGACAAGGAAACCCGGACCTTATTCCACCGGACCAATTCCCGATTAACTCGCTAAATTTCACCACCCCCACCCTAACCGTGCAGCGACCTATGTGCTCGCCGATGATTGACCTGCCTCCAAAATAAAAATGTATGTACAGGTTGAACTCGATTCTGCATTTTAACCACAAAATTTAGTATTATCTCGAAAACACGGGGATATAACATTCTGAAAATGCCATATTTCGACTCCTGATCTCAAGAAAACCCCGTGAACAAAATTTTAATAATGTTGCAAATTGTTGACAATTGTTGCAAGCAGTTCTAATTGTTGCAGATTAAGCCAGAGAGCCTCAAAATTTATGTCATTCCATTCAGCGGCCCAAAATTAACCAGAGAAAGAGTTTTCAAAAATTTCAAAAAATGTTGCAATGCTACACAAAATGGCAGAACCATGCAGAAGCGAAAACCCGTTGTATGACCTGACCTTGACCCGAACTTCACCTAAAGGCCATTACATGGCGGCAGGTTTTGATAATGTCTAAGGCTATCTAATTATACATGTTAAATCACGAATATAAGATGTGTCGCATGACTTTTGTAGACCTCTTGCCAATCGTGACCTTTTGAGACCTGACTTCGACCTTGACCTTTGCTTAAAATCTCACTTTCGCTTATGCGAGAGATGTATTATACCTTTGAGAGCACTTTGTGCGATGATAGTCGCAATATAAAGCGTTGAGTGGAAAGTATGCCCCACCAACTCAAACACCTAGATTTTGACCTTTGACAGGAGCTGACCATGACCTGGCACGTGACCTTATGTTGGCAAATGTTGTGGATGTTTTATATGCGCCTCATTGAGAGCTTTCAATTGCCGCCTTGCGCGTCTCTCTGCGATTATTTGTTTAGGAGATAATGAGGGGATAGCACTTCACCCCGTGTTCCGCTGAATACCCCAGCGGGGCGCGGGTTAAAACCAATCTTAAAAAGGATGTTCCTCAGATTGTTTTTTATTTCTTAAGTAATTTCAGACCAAGCATTTATGTTTTCCCGTTAAATAACTTTAATTGTGTGTAGTAGGAATACACTGGATCATGTGTGACGCGTATGAGATTAAAAATAAACCACAGTTGTGTCCACAGTTCTGTGGAACGGGATTCGCAATTTACAGTGGAACGGGATTCGCAATTTACAGATAGTATGTAAATAGCTCTGACTACCAATTTGTACTCTAGTTTTCACTTCTAGATTTTTTTTGTCAATTCTACTGGCCTAACTGATTCCTCTGTATATGGTCTCTGTACATTGAAGATGGTGGACTGAAAGCCGTTGTTTAAACTGTTTTCCATAAATCGGTCAGTTTTCAAATTACATCAATAAAGCACGTCGTTAGCATCAATCAATAGCTTTCTCAGATTTCGCCTTGCTTGCCGTAGTATGATCAACAGCTAACTTTATCGAGCTCCAATTGGTCACTTTTTACGTCAGCTGATCACAGTTATAAAACATTCCGCAATTATGATCAATATTATCCAAGCAACCTGTCTCTCAAGAAACTCTCCGAGTAACAGCTCAAACAGGAGGAATGCAAACACATCCACATTTATTTACAATACATTGGTCGAATCAGGATAAATACCGCATTCATTATTCAGAGGACAGACACTCATCAGATTTATCACGCAGCATTGGCTTAATGGGCGGGCTTGTAGGCCGAGGCGGGCTTGTAAGCCGGGGCAGGGTGGTAAGGGGCGGGCTTGTAGGCCGAGGCAGGGTGGTAAGGGGCGGGCTTGTAGGCCGGGGCAGGGTGGTAAGGGGCGGGCTTGTAGGCCGGGGCAGGGTGGTAAGGGGCGGGCTTGGAGGCCGGGGCAGGGTGGTAAGGGGCGGGCTTGTAGGCTGGGGCAGGGTGGTAGGGGGCGGGCTTGTAGGCCGGGGCAGGGTGGTACTCGGGGTAGGTGGCCTCTCCGTCATAGGTGACCTCGGCGTTGTATCCACCATAGTGGTCAGCCGTGTACTTGACGTGCTGGGTACGGCCGTCGGGCAGAACCACCGAGTAATAGCCCTGGGTGTTGTGACCGTCGCTCTGCTCGTTGCGCGTAAAGTTGGTGCCGGTGTACTGGTCGTTGACGGCGTAGTCGAAGGCGAACGGCCTGGCCTCCTCCTTGTACTGGGGCTGCGGGTGGTAGGGGGCAGGCTTGTAGGACGGAGCCGGGTGGTACGGAGCCGGAGTCGGGTGGTACGGAGCCGGAGCCGGGTGGTACGGAGCCAGAGAATCGGCGGCGGCCACGGCCAGAACGGCGGCAACGATGAAGACCTGAAAGGGGGCATGGTTGAGTTAGCGGTAAGTTTTGCGATATGCATTGCATTTATTTGAACTCGCTGTTACGAACAAGTGTGGGCTCTGTTTGGTAGACCGAGACAAAACGTGTTCATTTTTGACTGAGTAAAGCGGAGCACTGCATCACTTTTCTGGGATCGCTATGATGTATACTATGCAACGCTAGAAAGGAAAAGTCAAGCGTTCGAAAAAGTTATTGCTTTTTGCTATCGCAACTCAAACCTAATAGTATGATCTGGCTAATATGGCTGTTTGTCGCTTACCTTCATGCTGGATGCTTGGTTGGCCGAGTGTGCAGAGCAACTGGTGCCGTCTACCACAGGGCGTCACCTTTTATGTCGGAAGCAGGCTCCTTCACGGTCTAGGTCAGGGCCTGACCCCCCCCCCCCCCCCCAACGCAGGCCACAAGCCGTGCTATGGAGAGGTGTGGCCGGCCACATACGGGTAGCGGCTCATGCTGCTCTCGTGTGTTACACAGTGTTAGCTCTCGTGTGTTAGACAGTGTTAGCTCTCATGTGTTAGACAGTGTTAGCTCTCGTGTGTTAGTCTGTGTTAGTTATCGTTTGTTAGTCAGTGTTAGCTCTCGTGTGTTAGTCAGTGTTAGCTCTCGTGTGTTAGTCAGTGTTAGCTCTCATGTGTTAGACAGTGTTAGCTCTCGTGTGTTAGTCTGTGTTAGTTATCGTTTGTTAGTCAGTGTTAGCTCTCGCGTGTTAGTCATTGTTAGCTCTCGTGTGTTAGTCAGTGTTAGCTCTCATGTGTTAGTCAGTGTTAGCTCTCGTGTGTTAGTCAGTGTTAGCTCTCATGTGTTAGTCAGTGTTAGCTCTCGTGTGTTAGTCAGTGTTAGCTCTCATGTGTTAGTCAGTGTTAGCTCTCGTGTGTTAGTCAGTGTTAGCTCTCGTGTGTTAGTCAGTGTTAGTTCTCGTGTGTTAGTCAGTGTTAGCTCTCGTGTGTTAGTCAGTGTTAGCTCTCGTGTGTTAGTCAGTGTTAGCTCTCGTGTGTTAGTCATTGTTAGCTCTCATGTGTTAGTCAGTGTTAGCTCTCGTGTGTTAGTCAGTGTTAGCTCTCATGTGTTAGTCAGTGTTAGTCAGTGTTAGCTCTCATGTGTTAGTCAGTGTTAGCTCTCGTGTGTTAGTCAGTGTTAGCTCTCATGTGTTAGTCATTGTTACCTATCGTGTGTTAGTCAGTGTTAGCTCTCGTGTGTTAGTCAGTGTTAGTTCTCGTGTGTTAGTCAGTGTTAGCTCTCGTGTGTTAGTCAGTGTTAGCTCTCATGTGTTAGTCAGTGTTAGCTCTCGTGTGTTAGTCAGTGTTCGCTCTCGTGTGTTAGTCAGTGTTAGTTCTCGTGTGTTAGTCAGTGTTAGCTCTCATGTGTTAGTCAGTGTTAGCTCTCGTGTGTTAGTCAGTGTTAGCTCTCGTGTGTTAGTCATTGTTAGCTCTCATGTGTTAGTCAGTGTTAGTTATCGTGTGTTAGTCAGTGTTAGCTCTCGTGTGTTAGTCAGTGTTAGCTCTCGTGTGTTAGCCAGTGTTAGCTCTCACGTGTTAGTAAGTGTTTGTTCTCGTGTTAGTCAGGGTTAGTTATCGTGTGTTAGTCAGTGTTAGCTCTCGTGTGTTAGTCAGTGTTAGTTCTCGTGTGTTAGTCAGTGTTAGCTCTCGTGTGTTAGTCAGTGTTAGTTCTCGTGTGTTAGTCAGTGTTAGCTCTCGTGTGTTAGTCAGTGTTAGCTCTCGTGTGTTAGCCAGTGTTAGCTTTGGTGTGTTAGTCAGTGTTATCTCTCGTGTGTTAGTCAGTGTTAGTTCTCGTGTGTTAGTCATTGTTAGCTTTGGTGTGTTAGACAGTGTTAGCTCTCTTGTGTTATTAAGTGTTAGCTCTCGTGTGTTAGTCAGTGTTAGCTCTCGTGTGTTAGTCTGTGTTAGGCCTTGTGTGTTAGTGAGGATGCTTAGACACTTCTATTTTTAGCAAATGGATGCTGTGACTGGGCATGGTAAGAATATAAAGAAAGATTAGAATGATGCTGATGTTCATTGTTAATACCCAACAAGATCAAACAAAGTTACGACAACGAGCTGAAGCCATCTGATTGAGTCTTCAAAGCCTGTCCGGAAGAGATGCTGCGGGTTTCTGGTGGTTTGGGTTACAGGATTCAACGCAACCGAATTTAGGGCCATATTTGTTTACACAAAGTATGTTTGTTTGTATGCTATGAAGCATCACTAACATATATTTTTCGCTACCTTTTCTACAAAACATTGTGATTATTTCGATGTTGGAAAAGACTCGGGAATGTTTGCAGACACTTTAAACGACTTCCGATCATCATACAGACATGTGCTTCACTTATCTGACTTTGTCACTGACATTTATCACAGACAGTGAATATCACACTGATGGCAACAGACGTTAGAATACTGCACTCTGATGTTGGTGCAATGGTACGCCACAGTTGCATCACATTGTAGTTCACATTGTAGGCAGAGCGACCTCCTTGTATCAATCAATGAAGCGAATCAATGAAATGACTAATCAAACGAAGGACGAGGTAAATGGCAATCTTACCTTATTCACAGCAGGGATCAGGGAGTCAAAGGAACATGCCAACAATGGAGGTGGACACACCATTTGAGGAGAGGACGAGTCCATTATTATTGTTGTGTGTAGAGCCTCACTACTGATAACTGAACAACACTTTTGGGTCCAAATTATCCGACCCAGCTGACAGAGCTTATCCTCATGCAGTTTCACATCACTTGCCGGCCTTGCACCAAATATATGTGTCAATTAGTGATAGGGCGTGCGCGATTCTAAAATATATACTCCTTCAAAACCGTTGGAAAGGGCCTAACTCAAATTGAGGCTTTCGATGATAAATTCACGAATGAATATCACAACGAAAAATTTGATTAAAATAATTCAAATGAATTGGCGACTTTGCCTGTCTCTAAGGTAGGATCTTAAAATTGATGTTATTTCTGCCGTTTGTCAGTTAGAACCGTGAAAAAAACTGAAAAGTCTTATAACATGGTCTTATAACAATGGCATGCCTCAAATAATTAACTCTGATGCCTCATAAACCTTCAACACTAATTCTGAAATGGGGAATTCAGAAACGGTCAAAAACTACACGCCAAAAGGCTGACTCAGTTAGTCACCTGTCTCTGTGCAATAGGTACTTTCGAGCATATCACATTCGGTACCTCCTTTAAACCTATTTCTTGCGGGGCAGATTCTGCCCCCCCCCCCCCCTTCCGGTGGTTTTTCGCTTGCCGCTCCCACCTCGTTGGGCCCAGCGTCTTGAAACTTTGTGACTGTTCCTATAATTGATATGCACGTGTTGTGTAAACATTTGAACAAAATTATTCAAGCAAAGGCGGTGTCATGCAATCTTGCCAGGGTTTTGGGAGGCAATCTCTACTCACCGCTTTTATATCCCCTGAATACGTCTATGATTTTTTATTTTGGAACTTGTCTTTTTATATATGAAAAACCTGTGCATTTCAAGCACAAAAAGTTTGTTTCATGAAAATCGTTCAAACCACATGACCACAATGACCTTAAAAACATTTTTCCCACTGGCCCTCCATTTTTGACCAAAAAGGAAATTTTGGGGTCTATAAACAAATATATTTATATTTTTATCACAAGTCAAATGGTGTTTGTCCAACAATCGAAATCGGTAGAGCCGTTCTCGAGATCTCTGAGGGGGCAGAATCTGCCCCCCCCCCCCCCGCAGATTAACGTAATTCTAGCCGCCCGCAGGGAGTAGGGTTAAAGGGAATCGTTCACCTTTAACATGGTGTTTTGAACTAGAGGTGACAAAAGAGATATTTTTGGGACCCAGACCCGACCCGGTCCCAAAAGCTGAAAATCAACCCAGTTATACCCGGTGCAAGGCAAATTGGGACCAAGCGGACCCAACTAGCAAACTGTCGTCTCGCAACTAATATTGACAAATCTGCACTCTACAGTTAGTGCAAGTAAATTAACTCTTGGAGTTGCAAAAACATACAGTTTAAATTTGCCAACAGCACAAAAAAAACTTGCGTATCAGTGCTCCCACTTGCGTGAAACCAGCATGAAACATAAGTTGAACCCAGTCTGTACTCGGTATAATTTGGCGGGTCCCAGTCTGGGGCCAACCGGGTAAGAGACTGGGTCTAGATACCGGGTCCACGGGTTCTCGTTTTGCCACCTCTATTTTTAACTGAGATAGCATAATTGTAGAGCAGGTTGAAAAATCGGTTGCAGTGAGTAATTGCCTTGCTACGCGAAGTAATTTCGACACAGGACCAAAAGTAAGATTCGGTTTCGGGACTACGAAACTTCGTCGGTATTATGACGTCATACCCGCTGACGTCAGATTTGCATCATACGCAGATTCCGCCGCAAACTAGCCGTAACTAGGGTAAGTTGAACCGTAACCATTACAGTGTTCGCGTGTATTTTATAGTACGTAACCGTGAAACTGCGGTGGGTTACGAGAAACCAGCCAACTATTTTTGTGAAGTAGATATATGTAATCGATAGATTCATAAACGCAAGCAACACGTCCTATTTTGCCTACTATATGACATTAGTCCGCCATTATTGCATGCAACAGCTTCCATATCTGAGCTGTCATATGTACGACGTCCTACATGCATGCATATATGAAAAGAGAAACAAGCTCATTTGCCTACGGATATCTATCCATCGTCAGAACAAATGTCATGTTCGTTTTTTTAAAGCTCATAATGCCCCGTATAGACAAATTTCAAGACAGCTTTCAAGGTGGCCTATTCCCTTTGAGCAACCAATTTTAAAAAGGAATGTTCCGTCGTATTGTTTTTGTTGCTTCATGTTGGCGGAGGGAAAATGGGTTTCGCGTACTTTCAGTTGAAACATTTATATATTTTCCCGTTAAAAGCTACAAAAATGTGTACTGGGAATACACTGGAAAACATTGGATGCATATGAGATTAAAAGAAAATAAGCCATATTTGTTTCTCTAGTTCTGTGGAACGGGATTCGAAATTTACAGATAGTATGTCTAGCTGATTGTCGATGTTGTACTCTACTTATCGCTTTTATTTTTTTCCCAATTATAATAGCCATTTTCACGAAGGATCATTGCGCTGAAAGGATTCTGAAACATTTCTGAAAGTTTTAAAAAGTTTTGGTATACAAGTCTTAGTATATTATACATTCCAAGAAATAAATTACTGATTTAGGCGATATTGTCACTATTCAATAGTTATGGAAACATGTATTGAGCTCATAACAAGTTTACGATACAAAATGTGTCGTTTTTAAAGAACATATGCGTTCTAGAGTTCGTTCGTTCAGTTTAGCATACCGTCATACTAGTTACTCAATCTGGCAGCGTCATGGATCACAGGTCGTCTGCGTATGCGCAGTGATGTGCCAGCATCGACTCGCCGCCGCTTTCGACCCGCGTGCCGCACGCACATGGACAAAACCAAGCCGCACAGGTCGGCCGCCAGATTGGGCCAGATTGGGCGAGTCCATTGCGTCCAATAGCGTCACACGCCACAGAATGTTACTGAATCATTCCGAAGTTTTGAAAAGTCTCGCTCGGTAGAGATCTGGCATCACAACTGACCTATAAATACTTAGGTTGCTAATTACCATCAAACCGCAATTGTCTCAACATATTATATTCTTACCAACATATTACAAAATTATGAGGGACATATTTGCTAGCCCAAAATCGCATGTAAAAGTTGTGTAGTTAAGGAATGGATCGTCGAAACTTTTCAATTTTTTTTTAAAGTTTCAAAAAGTTTAGCACAATAATTTTCGTGAAAGCGGCTATTGGCATAGCGTATTCCTCTGTAAACGTTCTCTGTGCCTAAGCAAGGTGGGCTGAAAGCTGTTGTTTATTAACTGTTTTCCATAATTCGGTCAGTTTTGAAAATGTAATCAGTGATAGGATCAAAAGCATGCTGTCAGCTTCAACCAATAGTTTTATCAGATTTCGGCTTACTTACGCTCAGGTGAGGAATGGCCACTAGTGAAGAACAAAATTAGCGAGCTGAAATAATAATTAGTCACTCTTTTAACGCCCGCTTAACATATAATACAGGACCAAAACTTCCGTAACTATGTTCAATATTCAGCAACCTTTTTATCAAGAAACTAACATCTAAAACAGGAAGAATGCAATCACATCAACATTTATTTACAGCAAATTCATCGAAACAGGATAAATACCGCATTCATTGTTCAGATGACAGTCACTCATCAGATTTATCACGCAACATTGGCTTAATAGACAGGCTTGTAGGCAGGGGCAGGCTTGTAAACCGGGGCAGGGTGGTAAGGGGCTGGCTTGTAGGCCGGGGCAGGGTGGTAAGGGGCAGGCTTGTAGGCCGGAGCAGGGTGGTAAGGGGCGGGCTTGTAGGCCGGGGCAGGGTGGTAAGGGGCAGGTTTGTAGGCCGGGGCAGGGTGGTAAGGGGCAGGCTTGTAGGCCGGGGCAGGGTGGTACTCGGGGTAGGTGGCCTCTCCGTCATAGGTAACCTCGGCGTTGTATCCGCCGTAGTGGTCAGCCGTGTACTTGACGTGCTGGGTACGGCCGTCGGGCAGAACCACCGAGTAATAGCCCTGGGTGTTGTGACCGTCGCTCTGCTCGTTGCGGGCAAAGTTGGTGCCGGTGTACTGGTCGTTGACGGCGTAGTCGAAGGCGAACGGCCTGGCCTCCTCCTTGTACTGGGGCTGCGGGTGGTAGGGGGCAGGCTTGTAGGACGGAGCCGGGTGGTACGGAGCCGGAGTCGGGTGGTACGGAGCCGGAGTCGGGTGGTACGGAGCCGGAGTCGGGTGGTACGGAGCCAGAGAATCGGAGGCGGCCACGGCCAGAACGGCGGCAACGATGAAGACCTGAAAGGGGGCATGGTTGAGTTAGCGGTAAGTTTTGCGATATGCATTGCATTTATTTTAACTCGCTTTTACGAACAAGTGTGGGCTCTGTTTGGTAGACCGAGACAAAACGTGTTCATGTTTGACTGAGTAAAGCTGAGCACTGCATCACTTTTCTGGGATCGCTATGATGTATACTATGCAACGCTAGAAAGGAAAGGTCAAGCGCTCAAAAAAGTTATTGTTTTTTGCTATCGCAACTCCAACCTAATAGTATGATCTGGCTAATATGGCCGTGTGTTTCTTACCTTCATGCTGGATACTTGGTTGGCCGAGTGTGCAGAGAAACTGGTGCCGTCTACCACAGGGCGTCACCTTTTATGTCGGAAGCAGGCTCCTTCACGGTCTAGGTCAGGGCCTGACCCCCCCCCCCCCCCCAACGCAGGCCACAAGCCGTGCTATGGAGAGGTGTGGACAGCCATATACGGGTAGCGGCTCATGCTGCTCTCGTGTGTTAGACAGTGTTAGCTCTCGTGTGTTAGACAGTGTTAGCTCTCATGTGTTAGACAGTGTTAGCTCTCGTGTGTTAGTCTGTGTTAGTTATCGTTTGTTAGTCAGTGTTAGCTCTCGTGTGTTAGTCAGTGTTAGCTCTCGTGTGTTAGTCAGTGTTAGCTCTCATGTGTTAGTCGGTGTTAGCTCTCATGTGTTAGTCAGTGTTTGCTCTCGTGTGTTAGTCATTGTTACCTATCGTGTGTTAGTCAGTGTTAGTTCTCGTGTGTTAGTCTGTGTTAGCTCTCGTGTGTTAGTCTGTGTTAGCTCTCGTGTGTTAGTCAGTGTTAGCTCTCATGTGTTAGTCAGTGTTAGCTCTCGTGTGTTAGTCAGTGTTAGCTCTCATGTGTTAGTCAGTGTTAGCTCTCGTGTGTTAGTCAGTGTTAGCTCTCATGTGTTAGTCAGTGTTAGCTCTCGTGTGTTAGTCAGTGTTAGCTCTCGGGTGTTAGTCAGTGTTAGTTCTCGTGTGTTAGTCAGTGTTAGCTCTCGTGTGTTAGTCAGTGTTAGCTCTCGTGTGTTAGTCAGTGTTAGCTCTCGTGTGTTAGTCAGTGTTAGCTCTCATGTGTTAGTCAGTGTTAGCTCTCGTGTGTTAGTCAGTGTTAGCTCTCATGTGTTAGTCAGTGTTAGTCAGTGTTAGCTCTCATGTGTTAGTCAGTGTTAGCTCTCGTGTGTTAGTCGGTGTTAACTCTCATGTGTTAGTCAGTGTTAGCTATCGTGTGTTAGTCAGTGTTAGCTCTCGTGTGTTAGTCAGTGTTAGTTCTCGTGTGTTAGTCAGTGTTAGCTCTCGTGTGTTAGTCAGTGTTAGCTCTCATGTGTTAGTCAGTGTTAGCTCTCGTGTGTTAGTCAGTGTTCGCTCTCGTGTGTTAGTCAGTGTTAGTTCTCGTGTGTTAGTCAGTGTTAGCTCTCATGTGTTAGTCAGTGTTAGCTCTCGTGTGTTAGACAGTGTTAGCTCTCGTGTGTTAGTCATTGTTAGCTCTCATGTGTTAGTCAGTGTTAGTTATCGTGTGTTAGTAAGTGTTAGCTCTCGTGTGTTAGTCAGTGTTAGCTCTCGAGTGTTAGCCAGTGTTAGCTCTCACGTGTTAGTAAGTGTTTGTTCTCTTGTGTTAGTCAGTGTTAGTTCTCGTGTGTTAGTCAGTGTTAGCTCTCGTGTGTTAGTCAGTGTTAGTTCTCGTGTGTTAGTCAGTGTTAGCTCTCGTGTGTTAGTCAGTGTTAGTTCTCGTGTGTTAGTCAGTGTTAGCTCTCGTGTGTTAGTCAGTGTTAGCTCTCGTGTGTTAGCCAGTGTTAGCTTTGGTGTGTTAGACAGTGTTAGCTCTCTTGTGTTATTAAGTGTTAGCTCTCGTGTGTTAGTCAGTGTTAGCTCTCGTGTGTTAGTCTGTGTTAGGTCTCGTGTGTTAGTGAGGATGCTTAGACACTTCTATTTTTAGCAAATGGATGCTGTGACTGGGCATGGTAAGAATATAAAGAATGATTAGAATGATGCTGATGTTCATTGTTAATACCCAACAAGATCAAACAAAGTTACGACAACGAGCTGAAGCCATCTGATTGAGTCTTCAAAGCCTGTCCGGAAGAGATGCTGCGGGTTTCTGGTGGTTTGGGTTACAGGATTCAACGCAACCGAATTTAGGGCCATATTTGTTTACACAAAGTATGTTTGTTTGTATGCTATGAAGCATCACTAACATATATTTTTCGCTACCTTTTCTACAAAACATTGTGATTATTTAGATGTTGGAAAAGACTCGGGAATGTTTGCAGACACTTTAAACGACTTCCGATCATCATACAGACATGTGCTTCACTTATCTGACTTTGTCACTGACATTTACCACAGACAGTGAATATCACACTGATGGTAACAGACGTTAGAATACTGCACTCTGATGTTGGTGCAATGGTACGCCACAGTTGCATCACATTGTAGTTCACATTGTAGACAGGGGCGACCTCCTTGTATCAATCAATGAAACGAATCAATGAAATGACTAATCAAACGAAGGACACAGGTGTTGGTGCCCAGAATTAAGCTCAAGCTTTTGCACCATCACCTGGACAATGTCTGTACCATCATCGTTATGAAAATAAATATTGTTGTTGTTGTTTTTGTTAGGACGAGGTAAATGGCAATCTTATCTTATTCACAGCAGGGATCAGGGCGTCAAAGGAACATGCCAGCAATGGAGGTGGATACACCATTTGAGGAGACGACGAGTCGATTTTTTGTTGTTGTGTGTAGAGCCTCACTACTGATAACTGAACAACACTTTTGGGTCCAACTTATCCGACCCACCTGCCAGAGCTTATCCGCATGCAGTGTCATATCACTTGCCGGCCCTGCACCAAATATCTGTGTTAATTAGTGATAGGGCGTGCGCGATTCTAAAATATATACTCCTTCAAAACCGTTGGAAAGGGTCTAACTCAAATTGTGGCTTTCGATGATAAATCCACGAATGAATATCATAACGAAAAATTTGATTAAATGAATTCAAATGAATTGCTGACTTTGCCTGTCTCTAAGGTAGGATCTTAAAATTGATGTTATTTCTGCTGTTTGTTGGTTAGAACCGTGAAAAGAACCTGAAAAGTGATATAACATTTGTGGCGTGCCTCAAATAATTAACTCTGATGCATCATAAACCTTCAACACTAATTCTGAAATGGGGAATTCAGAAACGGTCAAAAACTACACGCCAAAAGGCTGACTCAGTTAGTCACCTGTTTCTGTGCAATAGGTACTTTCGAGCATATCACATTCGGTACCTCCTTTAACCCTATTCTTTGCGGGGGGCAGGTTCTGAAGCCCCCCTGCCTCTCCCCCCCCCCCCCCCCCGGTGGTTTTTCGCTTGCCGTTCCCGCACCGTTGGGCCCAGCGTCTTGAATCTTTGTGACTTCCTATAATTGATATGCACGTGTTGTGTAAAAATTTGAACAAAATTAGCCAAGCAGAGGCGGTGTCATGCAATCTTGCCAGGGTTTTGGGAGGCAATCTCCACTCACCGCTTTTATATCCCCTGAATACGTCTATGATTTTTTTAATTTTGGAACTTGCTTTTTAGATATGAAAAACCTGTGCATTTCAAGCACAAAAAGTTTGTTTCATGAAAATCGGTAAAACCACATGACCACAATGACCTTAAAAAAACACATTTTTGCCCACTGGCCCTCCATTTTTGACCAAAAAGGGAATTTTGTGGTCTATAAACAAATATATTTATATTTTTATGACAAGTGAAATGGTGTTTGTCCAATCGAAATCGGCGGAGCCGTTCTCGAGATATCTGAGGGGGGCAGAATCTGCCCCCCCCCCCCCCCCGCAGATTAACGTAATGCTGGCCGCCCGCAGGGAATAGGGTTAAAGGGAATCATGCACATTTAACATGGTGCTTTGAACTAGAGGTGGCAAAAGTGATATTTTTGGGACCCAGACCCGACCCGGTCCCAAAAGCTGAAAATAAACCCAGTTATACCCGGTGCAAGGTAAGTTGGGACCCAGCGGACCCACCTGGCAAAATGTCGTCTCGCAACTAATATTGACAAATATGTTCTTTACAGTTAGTGCAAGTAAATTAACTCTTGGAGTTGCAAAAACATAAAGTTTAAATTTGCCAACAGCACAAAGAAACCTGCGTATCAGTGCTCCTACTTGCGTGAAATCAGCATGAAACATAAGTTGAACCCAGTCTGTACCCGGTATAATTTGGCGGGTCTCAGTCTGGGGCCAACCGGGTAAAAGTCTAGGTCTAGATACCGGGTCCTCGGGTTCACGTTTTGCCACCTCTATTTTTAAATGAGATAGCATAATTGTAGAGCAGGTCGAAAAATGGGTTTCAGTGAGTAATTTCCTTGCTACGCGAAGTAATTTCGACATAGGACCAAAAGTAAGATTCGGTTACGGGACTACCAAACTTCGTCGGTATTATGACATCATACCCACTGACGTCAGAATTGCGTCATACGCAGATTCCACCGCAAACTAGCCGTAACTAAGGTAAGTTGAACCGTAATTTTATTTAGTGTTCGCGTGTATTTTACAGTGTTACAGTGTTATCAGTGTTCAGTGTTCAGTGTTCAGTGTTTCATTACAGTGTTCGCGTGTATTTTATAGTACGTAACCGTGAAATTGCGGTGGGTTACGAGAAACCAGCCAACGATTTTTGTGAAGTATATATATGTAATCGATAGATTTAGAAACTCAAGCAACGCGTCCTATTTTGCCTACTATATGACACTAGTCCGCCATTATTGCGTGCAACAGCTTCCATATCTGAGCTGCCATATGTATGACGTCCTATATGCATGCATATTGCATGTATGAAAAGAGAAACAAGATCATGTTTTCGACGGATATCTATCCATCGTCAGAACAAATGTCATGTCGTTTTTTTAAAGCTCAAAATCCCCCGTATAGCCAAATTTCAAGACAGCTTTCAAGGTGGCCCATTCCCTTTAAGCAACCAATTTTAAAAAGGAATGTTCCGTCGTATTGTTTTTGTTGCTTCATGTTGGCGGAGGGAAAATGGGTTTCGCGTACTTTCAGTTGAAACATTTATATATTTTCCCGTTAAAAGCTAAAAAAAAATGTTGTACTGGGAATACACTGGAAAACGTTGGATGCATATGAGCTTAAAAATAAACCATAGGTATTTGTTTCTCTAGTTCTGTGGAACGGGATTCGAAATTTACAGATAGTATGTCTAGCTGATTGTCGATGTTGTACTCTACTTATCGCTTTTATTTTTTTCCCAATTATAATAGCCATTTTCACGAAGGATCATTGCACTGAAAGGATTCTGAAACATTTCTGAAAGTTTTCAAAAGTTTTGGTATACAAGTCTTAGTATATTATACATTCCAAGAAATAAATTACTGATTTAGGCGATATTGTCACTATTCAATAGTTATGGAAATGTAACGTTGGTTACATTTCTGCGTTCTGGAACTACGGCTAAATTTTCCACCTCTCAGCACCTGAGCCCGTGCGGGCCCGGCCACGTTAGCACGAGTACCGTCGGCCATGTTTCAGGAAGCGAAATCACTAGCCGGCCAGCCCCGCCGCCCAACAGCAGAGTAAATACACCTGCGGGTCGTTTTCACACACGCCACTTCGCACCGCTTCACCTCTTCACACCACTGCCGGAAAAGCCATTGCCCGGTGGTCGGGACTGCGGGGCGATGGCCTCTGAACTCTCGGAATGCCGGCCAGCTGAAGACGGTGACAGCCCGCGAGCAGACCGGAGGGACAAAAGAGTCGCACCGTCAGGGGGGCCAGGGGCGGTCGCGCCGTCAGGAGGGCCAGAGGAGTCGCACCATCAGGAGAGTCGCACCGTCAGGGGGGCCAGGGGCGGTCGCGCCGTCAGGAGGGCCAGATGAGTCGCACCATCAGGAGCAGTCGCACCGGCAGGAGGACCAGGAGCGGTCGCGCCATCAGGAGGGCCAGGAGAGTTGCACCGCCAGGAGGGTCAGGAGCGGTCGCACCGTCAGGAGGGCAGGACAACATGGCCGGGAGGATCTAGAAAGGAAGTGGTGCTGGAAATGCGCGCCGGGGAAATGGGCCGGGCTGGTTAAGAGTGCAGTGGTGTCCGCCCATTTAAACTGATGGAGCGGACGAGCGACTGAGTGAACGTTGAAACAGGCGCTACGATTCGGAGCGGCGACTATCAACGCATCATCCGGGTTGTACCTGTCATCTGTCACAGTAAGGCCGCTGCTCATTTCCCCACACGCGCAATATCCAAATATCCACGGTCTGTCACCCTGCGTCGTACCTAACGTCGTGCTCCAATAGGCGATCTGAGGCAGTGAGGGATCTCGGGCGGGAGGGACGGAACGGGGCAGCCGGCCGGGATCTAATGACCCAGGGAAGGGATCTTTACCATGAGGAGGGGAGGGGTGAAGTGTGGATTTTGAGGAGGGGCGGGGACGGGGGTGTTATGGATTAGTTGATGGTGTGATGGACCAGCAGAGGGGCCGGGGGAAATATGTGTCGCGGGAGGGATGTAAATAAATCGCGTGACGTAGCTATTCATATAACATGTAACCGCACAGGTGGGAGATGAAAGATTATAATAGTATAATAAAGATGAAGGATTTCAGAGACGGATTGTGTCATTGAACTGAACGGAGTTATGATCGATGAGCCACAAGGCGTGATGGGGTCGGAACAGGTTTGGCGTGCCCGAAGTTTTGGGTAAATCCTGGTTTTAATTATTTTCGTTGAAAGTATACGAACCGAGTGGCAAGCTCATTGTCAGTCGACACGTTTGATTTGAGAGTAGCTGCTAGCAAGCTATCGGCAGGTTCAAAGTTTACGGTATATGATGCTTCTATATAAAACATTTAAATCTGTAACTTAACTAACTTAACTGCAACTGAACTTTTGTGACGAGATATATCATTTTATCCAATTATCTTGCACTTAATAAATTGCTCACGGTGATCTATTGGCACCGGTTTCGCAGAGAAGACATAAAAGACATAAAAGAAAAGTGCAACAAAGAGCCTCTTGGGCCCATCCGAGGTTGCACCCCCCCCCCCCTCCACCAGTCTCGCCCCTTCAAATCACCTTACTCTACCTGCATAAAAGAAGACTAATCCCACGAGTATTTATGAACTAATCCCTTCTCTGTAAAGTATTTATCTAATCTAATTTTGAAGGAAGCAAGTGTCACTGCATCAGCGACATCCTCTAGTAGCATATTCCAATGTCCTACAACCCTTCTACTGAAAAATGACTGTCGTAGCCTAGTCCTACTTTGTTTCATAATGAGTTTATGCTGATGACCTCTACCTCGATTTTCCCTATTGAACTCAAACATACCCTTTAAATATCCAGAATGCTGACTATTTACAAATTTGAAGACTTCAATTAGATCTCCTCTTAGCCTTCTATATCTAAGTGAAAACATACCCAATTTCTTTAATCTATCTTCATAAGGTAAACTACCAAGACAATTAACCATTTTTGTTGCCCTTTTTTGAACTCTTTCTAACAACCAGCAATCTTTCTCATATGTTGGAGACCAGGCTTGTACACAATACTCCAAATGTGGTCTAACGTATGCACAATACAGTTTTGTTATTACCTTTTCACTCTTGTAGGAAACATTTCTGTTAATGGCCCCTAGCATTCTAAGTGCCTTTTTCCTAGCTTCTACAACCTGGTCTGACGCTGATAGTCTATTGTTTACCACGACACCTAAATATCTTTCCTTTTCAATCTGCTCCATTTTCTGCCCACCCATTTCATACCTATGTTTACTGCTAACCCGTCCAGCGTGCATAATCTTACATTTACTCAAATTGAATTTCATCTGCCATGCTTCAGACCACTCAACAAGCTTGTCCAGATCTGATTGAAAAACATCCTGATCATGTTTTCCTCTAATAATCCTGACAAATTTTTTTCCATCTTTTTCATAAAATGGATATAAATATGACGGACTAGCCAATGGCCCTAATATAAGTTTACCTGGGATAACACTAGCGACGTACATACATACACACGCACGCACGCACGCACGCACGCACGCACGCACGCACGCACGCACGCACGCACGCACGCACGCACGCACACACGCACGCACGCACGCACGCACGCACGCACGCACGCACGCACGCACGCACAAACACACACACACACACACACACACACACACACACACACACACACACACACACACACACACACACACACACACACACACACACACACACACACACAGGGCCTACACGCACACGCACACGCACACGCACACGCACACGCACACGCACACGCACACGCACACGCTCACACACACACAAACACACACACACACACACACACACACACACACACACACACACACACACACAAACACACACACACACACACACACACACACACACACACACACACACACACACACACATACACGCAACGAACAGGTATGCGTATACACACCGGCGGACACAAGTGCATCTATGCACGCATGAAGGCGTATGACGGCCACCCGTTCATGCATACAAGCATACACTCGCATACGTACATACTCACGCATATACATGCAGGTGGGCGTGCGATTTCCAAAGTCGAAACCCGCTGACGTCGAACACGCGAGGGAGATCGGAGAATCAAGGAATGACAAGCTTCGATGAGGACGATTTAATCCTAGCCGGGAAACGAGGTTGGTATGTGCTGCGCCCCTGTGTGTATTTTGACTCTGCTGATAACGGTTGGTTCGCTGACGGGTTTGGGTAATCATCAAACGAGGGAGGTATGCGTGATGTTAATGTCGGGCGCCCAGGAGGGACAAATTAAGTTGTTTTGATAGTGGAATCGTTCCCGAGCCAGGACGTTTAACCAGGAACTGACGCTGTAAGACGCCTGGGGCTCGCGAGCGGGTGAGTCGAGCGATGCAGTGCCGCTGAGGTGCGTTGGGCGAGGGATTGTGCCGCTGGAGGGAGGATCGGTGGTTGAGATGTGAGAATCTGGTGATGAGGGGTGAGGGGGTCCCGCCCGAGAGGAGAAGATCTATGTCCATCGAGGGGGACCTGTGATGTACTCCGAACGATCAGGCCGGCTATGGCGCTTTGTATCGCAACGTGCAGCTCTTGTTCTCCCGACTTTCGGATGAAAATATAGGTTATGTCCATCGCGAAGTTACCCAGGGGTGCCGGCCAACCGGGTAGCGCTAACTCGAACGAGATCGCGACGTGCGGAGGTGTTAGGATCAGTGGCGGCGCGGTGAGGGGTGATTGCCTCCGTGCGACTGAATAAGTCCATCGCGCTTGACCAGGTGATTGCAATAAGTCGGCAGCGAATGCAGCCGCAACTTGACAAGTAGCTCTGAGCCGCGCGACCTCGGAGTTTTATTAGGCGGTGGTGCAGGTCGAGAGGAGGTGATTAAGGGGGCCAGGCAGGGCCGAGAGCGGGTGAGCTGAGCGAAGTTAAGTCCATCGAGGAGGGCTTGCGAGGTATGCCGGCTAACGGATCTTATGTTGTTTGTGCCGCAATATGCCACACTCGTCTTCCCGACCCTCGGATGAAATTTGTAGGTCTTATGTCCATCATGGAATTCCCCAGGTCGTACCGGGCGACCGGGGAATGATGTCGCAAAGGCACCGTGACGTGCGGAAAGGTTAGGATCAGTGGCGACGTGGCGAGGGGTAAAGGCCGCCACGTGACTGAACAGGTCCATCGCGCTGGCTTAAGTGATTGCAATAAGTCGGTAGCGAATGCAGCCGCAACTTAGCCAAGTAGCTCTGAGCCGTGCGACCGCGGAATTTTAGTAGGCTGTGGGAACGGTTGAGAAGTGATTAGGTGGCGCAGTAAGACGGAATATTCCGATATAACAAGGGAAAGGGAATTATATTTGTAGGAACGTTAAGCTTGGAAAGGTAACGAGGGGAGGAAATAATATTTATGGGGATGTAAAGATCAGAGAGAATTTAAAGAGAATTTTAGATGTTCTGGGGTAAGAGAGCGGAGCCACGGGCCATGGAGGGGTGAGCGGCGGCCGAAACTAATCACTTGGCGGGACGGCAATGGAGGAAATTATTGGGAGGATTAGAGGAAACAAAAGTTGGCCCATCAGGCCAACCAAGTTCCCCCTCGGGGCGCCGGAGGATCCCCTCAACCCGTCCGTGGGCCCCTCACGCTAACCAAAGGCCCCTCATACGGAGCATAATGGCCCACAGGCTGCCAAAGGGTCTCCTCAGGCTGACAAAGGGCTCCCTCAGACCTAGGGCCCCTCAGACCAAGTGATGGCCCTGAAGCCGACCCTTTGTGAATTTATACGCACGTCACTGAGTGTCACGCATGGGGGACAAGAAGAACAATAGTTTCTGTGATGATGTTCCTTCAATTGAGGTAGAATGAGTTTATCACTCCGGACGGGGCAGGGGCTGCCCTAAATGACTTTCCCGCTAAAAAAAAGTTGAATGCCGAGACGGAGAAGCTCCTGGACTTACGGTAATAGTCTATCCTCGTGCTGTCAGCTAAAGCTGAGCGCATATTTGTATTTTGTTCCAACCTTACGTTTGAATGCGTTTCGTGCCGACACCATGGTGTCGGCGCCCTTCTCTAAGCAGAGCTGTTTGCATGGACCATATCCGATCGCGCAATATTTGCTGACAGGCGGAATTTAAAGTAATAGATTTACGTGTCACAAACTTTCGGCACAGTCCTCCCCGCGCATTGACTTCATCTTACTCAGGCCGCTGCCACCGATACAGGTCATCCCAGTCAAGGGTAAATAGGACGAGTTAGCACGAGTCGTGGCGCCAGCCCCATGCATCAACTCGAACATCTCTCCCTGTCAACTCTTCTTGGTGCAAGAAGAAGTCAGGCGGGCGCGATTGCCAAATGCGCTACGCAGGCACGTAGCCAGGATTTTTCTCAGGGAGGGGGGGGGGGCACCCTGTAGTACAAAAATCGCTCCTCAGCCATATCTTGTTGACTGGGGGGAGGGGTAGCCCCGTGCCCCCCCCCCCCCTGGCTACGTCCCAGGCGCTACGAGGAAGGACTTCAACAAGCACCGCAACGACGTGGCTACGATGGAATTTGGACGAGGCGCCTCTTCGTCCGTGGAAGATGGAAGCGTCGGCATCTGATGGAAGTGGTAGACAATAATGTCTACCACTTCCATCAGAGATAGGTTCAGGCAGAGATAGGGCTAGGTAGATTTCGGCAGATCAGAGAGGAGAGAGAGAGAGTATATTTCAGAAGGCCAGAGAGAGGTGAATGACCTAGCCGTGACAGAATTAGTCACATCCACGATCGCACTCGAATATACGTGCTGCTGACGAAAATGCGTGCTACTGACGGACGGCATACCTACATGTGAGAGTGCTATACAAATAAATTCAGTATCTGTTTTTAAATACATTTATAATTTTACTTTATCGAGAGAAAAAAAAACTGCAAAAGAGTAAGCGTAAGAGAATTGACAATTTTTGCAGGAAAATGTAGTTTATTAATTAACCTTTAACGCCACTCTAGGCCCATGACGTCCCCTTTGACGACGAAAATGCCGCCCCCTGGGTCAGTCGCCCACCCCATTCGGAAAAAAAGAATAGATCCGCCCCTGGGTATGTTTGAAGAAACGGCGCCCCAATTTCCCGGAAAAAAATGCGCCCCTATTCCCCGGAACAAATGCGCCCCTGTTCCCCGAAAAAAAATGCGCCCTATGCCCTGCCGCCCCCTCCCCTTGAACAATCCTGGATCCGCCCCTGGTGTCCCCTCAACATTTTCGGATTTTAACATTACGCCTATATGTGTTATGGGCGTTGCATGGAAAAAAGCGACTTCAGAATGCCTCCGCGCCCCCCCCCCCCAAAAAAAAACTTTCGGAAGGTGGCGGCGCCCTTGTGGTTAGGGATCTCTCAGCCGCCACTTTCCCACAAGTCAAGGGTTGGGTGCTTCCGCACGTTCGCACGTTTGCACCACGTATTTGTATCTCAGAAACTGCTTCCCTGATGGAGTTGAAATTCACCATACATTTCCCTAGCGTTCGCTTGTTCATCACCAACTACGGCGCCTTACTGGTTCGATACACAGTTATGGAAGACAAATGACGAATGACCTCAGGTGAATATATTTTACCTCGTGGAGGTCACAGGATAAAAATACTACATGGATCTTTGCATTGGCGTATCCAGAACGTGTGGTTTGGGAGGGGGGAGCAAAATTCTAAAAAGTCTCGCACAATTCTGAAAACGCATCGGATTTGGCTTGCTTGTGCATTGATAGCTGATTTAAAGCTAACTTTCCTTAGTAAAAGTTGCTTAGATTTTCTTTTATATCAGGACATGTGTCGATCTTGCGCCGATTTCAGGTGGTTTGGGGGGGGGGCAATTGTCCATTTTGCCTAACCGCCACGTAGATCTGCCACGTAGATCCGTAAAACCGTAGATTGCAAAAGATATGGGACTGGTGAAAATTGGGCAAATTTAGCCATTTTCTGTGGATTTATATACATTTTCATGTTTCCCCAATGATTATAATTGGGAGGTCACAAAATAGACTTCACTTTAGGTCACTGATATAAAAATCATCCGAAATAGCAGAATTGTAGGTGTGTATGACCTGATTAAATTCTGTGAGTATCTAACTGATCAGTCAAACAATGTGGCTGCGGCACGACCTTACATTTTTGGAGGTGGGATCACTAGACTTGACTTAGCAACGTGGCCCGAGGAGACCCAAGGTTAACAAATTAACAGGATTTGGGCAATTGATAGGCAAGCAGTTGTACCAAAAATGGCAGCGCGAAATGGCGTCATTTTCCGCTATTTCCAAAAAAACAAAGGGGGGAGGGTATCTGCCCCCACTGGCGGATCCAGGGGGCGGACATCAGGGGCAAATTCCCCCCCCCCCCCCCCCCACAGGAATCTGAGGGACAGGGGGCATGCAATACAAGTATGCCCCCCTCGCGTTCCCTGCACTGAACGTGAAAAACAATGATCTTAGGAGAAAACTTCATGAAAGCGAAAGTTTTTTTCCTCTTAAGTGATTTAATTTTAGTTTTGATGTATCCCTTGCTTTCAATGAGAGACAAAACAGCGCACCTGATGCAATTCAAGCATTCCCGGTGACACTCGCCCCGCGGTGGGAGGGGTGGTGGCAGAATCTGCCACCTTCCGGAATTTCTCAATAACTATACAACTCTAATATATATCAACGTGAAGCTTTTAGTACCTTATACTGCATCAATTTTACGCCTTCTCACCAAATTTCAATGAAATTTTATGAAGCATTTGGGGAGATAATAACGTTTGAATGACGTCATGTCATTCCATTTTTGGTGGAAGAACAATAAATGTTTAACAAAAAAAAAAAAATAGAGTTTCAAAGCAAATTGCAAATACAAAACGTCCAAAGAAAAGAAATGTCATGCTCTTCCAAATGGCCATCTATAATTTGTTATTTTTTGTTTTTTTTTAACCCCAATTTTTTTCCTCGGAAAAATGTCCACAAAATTAATTTTTGTGAATTCGAAAAGTGAATTTCGTAAGCTCGAATACCAAATAAGGTGACCGGCCCAAATCCGCGGAGGGAAACAATGGGGGCTACCTTTTTGCCACAAAAAGATATCCCCAAAAGTGGGGGTACCTTCCCCCCGTGGCTTTTCCTTAAAATAGGCCCTGAGAACCATGCAGCGTTGCATGAACTACTGATATTTGTTGTACCTATTGTTACAAGGATGCAAGAATAATGTTTCCACATTCATCCATGATGACATCACTTGCTGCTTCCATGGGTGCTGCAAAATAGTTTTGGACAATTGATGTTTTGCGTATTTGAAGTAGGTAATAGAATCAAAGCATCATTCAATATTCCACAAATAAGATAGAAAACACCATTATTATTTTTGGTTCTGATCATATGAAAGCAATCATTTTATCCAACATGATTTTACATGACACAGTATTTTTGCCAGTATTGAATATTTTACCACAAGAACTACAGATGCAGGATGCTGTTGCTATTTTGGTCTGGGTATGCCACAAATTGTATGTTATTGTTCAGAATCCAACATGATTTTACATTGGCACAGTTTGTATGTCAGTATTGCATATTTAAACATCATTTTGTTCATTTAATTTTATATGTGATAGAGATAAAGAGATTGTGCCAAGATACCTGGAAAAGATAAGATCCAGCAAATACATTTCACTAAACTTTGGAAACAATACTTGATCGATCAAGAATGTCGGCATTAGGTATCCAAAATTTGACCTATAATTTGGCACGCTCTTCAGATAGAGCTCTAAGAAAATCCAGGATCAGGGATACTAAAAGAAAATGAGAGGGGAAGTGGTATTTGCTAAAATTGTATTGCATGAAGAAAGGGGAAAATTCTCTCTTTCCCCATTCAAAATCATTCCTGTCCACTGACCAGGATCCTC
Organism: Chirona hameri; assembly: GCA_036785665.1. NCBI lineage: Eukaryota > Metazoa > Arthropoda > Thecostraca > Balanomorpha > Balanidae > Chirona > Chirona hameri. The sequence continues at coordinate 33,159 of JAXIVJ010000321.1, read as the reverse complement.
CATGACATGTAACACATTTTGATCTATTAACATCACCATCATCATCATCATATATTTATTTGCCTTGACAGTAGGTGAAATTCAGGATGGACACATTGGTGCACGTTGCCATCAAAACAAAAGGATTGGTCCATAAGCTTACGCTTAAATCAGAGCACCTATCCCTTTAATCGCGGAACGCTAGTTGTAGCTATCTACTGACAACCGCACCACAGCACATGATTTATCGGGATGCTGGATTCAGATATTAGGAAGGTAATTCCTGTGATTTTTTATATATAATGAAGCTTAGTTGGCAAGGAGTAAGTTGAAAGCACTTGCTTGCAATGTCCTATTATTTCGGGGCAGCCCGCCCGGCCAACCGGGACGCCGCCACGATCCATCCCGGACCGGGGACATGTGCGGGTTACCGCCCCAGTTGGCCCATAGAAAATAAGTCGTAATACAAAAACATATTTGCGTAAGTTATGCACAGTAACCCCATAGAGGTGACCATCTTGACGTTTGAAAAAAGACTACAAGTCCGCCATTATTCTTTCAACTATTAATAAAAACTGACCTCAGGTCAAGGTCACCAAATAACCTAAATGGGGCATATTGCATATCATCTCACGGGCATTGTCGCCAGAAATCCAATGATGCCATATGAAGGCTCCATTCTATCGAGGGTTAGGGGAAAATTAGTGCTGATGACCACAGATGTTCTCAGGTGACCCTGCAAGGCCCACGGAGTACCTAATTATTTCACCTGAATCGGCAAGAATCACCGATGGGAGCATCTTGAGTATCAGTTTCATGCCAAACATGTCAAAATGAGGCATTTGAAACTCTTGGCAACTTGAAATTGAAATTGAGTCAATTGAGGCAATAGAGGCAAATTTGTGCCCATTGCCTTATAATGGGGAGTCACCAGAATTGAAGTGATACCGATATAAAATCCAAGATTTGCAATTTGCAATACAAAATACAATTTAACGAATGCGTATTACTTATTTAGGTGCTACTCAGGATATTCCCAAGCGGAACGCTACGTTATACCTATAAATCGCCCCCACCTCCCCCCTTAGAAACATCAATATCGTCAGGTCAGATCGATGGTAAAGTTAGCCGAGGTCAGTTCTGTACAAGCAACCACATTTTACAGCGGCCGTGCGCGTCATTACTACATAAACAGACAATGTGCAAGCTCCAGGGTCGCCGCTACCTAGTGGGGGTCGTCCCCACATTTATGGGAATTTTTAACATTACGACTATCGGTATTGCATGACAAAAATTGACTTCAAAGGGCATCCGCCCCCCCCCCCCTCCCACACACACACACACACAGATGATAAGTACTTGATTTGACTTGGCTTTACCTGATTGACCCGTAATAGCCGCTGCCACGTGGACAGGCACGTAGCCAGGATTTCGTCCAGGGGGGGGGGGGGGGGAGCGGCGCCTCGAAAGGGCCACTTACCGAGCGTTGAAAGGGCCTCTTTCCAAGCGCTGAAAGGCCCCCTCCCCCCAAAAAAGCGGATGAAAATGCACGTTACAAGGATGGAAAATGCAATATGACAGGTATGGCATGGGCCATACCAACTTTTAGGAGCTGGAGTTAGCAAACTGCCATAGCAACTTTGGAACGAGCGACACCAATTTGGAATCAGCCAAATTGGAATATTTTTTATGCTCAACTTGGAATATTTTTTTTTATGCTCAAGACTTGGAACTCTTAAACAAATTGCGCCGCAGAGCGGCGCGAACATTTTGAGTCTTATGCCCTGGATATGCATTCTCATCAATGCGTCGCATTGCGTATGGTGCGGACCTCTAAAATTGCTATATTGTGCGTTTAAAAGTGCGGTAAGAAAAGTGTTAAAGTTAACTATTTTGCCCAATTATATAGGAAAGTAGCAACATAACACATACATGCGCCGAGAAACAGGCCGAGTTTTTTCCTAATCCGCATATAATTGAATTTGCAGTTAAATTGCACCGCGAAGCGGCACGAAAATTTTGAGTTGTATTCCCTGTACAACTGTATTCTTACTGTTGAAAGGCCCAAGGTCCCTTCAGATCGTCTAGGGTCCCCTCTGACCTTTTCAACGCCCTTCCGACCTGTGCAGGGACTCATCTGGGACCCACGAAGCGAGAAGGCATGATGTGGAGTGGGTGATATATATAATACAAAGAGGGCTTACTCTACAGGACAAATTAAAATCGGAGATTTCGGGTATATTGTAGCACCCTGACGAAGGGTGTTACAATATACCCGAAAGCTCCGCTTCTAATATTTGTATTGTGGAGTAAGTCCTCTTTGTATTTAATCTTCATCTGGGATCTCCACGTGCTTTGACCCTTCCGGTCTCACCAGGGACTCCTCTGACCTTCCAAGAAGCTCCTCTTGTGGGTCAAGGGGCCCATTCGGACTGTTCAGAGGTCCTTCCGACCTGGCCAGGGACTGCACTGGCTGCTTTGTCGCCCTACCGACATGCTCAGGGATAGGGGCGGCGGATTGCCGGGCGCAGGGTATCCAAAATCCCCACCTCCCAGTTGAAAATCCTGGGGAGGGGTGGGAGGGTCATTTTGCCCCCCCCCCCCCCCAGATTGAGCAGGCCAAAATCTGGGGAGAGGGCAAAATTACCTTTATGCCCCCCAGGATTTTCGACTGGGGGGCATTTTGGGTACCCTGCCCCTGCAATCCGCCACCCCTGCTCAGGGGCCCCTCCAACCTGCCCAGGGGCCCCTCCAGTCTGGCTAGGAACTCATCCGACATGTTCAAGGGGCCTTCCGACCGGCCCAGGCACCTTTTCGGTCTAGCCAGGGGCCCCTCTGACTTGCCCAGGACCCCTCCCCCCGATCTGCCCAGCGACTCTTCTGGTCGACCTGCGCTGGCTGCTTTGTCGCCCTGCCGACGTGCTCAAGGGGCCCTCCAACCTGCCCTGAGGCTCCTCCGTGCTGGCCAGGGGCCAATTCGGCATGTTCAGGGGCCCTTCTTACCCGCACAGGGGTCCTTTCGGTCCCTTTAGGGGCCCTCCGATCTGCACAGAGGCTCTTTTAACTTTCCAGGGGCCTTCTGGTCTCTCCAGGGGCCCTCTTGCCTTCTAAGGGGTCCTTTCGACCTGGCAAGGGATTGCGCTGGCTGCTTTGTTGCCTTGCGACATTCTCCGAGGGCCC
>JAXIVJ010000321.1:0-22500 GCA_036785665.1 Chirona hameri | reverse complement strand
AATATAACTAATTATTTTAGCCGGCGGAAATACTTAATTCATTTTTCTTATGAAATTTGAGGTATTTGAATCTTACTTTAAGAAACTATATTTTCTGCGGAGAAGTCCTGCTGTTCGTCAAGGCCACAGAGATAGCTGTTCGTCAAGGTCATAGAGATAAGGTAGACCCGTCCCTGCCGCGCAGGTATCTGTCATGACGTCACCGGGGGAATACTTATATCCGGCATAGCAAGCTAAATATATGAAACACTACTTCGCAAGTGTCATACATGTCTAACGTACATCATTACAACGTCAATAATGCATGTTAGACAGTATGAAGTCTCATATTAATGACAAGGAAACTCACAGGCATCCAAAAAGTAGTGCCCCTGGTGACGTCATCAGCGCAGATTATAGATCAGCTTATAGGCATTGGGATGACAGCGGCCTGGCCGTTCGTAAGCTACACGTTTGTGCCATATTTGTGCGGTTGACGCGTGTGCTGAGTCGGGGCTGGGTTGAAGATTATTAATCTGCAACTGGAGGTAAGGCTTTCATGTGTTTCATTAATTAATGTGATGTGTTGTATTATTGATCCACCTTGTTACCGGTGGTTTGCCACGTTACCTATCAGAAGGAAAGTAAGGATACAGATTTTTGCCACTGCGGGGTACGGCTGCATAGTGATAGGCGTTTATATTTTGAAAGGATCTGCTACCATCCAAAGCACCAAAGAAGTAAAATTGTAAGAGAAAAGAAATAAGAGAATGAAGCTGAGGGCATAGATTCAGTAACGCACCTCTGGTAGGCAATAGGTGGTAGGTGGAAATTTGGGTAACGGTGGGGCTGGCCAGAGGTGAAAAAACCTCGAGGTTGACACCGACAAAGAGCCAGGCTAACTCATTTCCATTTTTCGCGCTCTTATGACCAATTACTCTAAAAAGCAAGTTTTTTTCTCACGCCTCTGTGACTAACAATATTGATAAAAATCGGCACTCTGGTACATTTGGTAAACATGCAACATATTTTGTCAACACGCAGCACATTGTGTCAGCACACATCACATTTTCAACACAACACATTTTATGATTGGTACAATGAGTGCTACACATGAAGATAGGGGTGTCTGAATAATTGTACTCCAGAACCATCAGTGCCTATTTTAACATGGTAACGGGGGGGGGTGCCCCAGTGAGCCGTTTTGCCCCCCCCCCCCCCCCCCCCTCCCAGTCAAAAAATGCTGCCCACCCTGATTTCATTATTTCCATGTCAGTTTCCGATTGATAGGTATTCAATTAAAATAAAATATGCTTACCTGGTGATAAATGTATACAAATCCAATGCAAATGTCATGATATTCCTAAGTTTGAGAATTTCCCAACCAAAATAAGTATCTTTAAATTATTTCCGGAATATCTTGAATTTCAATATCCTTTGAACAATTGCTCATTAGCGGCAGAGTGGCGGAGATCGGGGGTTGTTGGATCAGAAACGTCGCCACACAATTTGGAGTGGGTGGGGGCAACTGCTGAACCGATTGTGTTCACATTTGGTGTGTAGTTAGGCAGGGGCTCCGCCACAGGGGGGCGGGGGGACGAGTGTCTCCTAGGGGCGGATACAGGGGGGCCGCGGGGGGACGGCCGCCCCCTGCGGGTGGATACAGAGGGCGGCGGCGCTCCCCCCCCCCCTCTGCACCCCAATCCGCACCGAAGGCGCGGAAGGGCCTCGCAAGCAGACCAATTTCCGCGCCGAATGCGCGGAAATAGACATGCTTACAGGGTTGGATATCTGACATTTGCTGCATTCAGACCAGGAGCCGCCCTCAGGCTAGGTGCCGCCCCTGGCCAGGTGCCGCCTTCAGGTCATGTGCCGCCCTCAGGTCATGTGATTCCCTCAGGCCAGATGCCGCCCCCTGGTCAGGTGCCACCTTCAAGCCAGGTGCCGCCCTCAAGGCAGGTGCCGCCCTCAGGCCAGGTCCCGTCATCAGGTCACGTACCGCGTTCTGGCGGGGCACCGCCCTCAGGTCGGATGCCGCCCTCATGCCAGTTGCCGCCCCTTGGTCATGTGCCGCCCCTTAGCCATGTGCCGCTACCTAGCCATGTGCCGCCCTATGGCCAGGTGACGGCGCCCCTCTGGCCAGTGAGGACGCCCCTCCGGCCAGTGACGGTGCTTTTGCGGCCAGTGACGGCATCCCCTGTCAAAGACGGTGCCCCTCCGGCCAGTGACGGCGCCCCTCTGGCTAGTGACGGCGCCCCTCTGACCAGTGACGGCCCCTCTCCGGCCAGTGACGGCGCCCCACCGGCAAATGACGGCGCCCCTCCGCGGCCAGTGACTGCACCCCTCCAGCCAATGACGGCGCCCCTCCGGCCAGTGATGGCGCCCCACCGGCAAATGACGGCGACCCTCCAGCCAGTGACTGCGCCCCTCCACCCAATGACGGCGCCCCGCTGTTCAGTGACGGCGCCCCTCCGTTTAATGACGGCGCCCATCTGACCAGTGACAGCGTCCCTTCGGCTAGTGACGGCGCCCATCTGGCCAGTGATGGCACTCCTCCGGCCAGTGACGCCACTCTTGCGGCCAGTAACGACGCCCCATCGGCCAGTTACGGTGCCCCTTCGGCCAATGGGCACAGACAATGGCGGCACCCTTCAGGCCAGTGACGGCGCCCCTCTGGCCAGTGACCGCTGGAGGTGCGAGACTCTCTGAGGCCTCGACAATCGCCCTCTCAGACCAGCCTGGGGTCCGCTCAGGCATGGCAAGGGTTCTATCAGGCCTATAAATCATCTAAGGGCCCCTCATGCCGCACGAGGGCACCTCAGGCTGACAGGGGGCCCGCTCAATCCGACCGAGTTCTCCTTCAGGCCGATCGAGGTCCTCTCAAGCCGACCGAGGACCACTCAGGTTGACTTGACCCATCAGGCCGACCAAGTTCCCCTTCGGGGCGCTGGAGGATCCCCTCAACCCGTCCGTGGGCCCCTCACGCCAACCAAAGGGCCCCTCATTCGGAACATAATGGCCCACAGGCTGACAAAGGGTCTCCTCAGGCTGGCAAAGGGCGCTAAAAAAGTTGAATGCCGAGACGGAGAAGCTCCTGGAAGTACGGTGAACAGTCTATCCTCGTGCTGTCAAGCTAAAGCTGACCGGCATATTTGTATTCGTTCAAACTTACGTTTGAAGGTGTCGGCGCCTTCGCTAAGCAGAGCTGTTTGCATGGGACCATATCCGATCGCGCAATATTTGGCTGACAGGCGAAATTTAAAGTCATGGATTACGTGTCACAAACTTTCGGCACGGTCCTCCCCGCGCATTGACTTCACCTACTCAGGCCGCTGCCACCGATACAGGTCATCCCAGTCAAGGGTAAATAGGGACGAGTTAGCACGAGTCGCGGCGACGCCAGCCCCATGCATCAACTCGAACATCTCTCCCTGCCAACTCTTCTTGGGTGCAAGAAGAAGTCAGGCGGCGCGATTGTCAAATGCGCTACGTCAGGCACGTAAACAGGATTTTTATCAGGGAGGGGGGGGTGGCACCGGTAGTAAAAAAATCGCTCCTCAGCCATATCTTGTTGACGGGGGGGGGGGAGGGGGTATGGTTAGAGCGTCAGAGATCTCATTTTATATAGTGTGTATTTATTTTGCTCAGAGGGAGGGGGGGGGGCATGGCCCCCGTGCCCCCCCTCCTGACTACGTCCCTGGCGCTACCGGAGAAGAACTTCAACAAGCACCGCAGACGACGTGGCTACGATGAATTTGGACGAGAGGCGCCTCTTCGTCCCGTGGAAGATGGAAGCGTCGGCATCTGATGGAAGTGGTAGACAATAATGTCCTACCACTTCCATCAGGTATAGATTCAGGCAGGAGATTGGGCTAGGTAGATTTCGGCAGGTCAGAGAGGAGGAGAGAGGAGAGAGGAGAGAGAGAGAGAGAGAGAGAGAGAGAGGAGAGAGAGAGAAGAGAGAGAGAGAGAGAGAGAGAGAGAGAGAGAGAGAGAGTAAGAGAGAGAGAGAGAGAGAGAGAGAGAGAGATAAGAGAGAGGAGAGAGAGAGAAGAGAGAGAGAGAGAGAGTAGAGTGAGAGAGAGAGAGAGAGAGAGGAGAGAGAGAGATAGAGAGAGAGAGAGAGAGAGAGAGAGAGCAGAGAGAGAGAGAGAGAGAGAGAGAGAGAGAGAGAGAGAGAGAGAGAGAGGGAGAGAGAAGAGGAGAGAGAGGAGAGAGAGAGAGAGAGAGAGGAGGAGAGAGAGAGAGGAGGGTGGGGGTATATTTCAGCAGGCCAGAGAGAGGTGAATGACCTAGCCGTGACAGATCATTAGTACATCCTTCGATTGGCACTCGAATATACGTGCTGCTGACGAAAATGCGTGCTATTGACGGACGGCATACCTACATGTTGAGAGTGCTATACAAATACATTCAGTATCTGTTATAATACATTTAAAATTTTACTTTTTCGAGAGAAAAAAACTGGCAAATGAGTAAGCGTAAGAGAATTGACCAACTACGGCGTCATACTGGTTCGATACAAAGTTATGGAAGAAAAATGACGATGACCTCAGGGTGAATATATTTTACCTCGTGGAGGTCACAGATAAAAATACTACATGGATCTTTGCATTGGCGGATCCAGAACGTAATGGTTTGGGAGGGGGGGGGGGGGAATTTCCAAAAAGTCTCGTACAATCTGAAAACGCATCGGATTTGAGCTTGCTTATGTATTGATACCTTGATTTAAAGCTAACTTTCCTTAGTAAAGTTGCTTAGATTTGTTTTCTATATCTGACATGTGGTCGATCTTGCGACGATTTCAGGCGGTTGGGGGGGGGGGGCAATTGCCCATTTTGGCCTAACCGTAGATCTGCCACGTATAGATCCGTAGAAACGTAGATTGCAAAAGACTGGTGAACATTGGGAAAATTTAGCCATTTCCTGTGGATTTTATAGACATTTGGGGGTCCTTTTTATATTTCATGTTCCCCAATGACTTATAATTGGGAGGTCACAAAATATACTTCACTTTAGCCACTGATATAAAAATCATCCCGAAATAGCAGAATTGGTAGGTGTGTATGACCTGATTAAATCCTGTGAGTATCTAAATGATCAGTCAAACAATGTGGCTGCGCACGACCTTACATTTTTTGGAGGTGAAATCACTAGACTTGACTTAGCAACTTGACCTGAGGAGACCCAAGGTAAACAAATTAACGGGATTTGGGCAATTGATAGGCAAGCAGTTGTACCAAAAATGGCAGCGCGAAATGGCGTCGTTTTCCAGCTATTTCCAAAAAAACCTAAGGGGGGAGAGTATCCGCCCCACTGGTCGGATCCAGGAGGCGACATCAGGGGAAAATGCCCCCCCAGGAATCTGGGGGAGGGGGGGGGGTCATGCAATACAAGTATGCCCCCCCCCCGCGCGTTCCGGCACTGAACGTGAAAAAAAATGATCTTAGGAGAAAACTTCATGAAAACGAAAGTTTTTCTCTTAAGTGATTTAGAATTTTAGTTTGTGATGTATGTCCCTTGCTTTCAATGGAGGGGGAGAAAACAGCGCACTTGATGCAATTCAAGCAGTCCCGGTGACACTCGCCCCGCTGAGGGAGGGGGGGGGGGCAGAATCTGCCACCTACCGGTTTTTCTCAATAACTATACAACTCTAATATATCATCGTGAAACCTATAGTACCTTAGACTACATCAATTATACGTCTTCTCACCAAATTTCAATGAAATTAATGAAGTATTTGGGGAGATAATAACGTTTTAATGGACGTCATGTTATTCCATTTTTGGTGGAAGAACAATAAATGTTTGATTTTGTAATAGAGTTTCAAAGCAAATTGCAAATACAAAACGTCAAAAGAAAAGAAATGTCTTCTCTTCCAAATGGCCATCTAGAAATTTGTTATTTTTGGGGTTTTTGAACCCCCAGAAATATTTTTTTTTCTCGGAAAAATGTCCTCAAATTTTTCTTCTTTGTGAATTCGAAAAGTGAATTTCGTAAGCTCGAATACAAAAATAAGGTGACCGTCGCAAATTCGCGGAGGGAAAAAATGGGGGGGGGGTCTACCTTTTTGCCACAAAAAGAATATCCCCAAAAATGGCGGACCTTTTGCCCCCCCCCCCCCCCCCCCCCCAGTGGTTTTCCCCTTAAAATAGGCCCTGAGAACCATGCAACGTTGCATCATCTACTGATATTTGTTGTACCTATTGTTATAAGGATGCAATAATAATGTTTCATATTCATCCATGATGACATCACTTGCTGATTCCATGGGTGCTGCAAAATAGTTTTGGACAATTGATGTTTTGCGTATTTGAAGTAGGTAATAGAATCAAGCATCATTCAATATTCCACAAATAAGATAGAAAACACCATTATTATTTTTTTGGTTCTGACCATATGAGAGCAATAATTTTATCCAACTCTTTTGGTGAAGAACAATAAATGTTTGATTTTGTAATAGAGTTTCAAAGCAAATTGCAAATACAAAACGTCAAAAGAAAGAAATGTCATTCTCTTCAAATGGCCATCTAGAATTTGTTATTTTTGGGGTTTTTGAGAACCCCAGAAATATTTTTTTTCTCGAGAAAATGTTCCTCAAAATTTTTTTATTTGTGAATTCGAAAAGTGAATTTCGTAAGCTCGAATACCAAAATAAGGTGGACCGTCGCAAATTCGCGGAGGGAAAAATGGCATGGGCAAATGGGATTTACATGACACAGTATTTTTGCCAGTAGTTGAATATTTTACCACAAGAACTACAGATGCATGATGCTGTGGCTATTTTGGTCTGGGTATGCCACAAATTGTATGTTATTTTTCAGAATCCACATGATTTTACATTGGCACATTTTTTATGCAGTATTGAATATTTAAACATAATTGTGTTCATTTAATTTTATATGTGATAATGAGATAAAGAGATTGTGCCAAGATACCTGAAAAGATAACAAGATCCAGCAAATTCATTTCACTAAACTTTGGAAACAATACTTGATCGATCAAGAATGTTGGCATTAGGTATCCCAATTTTACCTATAATTTGGCAAGCTCTTCAGATAGAGCTCTAAGAAAATCCAGGATCAGGGATACTAAAAAAAAATGAGGAGGGGAAGTGGTATTTGTTTAAATTGTATTGCATGAAGAAAAGGGGAAAATTCTCTCTTTCCCAATTCAAAATCATTCCTATCCACTGACCAGGATCCTCCATGATATTTAACAAATTTGGATCTACTAATATCACCATCATCATCAATCATACATTTATTTGCTTGACAATAGGTGAAATTCAGGATGGACACATTGGTGCACGTCAGGGTTGTGCTCGACTCCAGAGTCGGTGAGTCAGATTTGACTCAACTCTGACTGCAAATCAACTTGAGTCAGAGTCGAGTCGTTTAAGAAAAATAGGGGCTCTCCTTGAGTCAGAGTTGAGTCGCTTTAACAAAATAAGGGCTCAACTTGAGTCAGAGTCGAGTCGCTTAATCAAAATAGGGGTTTGAGTTGAGTCAGAGCGAAGTCGCATGGATGTCGCTTGAGTCAATTGTTGAGTCACCTGGATGCTGCTTGAGTCAAAGCTGAGTCGACTTCAACCTCTTACAAGTCAAAGTCACATCTGATATAACAAGCAAAACAATCGGAGGCAACTAAATAATAAGGGGTCCAAACAATGTTCTAGAGTGCTTTCAAACCCACATAAATCAATAACATAAACAATACGTAGCTGTGCTGGGCGAAATAATAATAATAATCATTATTATTATTATTATTGTTATTAGTAACATATATTTGAATATAGCTTGCAATGCAGCTGATGCAGTAGATATTTATGATAATGCAATATTAATGTAATGTGCCTTGATCCAGAGTAAATCAAAATAAAAGGTGTTTACCTATGTGGATATAATATTCTAATGAGTTTTTGCAAGTCAAATACATTTGAATCAAAGTCGTTAAGTTAGTTGAACTTGAGGTCAAAAATGAGTCGACTCAAGCAATTTTCACAGGAGTCAAAGTTGAGTCGACTAAACAAAAACAAAATCCCGCTTGAGTCAGAGTTGAGTCGGGGGTAAAAGCAAATGAGTCAAAGTTGAGGTCGACTCAAACTAATTGTCCCCCTCGCTTGAGTCAGAGTTGAATCAGGGGTAAAAGCAAATGAGTCAAAGCTGAGTCGACTCAAAACAAATAATTTTCCCGCTTGAGTCAGAGTTGAGTCAGAGTCCCTTCGTAAATGAGTCAGAGTCGAGTCAGTCTAAAAAAATCAGAGTCGAGCACAACCCTGGTGCACGTTGCCATCAAAACAAAGGATTGTTCCATATGCTTACGCTTAAATCAGAGCACCTATCCCTTTGATCGCGAAACGCTAGTTGTAGCTATCTACTGACCTACTCGCGCCACAGCACATGATTTATCGGGATACTGGATTCAGATATTAGGAAGTAATTCCTGTGATGTTTTTTTTAATAATGAAGGCTTAGTTGGCAAGGAGTTAAGTTGAAATGCACTTGCATGCAATGTCCTTATTATTTCGGGGCGCCCGCCTGGCAACCGGGACTAGTCGCCTCGATCCATCCCGGACCGGTGGACCCCAAACAAGTGCGGGTTACCGTCCCGGTTGGCCCATAGAAAGTAAGTCCGTAATACAAAAACAGCTTTGCGTAAGTTATTGAACAGCAACCCACATAGAGTGATCTTACATTGAACCATTCATCTTGACATTTGAACTCAATGTATATTGAATTTGAAATTCATCTTGGACATTGAGTCCCGACTTTTATTCTTTCAACTATTAATAAAACTGACCTCAGGTCAAGGTCCAACAAATAACCTAAATGGGGGTATATTGCATATCATCTCACGGGCAATTGTCGCCAGAAATCCATGATAGACATTTGAAGGCTCCATTCTGTCGAGATTAGGGGCAAATTAGTGCTGATGACCACAGATGATCTCAGGTGACCCTGCAAGGCCCACGGAGTACCTAATTATTTCACCTGAATTGGCAAGAATCGTCACGATGGGAACATTTGAGTATCAGTTTCATGCCAAACATAGTCAAAAAATGAGGCATTTGAAACCTTGGCAACTTGAAATTGAAATTGAGTCAATTGAGGCAATAGAGTGCGAATTTAAGTTGCCCCATTGCCTTATAATGGGGAGTCCCCAAAATTGAATTGATATGGGGTTACCGTATTATAAATCCAAGATTTGCAATTTGCAATAAAAAATGCAATTTAGACGAATTCGTATTACCTATTTAGGTGTCTACTCAGGATATCCCAAGCGGACGCTAGCTTTATACCTATACTACTAGACCGCCCCCCCCCTTCGAAACATCAATATCGTCAGGTCAGATCGATGGTAAAGTTAGCACGAGGTCAATTCTGTACAAGCAACCACATTTTTTACAGGCGGCCGTGCGCGTCATTACTACATAAACAGACAATGTTGCAAGCTCCTGGATTGTCGCTACCTGGTGGGGTCGGCCCCCCCACACTTATGGGAATTTTAACATTACGACATCGGTATTGCATGGACAAAAATTGACTTCACAGGGGCATCCGCCCCCCCCCCCCCTACAAGAAAACACACACACATAGCGATGATAAGTACTTGATATGATTGGACTTCTTACCTGGCTTGACACGTAACAGCCGCTGCAACGTGCCAGGCACGTAACCAGGGATTTCGTCCAGGTGGGGGGAGGGGCGGGCGGCGCCTCGAAAGGGCCCCTTCCCGGAGCGTTGAAAGGGCCCCTTTCCACAAGCGTTGTAAAGCCCCCCTCCAAAAAAAAAACGATGGATAAGGCACGTTACAAGGATGGAAAATGCAGTATGACAGGTATGGCATGGGCCATACAACATTATAGGAGCTGGAGTTAGCAAACTGCCCATATCAACTTTGAACGAAGCGACACCAATTTGGAATCAGCGTATACCAACTTGGAATATTGTTTATGCTTTAAGAAACCTGGAACTCTTAAACAAATGGCGCCCGTAGAGCGGCGAGCCGAACCATTTTAGTCCTTATGCCCTGGAATAGGCATTCCTCATCAATGCGTCCGCATTGCGTATGGTGCGGACCTCTAAAATTGTTATATTGTGCGTTTAAAAGTGCGGTAAAAAGGTGCTAAATGTGAAACTATTTTGCCCAATGACATAGAGGACAGTAGCAACATAACACATAAATGCGCCGAGAAACGGGCCGAGTCTTTTTTCCTAACCCGCATATAATTGAATTTGCAGTTAAATTGCACCGCAAAAAAGCGTACGCGAATTTTGGAGTTTGATTCCCTGTACAACTTGTATTCTTACTGTTGAAAGGCCCCAAGGTCATACATTCAGATCGTCTAGGCCCCTCTGACCTTTTCACAACGCGCTCCCGACCATGTTCAGGTGACTCATCTTGGATCCGCGAAGAGAAAGACATGATGTGGAGTGGGAGATATATATAATACAAAGAGGCTTACTCTACAGGACAAATTAAAATCGGAGCTTTCGGGTATATTGTAGCACCCTGTACGAAGGGTGTTATAATATACCCGAAAAGCTCACGCTTTTTAATATTTGTATTGTGAGTGAAGTCCGTCTTTTGTATTTAATCTTCAATATGTGATCTCCACGTGCTTATGACCCCATTCTGGTCTCACCAGGACTCATCTGACCTGTCCAAGGAAGCCCTCATGTGTGTCTAGGGGCACCATTCGGCCTGTTCAGAGGGTCCCTTCCGGCTTGTGCCCAGGGACAATGCAACTTGGCTGCTTTGTCGCCCTACTCGACATGCTCAGGGGTAAGGGGGCGGCGGATTGCGGGGCGCAAGGTACCTAAATCCCCCCCCCCCCCAGTTGAAAATCCTGGGGAGGGGTTGGGGGAGGGTCATTTTTCTCCCCAGATTGAGCAGGCCAAAATCTGGGGAGGGGGAAAAAAATTGCCTTTATGCCCCCCAGGATTTTCCGACTGGGGTATTTTGGGTACCCTGCCCCCGCAATACGGGGCCCCAGCTCAGGGTGCCCCTCTCACCTGTCCCAGGGGCCCCTCCAGTCTGGCTATGAACTCAATCGCGGACATGTTCAAGGCGGTCTTTCCGACCGGCCCAGGCACCCATGCGGTCTGGCCAGGGCCCCTCTGACTTGCCCAGGAGCCCCCCCACACCCCCGGATCTGCCCAGCGACTCTTCTGGGTCCGCCCTGCGCTGCTGCTTGTCGCCCTGCCGACATGCTACAAGGGGCTCCTCACGACCTACCCCTGGGCCCCTCCGTGCTGGCAGGTGTTCAATTTGGCAATGTTCAGGGGCCCTTCCTTACCCGCCCATTGGTCCCTTTCGGTCTGGTACAGGGGCCCCTCCGATCTGCACAGAGGCCCTTTTAACTTTCCAGGGGGCCCACTGGCTCCTCCAGGGGCCCTCTAGCTTTCTAAGGGGGCCATTTCAACCCTTAGAAGGGGATTGCGCTGGGCTGCTTTTGTCGCCTTGCGACATATGCGCCGAGGGCCCTCGACCTGACCTTGGGGCCCTCCGTGCTGACTAGGTTCCCATTCGGCATGTCAGGGGCCCTTCTGACCCACATATGGGGCCACTTTTAGTCCTGGTCAGGGGCCCCTGCAGACCTGCCACAGGGACCCCTTTAAAACTTCCCAGGGGCCCTCTGGTCTGTCCAGAGACCCTCTAACCTGCTCAGGGGCCCTTATGTACCTGGCAAGGTGACTAGGTTGGGCCGCTATGGCACCCTGTTGACATGCTCAGGGGGGGGGCCACCTTTTTTGACCTGCCCAGGGAAGGGCCCAAGGGCCTCTCGACATGCCCTCTGTGCTGGCTAGTGAGGGCCCATTACGACGTGTTCAGGGGAGGAACATTCGTACGTGCTCAGGGGGCCCTCTGAACCGCCTCAGGGTTCCCTTTTCGTCTGGTCAGGGGCACCTCTGACATGCACAGGGCTCTTTTGAACGTCCGACGGCCTTCAGAGAGGGCCCTGGTGGCCCTATAAGTGCATCTGAGTCCTCTTTCGCGCGGTCTTGTCACCTTTTCGGCGCGCGCAGCGCGCGAAAAGAGCCCTGCTCGAGCTCCGAGAAAAGGGCCCTCCTGGCCTCCAGGGGGCGCGGGGCCGCCCCCGCCTGCCCCTCCCCCTTGGCTACTTGCCTGCACGTGGTATGAACCTCAATCAATACTTCTATCTGTAAGTTATCAATGCCTGGCTACGCCGCGAGACAGGGGCCCTGGGTACGTCCTCAAGATATGAACATTTGCTATGTTCATAGAATAGAGAAAATTTGTGACAAGCCGTTTGAGACACATACGGAATTTTCCGAACAATACTTCCTGAAATCTGGACCGAGTTGCCACATCCGTCGGATAGGCAGTTTGCTGTGGACGGGGATCTACTCTCAGTGTGCGAATAATCTAGCTGATTGCTGGGTCCTCATAATTCACGAAATGTACAACGTATTTCCACACAGCCGGTCATCGGATTCCGGTGAGGTCCATCGACATTCCGACCGTCATGGCAATTTCTTTCCTAAAACGATTCTGACAAATTTCCAAACGTCAGGGTACCTCTATTCGTCAACTCATTTTAAGTTGCCTGTACTTTGGGCGGCCTCAGGCAATTCGCAACAGGTGTCCTCCTAGATACAGCGGTGCCAGACAAGGTGATCGTCTTACAACAACCGTACACACGTATAGGTGGGTGTGTGTGTGTGTGTGTGTGTGTGTGTGTGTGTGGTGTGTGTGTGTGTGTGTGTGTGTGTGTGTGTGTGTGTGTGTGTGTGTGTGTGTGTGTCTGTGTGTGTGTGGTGTCTGTGTACTGTGTCTGTGTCTGTGTCTGTGTCTGTGTCTGTGTCTGTGTCAGTGGTATGTGTCGTGTTGTGTCTGTGTGTGTCTGGTCTGTGTCTGTGTCTGTGTCTGTGTCTGTGTCTGTGTCTGTGTCTGTGTCTGTGTCCTGTGTCCTGTGTCTAGTGTCTGTGTCTGTGTCTGTGTCTGTTGTCCTGTGTCTGTGTCCTGTGTCTGTGTCTGTGTATGTGTCTGTGTCTGTGTCTGTGTCTGTGTCTGGTTTTGCTGTGTCTGTGTCTGTGGCTGTGTCTGTGACTGGGTTCTGTGTCCTGTGTCTGTGTGTGTCTGTGTCCTTCTGTGTATGTGTCTGTCTGCTTCTGTGTCTGTGTGTGCTGTGTGCTGTGTCTGTTGTCTGTGTGTGTTGTGTGGTGTGTGTGTGTGTGTGTGTGTGTGTGTGTGTAGTGTGTTGTGTGTGTGTGTGTGTGTGTGTGTGTGTGTTGTGTGTGTGGTGTTGTTGTGTTGTGTGTGTGTGTGTGTGTTTGTGTGTGAGTGTGTTGTGTGTGTTGTGTTGTTTGTGTTGGTTGGTGTAGATGAGAGTGTGTGTGTGTGTGTGGTGTGTTGTCAAAAAATGGATGTCTGACATAATTAAATAACACGATACTTCACGATATTAAATAAACACGATAATTCAGAATCGCATTATACCCTCAGGCATACAAACGTAAACAGAACCAAGGGCAAACCAGTTTGGCATACCCCAGAAGTAAGGAGTGCTATACAAGCTAAAAGAAGTGCATTGCATTGGAAGGATCCGCACTTAGGATATAAAATCACGAAGGCCTACCAGAATGCAAGAATTCCAGTTAAGAAAAAGGTTCAGTAGCAGCTAAAGGGCAAAAGGAACGTTGATTTAGCTAGACATTGTAATGCAGATAGTAAGAAAGTTCTTCAGTTTTTATAAGTTCAGTACAGTTTCCAAAATCAATAGGATCCATTTAAGTGTAGATGATGTGTAGTTTAGCAAGGACAGTAAAATGGATGAAGTACTTAATGATCAGTTTTCAATCTGTCTTTTTACTATCGAGGACCAGAGTAGTTTTGCAGCACTTCAGCCTGAGCCAGAGACAGAGGAGACTATAGAGAGCTAGTGGCATAAGTAGTGAACTTGTTCCTAAGAATATCTAAAGAAAGTAAGGCCTAACAAGCAAGAAGGACCTGATGAAATCCATGCCTAGACTTTTAAGAGAATCTGAAAGGAGTTGTCGGTTCCATTAGCATAATATTTTCTAAATCACTCTGCAGATAGTAAAATTCCACTTGATTGGAAAAAGAGCAAATGTTGTTCCTATTCCATAAAAGGAGATAGAAGTAAAGAGGTAAAACTATAGTCCGGTTAGTCTGACCTCATGTAGTCTGCAAGGTGCTTGAATCAATCATCAAAGATAAAGATTGTTGAATTCTTGTAGCAAAAATGAAATCATCAAGCGATACACAGCATGGCTTTAGGAGGGCGTTCTTGTTTACTAATCTTCTGGAGTTTTGGATGTTGGAACAGATATGCTTTGATCAGGGTAAACAGCTAGATGTAGCTTCTTGATTTCAGTAAAGCATTTGACAAAGTCCCCCATACAATGACTGGGGTTGCAACTTAAAATTCATGGGATCAGGGGCAAAGATTCTGATTGGATAGAATCGTGGCTTTCAGGACGCAGCTAAGGGTTTATATTGATGGGTGTCAATCACAATGGAAGAAGGTTCTCAGTGGGGTCTCCACCAGGGCTCAGTCCTGGGCCCATTGCTTTTTTATTAATATTTGTGAATGAAATTGGAGAACAAGTATAGACAAGCAAAGTTTTGAATTTGCAAGGGGGGGGGGGGGGGGGGGGGGGGGGGGGGGGGGGGGGGGGGGGGGGGGGGGGGGGGGGGGGGGGGGGGGGGGGGGGGAAACGATCTAAAGTTGTCAGGATTATTAAGAGGATAAACATGATCAGGATGTTTTTCAAATCAGATTCTGACAAGCTATTGGGTGGTCTGAGCATGGCAGTATGAAATTCAATTTGAGTAAATGTTAAGATATATGCACGCTGACGGGTTTAGCTCAGTAAACATAGGTATGAAATGGTGGGGCAGAAAATGAGCAGATTGAAAAGGAAAGAGATTTAGTAGGTGTCGTGGTAAACAATAGACTATCAGCGTCAGACCAGGTTGTAGAAGCTAGGAAAAAGGCACTTAGAATTGCTAGGGGCACATTAACAGAAATGTTTCCCTACAAGAGTTGAAAAGGTAATAAACAAATACTGTATTGTGCATACGTAGACCACATTTGGAGTATTGTGTATCAAGCCTGTGTCTCCAACATATGAGAAAGAATTGCTGGTGATTAGAAGAGTTCAAAAAAGGGCAACAAAATGGTAATTGTCCTTGGTAGTTTACCTTATGGAAGATAGATTAAAGAATTGGGTATGTTTTCACTTAGATTATAGAGGCTAAGAGGAGACTAATTGAAGTCCTTCAATTTGTAATATAGTCCAGCATTCTGGATATTTAAAGGGTATGTTGAGTTCAATAGGGAAAATCGAAGGTAGAAGTCATCAGGCATAAACTCATTATGAAACAAAGTAGGACTAGGGCTACGACGACAGTCATTTTTCAGTAGAAGGGTTGTAGGACATTGGAATACGCTACTAGGGGATGTCGCTGATGCAGTGACGGCTTGCTTCCTTCAAATAGATTAGATTAAATAATCTTACAGAGATGGGATATGTTCATAAATAACCGTGGGATAGTCTTCTTTAATGCAGGTAGAGTAGGTGGTGATTGAAGGGCGAGACTGTGTGGAGGGGGGGGGGTGCAACCTCGGGATGTGCCAGCAAGAGCTCTTTGAGCACTTTTCTTTAGGTCTTTTTGTCTTCTCTGCGAAACCGTGCCAATAGATCACGTGAGCAATTTATTAAGTGCATGATAATTGATAAAATGATAATATACTCGTCACAATAAGTCAGTTGCAGTAAGTTAGTTAAGGTTACACAGATTTAAATGTTTTATATAGAAGCATCATATACACGTAATACTTTGAAACTGCCGATTAGCTTGCCTAAGCAGCTTATCTCTCAAATCAAACGTTGTCGACCTGACAATGGAGCCTTGCACTCGGTTCGTATTACTTTCAACGAAAATATTAAAAACAGGATTTACTCAAAACTTCGGGCACGCCAAACCTGTTCCGACCCCATCACGCCTTGTGGCTCATCGATATCAATACCTCCGTTCAGTTCAATGAAATAATCCGTCCTCTGAAATCCTTCATCTTTATTATACCCCCCACACTGTGCGTGTTACATGTTATATGAATAGCTAAGTCCACGCGATTTATTTACATCCCTCCCTCGACACAATTATTTCCCCCGCCCCTCTGCTGGTCCCATCACACATCAACTAATCCATAACACCCCCGTCCCCCGCCCCTCCTCAAAAGCCACACTTCACCCCTCCCCTCCTCATGGTAAAGATCCCTTCCTGTGGTCATTAGATCCCGGCAGGCCTTGCCCCGTTCCGTCCCTCCCGCCCGAGATCCCCTCACTGCCTCAGATCGCCTATTGGAGCACGACGTAGGTACGACAGCAGGGTGACAGACCGTGGATATTTGATATTGCGCGTGTGGGAAATGAGCATGCTGGCCTACTACTGTGACAGATGGACAGGTACAAACCCGGATGATGCGTTGATAGTCGCCGCTCCGATCGTAGCGCTGTATTCACTGTTCACCTCAGTCGCCTCGTCGCTCCATCAGTTTAAATGGGCGGACACCACTGCACACTCTAGGGGTACCAGCCCCGGCGCCATTTCCCCGGCGCACATTTCCAGCACCACTTCCTTTCTGTGATCCTCCCGGCCATGTGTTCCCTGCCCTCCTGACGGTTGCGACCGCTCCTAAGACCTCCTGGGCGGGGTGGGGGGTGCAACTCGCCTAGCCCTCCTGATTGGCGCGGACCGATCCTGGTTCCTCCTGCCGGTGCGACTGCTCCTGATGGTGCGACTACATCCTGGCCCTCCTGAAGCGCGACCGCCCCTGGCCCCCCTGACGTGTGCGACTCTCCTGATGGTGCGACTCCTCTGGCCCTCCTGACGGCGCGACCTGCCCCTGGCCCCCCTGACGCGTGACGACTCTTTTGTCCCTCCGGTCTGCTCGCGGGCTGTCACCGTCTTCAGCTGGCCGGCATTCCGAGAGTTCAGAGGGCCATCGCCCCGCAGTCCCGGACACCGGGCAATGCTTTTCCCCGGCAGTGGTGTGAAGAGGTGATAAGCGGTGCGAAGTGGCGTGTGTGGAAAACGACCCGCAGGTGTATTTACTCTGCTGTTGGCGGCGGGGCTGGCCCGGCTAGTGATTCAGCTTCCTGAAACATGGCCCGACGGTACTCGTGCTAACGTGGCCGGGCCCGCACGGGCTTCAGTGGCTGAGAGGATGTGAAAATTTAGCCGTAGTTCCAGGAACGCAGAAATTGTAACCAACGTTACATTTCCATAACTATTGAATAGTGACAATATCGCCTAAATTACAGTAATTTATTTCTTGGAATGTATAATATACTAAGATTGTATACCAAAACTTTTTGAAAACTTTCCAGAAATGTTTCAGAATCCTTTCAGTGCAATGATCCTTCGTGAAAATGGCTATATAATTGGGAAAAAAATAAAGCGATAAGTAGAGTACAACAATCGACAATCAGCTAGGAACATACTATCTGTAAATTTCTTGAATCCCGTTCCACAGAACCTAGAGAAACAAAATACCTAATGGTTTATTTTTAAGCTCATATGCATCCAACGTTTTCCAGTGTATTCCTACATGTATAACATTTTTTTAGGCTTTTAACGGAAAATATATAAATGTTTCAACTGAAAGTACGCGAAACCCATTTTCCCTCCGGCAACATGAAGCAACAAAAACAATACGACGGAACATTCCCTTTTTAAAATTGGGTTGCTTAAAGGGAATAGGACACCTGAAAGCTGTCTTGAAATTTGGGCTAGATACGGGGGATTTTGATGCTTTAAAAAAACGACATGACATTTGTTCTGACGATGGATAGATATCCGTCGAAAACATGATCTTGTTTCTCTTTTCATACATGCAATATGCATGCATATAGGACGTCATACATTATGCAGCTTCAGATATGGGAAGCTGTTGCCCGCAATAATGGCGGGACTAGTGTCATATAGTAGGCAAAATAGGACGCGTTGCTTGAGTTCTAAATCTCTCGAATTAACATATATATACTTCACAAAAATCGTTGGCTGGTTTCTCCGTAACCCATCCGCAATTTTCACGGTTACGTACTATTAAAATACCCGCGAACACTGTAATGGAACACTGAACACTGAATCACTGAACACTGATAACACTAAAACACTTGTAACAACTGTAAAATACACGCGAACACCTAATAAAATTACGGTTCAACTTACCTTAGTTACGGCTAGTTTGCGTGGAATCTGCGTATTGACGCAATTCTGACGTCAGTGGGTATGATGTCAAAATACCGACAGAAGTTTGGGGTTAGTCCCTGTAACCGAATCTTACTTTTGTCCTATTCGAAATTACTTCGCGTAGCAAGGAAATTACTCACTGAAACCCATTTTTCGACTGCTCTACAATTATGCTATCTCAATTTAAAAATAGAGGTGCAAAACGTGAACCCGAGGACGGCACACCTGTATCTAGACCCTAAGGACTTTTACCCGGTTGGCCCCAGACTGAGACCCGCCAAATTATACCGTGTACAGACTGGTTCAACCTTATTTCCATGCTGATTTCACGCAAGTAGGAGCACTGATACGCAGGTTTCTTTGTGCTGTTGGCAAATTTAAACTTTATGTTTTTGCAACTCATTCAAGAGTATAATTTACTTGCACTAACTGTAGTAGAACATATTTGTCAATATAGTTGCGAGGACGACATTTTGCAGGTGGGTCCGGCTGGAGTCCCAACTTACCTTGCACCGGGTATTACTGGGTTTATTTTCAGCTTTTGTGACCTGGTGTCGGGTCTGGGTCCCAAAAAGTATCACCTTTTGCCACCTCTAGTTCCAAGGCACCATGTTATAAGGTGCATGATTCCCCTTTAACCCTATTCCCTGCGGGCGGCCAGCATTACGTTATCTGCGGGGGGGGGGGCCGGATCCGCCCCCCTCAGATATCTCGAGAACGGCTCCGCGATTCGATTGGAAAGTCACCATTTGACTTGTCATGGGAAAAATATAAATATATTTGTTTATAGACCACAAAATTCCCTTTTTGGTCAAAAATGGAGGGCCAGTGGGGCAAAATGTGTTTTTTATGGTCATTGTGGTCATGTGGGATTTTACCGATTTTCATGAAACAAACTTTTTGTGCTTGAAATGCACAGGTTTTTCATATCTAAAAAGCAAGTTCCAAAATAATAAAAATATACATAGGACGTATTCAGGGGATATAAAAGCAGGTGAGTGGAGGATTGCCTCCCAAACCCAGGCAAGATTGCATGACACCGCTCTCGCTTGGCTATAATTTTGTTCAAACTTTTTACACAAAACACGTGCATATCAATTATAGGAAGTCACAATGAATCAAGACGCTGGGCCCAACGGTGCGGGAACGTGCAAGCGAAAAACCACGGGGGGGGGGGGGGGGGGAAAGAAAAAGAGGGAGGGGGGCTTCAGAACCTGCCCCCGCTAAGAATAGGGTTAAAGGAGGTACCGAATGTGATATGCTCCGAAAGTAAACTATTGCAGCAGAAACAGGTGACTAACTGAGTCAGCACTTTGGCGTGTAGTTTTTGGACCGTTCTGAATTCCCATTCAGATTAGTGTTGAAGGTTTATGGATGCATCAGAGTTTAATTTTTTGAGAGCACGCCACAAATTGTTATATCACTTTTTCAGGTTCTTTCACGGTTCTAACCAACAAACAGCAGTAAATAACATCAATTTTAAGATCCTACCTTAGAGACAGGCAAAGTCAGCAATTATTTGAATTCAATTTAATCAAATTTTCGTTATGATATTCATTCGTGGATTTATCATCGAAAGCCACAATTTGGAGTAGACCCTTTCCAACGGTTTTGAAGGAGTATATATTTAGAATCGCGCACAGCCCTATCACTAATTACCATCAGATAATTGGTGCAGGGCCGGCAAGTGATATGACAAGCATGCTCGCGATAAGCTCTGCAGGTGGGTCGGATAAGTTGACCCAAAAGTGTTGTTCATTATCAGTAGTGAGGCTCTACACACAACAACAAAAAAATCGACTCGTCGACTCCTCAAATGGTGTATCACACCTCCATTGATGCATGTTCCTTTGACGCCTGATCCCTGCTGTGAATAAGATAAGATTGCCATTTACCCTCGTCCTACAAACAACAACAACAACAAAAGATTTATTTCATACGATGATGGTACAAGTACATTGTCCAGGTGATGGTGCAAAGCTTGAGCTTAATTCTGGGCACCAACACCTGTGTCCTTCTGTTTGATTAGTCATTCCATTGATTCGTTTTCCATGTGATTGAATACAAGGAGGTCGCCCCTGTCTACAATGTGAACTACAATGTGATGCAACGTGGCGTAACCATAGCACCAACAATCAGGATGCATGTATTCTAACGTCTGTTACCATCAGTGTGATTATTCATCACTGTCCTGTGATAAATGTCAGTGACAAAGTCAGATAAGTGAAGCAACATGTCTGTATGATGATCGGAAGTCGTTAAAAAGTGTCGTTGCAAACATTACCGAGTCTTTTCCAACATCAAAATAATCACAATGTTTTGTAGAAAAAGTTAGCCGAAAAAGTATATGTTAGTGATGCTGCATAGCATACAAACAAACATACTTTGTGTAAACAAATATGGCCCTAAATTCGGTTGGCTGTTGAATCCTGTAACCCAAACCACCAGAAACCCGCAGCATCTCATTCCGGACAGGCTTTAGAGAAGACTCAATCAGATGGCTTCAGCGCGTTGTCTGTAACTTTGTTTGATCTTGTTGGGTATTAACCATTGAACATCAGCATCATTCTATATCATCTTTATATTCTTACCATGCCCAGTCACAGCATCCATTTGCTAAAAATAGAAGTGTCTAAGCATCCTCACTAACACAGAAGACCTAACACAGACTAACACACGAGAGCTAACACTGACTAACACACGAGAGCTAACACTTAATAACACAAGAGAGCTAACACTGTCTAACACACAAAGCTAACACTGGCTAACACACGAGACTACCAAAGGACTACACACGAGATCTAACACGCTAAACACACGAACAACACTGACTAACACAACGATATCTAACACTGACTAACACCGAGAACTAACACTGACCTAACCACGAGAGCTACACTGACTAACACACGAGAACTACACTGACTAACACAAAGAGAAGCTAACACTGACTAACACTGAGAACTTACACTGGCTAAACACACGAGGATACAAACACTGACTAACACGACGAGAGCTAACACTGGAACTAACATACGAGAGCTACACTGACTAACACACGATAGCGTAACAAATTACTAACACACGAGACTAACACTGACTAACACATCGAGAGCTTAACAATCGACTAACACACGAGAGCTAACAACTGACTAACAACATACGAGAAGCTACACTAGGACTAACAACACTGATGAGCTAACACTGACTAACACGGAAAACACGATGAGCGAACACTGACTAACACAACGGAGAGCTTACACTGACTAACACATCGAGAGCTAACACTGACTAACACACGAGAGCATAACACTGACTAACACACGAGAACTACCACTGACTAACACGAGGCTAAACTGTAGCTAACAACTGACTAACACATGAGAGTTAACACCCGACTACAACCACTGAGAGCTAACACAGACATTACACATAAGAGCTAACACTGTACTAACACTGACTAACACAATGAGAGCTAACACTGACTAACACACGAGAGCTAACACTGACTAACACATGAGAGCTAACACTGACTACCTACACGAAGAGCTAACACTGACTAAACACACGAGAGCTAACACTGACCTACACAACGAGAGCTAACACTGACTAACACACGAGAACTACACTGACTAACACACGTAGAGCTAACACTGACTAACACACGAGAGCTAAACACTGACTAACACATGAGGAGACTAACAACTGACACACATGTATTATCACGAGAGCTAACACTGACTAACACATGAGAGCTAACACTGACTAACACACGAGATGCTAACACTGACTAACACACGAGAGCTAACACTGACTAACAACGATAACTAACACTGACTAACACCCGAGGAGCTAACACTGACTAACACATGAGAGCTAACAGACTGACTAACACACGAGAGCTAACACTGAACTAACACATGAGAGCTAACACTGACAAACACACGAGAGCTAACACTGACTACACACGAGAGCTAACACTGTCTACAAACGATAACTTAACACAGACTAACACACGAGAGCTAACACTGTCTAACACATGAGAGCTACACTGTCTAACACACGAGGAGTAACACTGTCTAACACACGAGAGCCAGCATGAGCCGCAACCCGTATATGGCTGTCCACACATCTCCATAGCACGGCTTGTGGCCTGCGTTGGGGGGGGGGTCAGGCCCTGACCCTAGACCGTGAAGGAGCCTGCTTCCGACATAAAAGTGTGACGCCCTTGTTGGTAGACTGGCAACCAGTTTCTCTGCACATCCGGCC
>JAXIVJ010000320.1:125000-267500 GCA_036785665.1 Chirona hameri | reverse complement strand
TACCATTAGGTTATTTTTGTACTCTTCCTTTGCGAAGATATGTACTCCTCCACCAACAAAAAAAGTAGAATTCCCACCCTGTATAGGCCTGAGTCGGAGTTGGAGTCGGAGTCGGAGTCGGGAGTCGGAGTCGATTTTTTTTAGGCCGGAGTCGGAGTTGCTAAAATTATGTTGACTCCGCAGCCCTGGGAAAGAGGTCTACGAAATCCATGCTACACATGTTTTATGGGTTAGTTTACACGCAGGATTCGATAGTAGCAGCCATTCTCACAACCTGACTCCAGAGCTTCAGGTCAGAGCTTCAAAGTCAGGTTACACAAGCTCAAAACTTGAAATTGATTCATCTAAATAAAAAGGCATGTTTCTAGACCAGTTTTGTCTCAGAAATATAGCGCTGGAAATTGATTTTGTCTGTATCTGGTCACTAGAAGCAAAAAAACGCAACTTAAAAATGACGTCATGAATTACCTAAACTTTGGGTGCCATAAGTCAGTCAAAAATAAACATATTGCTTTGGAATTTGGTGTGGGTATCACCCATACCTTGTGCTCCAATTGGTTCATTCCATGTTTTAAATATCATCAACAATTGATTTTGTGGATTATTTTATTTTGGGGGGTCAAAAACCCAAAAATGCAAATCCGAGATAGCTATTTTGAAGAAAATGACTTTTCCTTTCTTTTGTCGTTTTTATTTGTAATTTGCATCAAAACGCGATGTTCTACAATTTTTCAAACATTTATCGGTTTTCCACCAAAAATGGCAAGCCATGACGTCAGTAAAACGTCATTATTTCCCAGAGTGCTACATCGATTTAATTGAAATTAGGTAAAAAGACGTAAAATGATGCAGCATAAGGTACTGGAAGCTTCACTTAGATATCTATCATAGTGTTCAAGTTATTGAGAAAATTCCCCCCCCCCCCCCCCCCCCCCCAGTGGGGCGCGGGCTAGTTGTCACTTCTTACAGCCAATGCAGGAACGCGCGGGGGGATACTTGTATTAAATCCCCCCATGTTTCTGTGGGTGTGATAGGGGGGATTTGCTTCTAATACTCCCCCCCCCCCTCCTGGATCCGCCAGTGGCCATGGTCATGTGGTGACGCAAGGTTGTCGTGGAAAAATTGCAGTGTCGCGCCAAAATAATTCATTATTGTAATAATGTAACACACCTAAACCATTTTGACAGTGCTATGATTTGGGGTCGCCCTCCATGGGTTTGAGGGCGGGGAACTATCAAAGCGTTCAAAGTTGTAGCATTCAATGCTTGTACCATCCAAAACCGCAGCCAACAACGCTTGCGACATCCAAAATTCGCCCGGGTAGGGGACATTTTCATGAGCCAAACTCGCCGCAGCCAAAATGGTACTCGCCGCATCCAAAACCGTAGCATACAGCCACATACAAAGCCGTGGCAGTCAAACTTGCGCCATTCAAAACTGTCTGGCGCGGTCATATCGGAACTACTAGTTGCAGTGAAACCCGCTAGATGGAGGGACTAGCGGGGTGATGACGTAGTCACTCTGGCACGCAAGCCGGCTACAGTGGAATATGTTTATGCGAATGGACATCTGACACCACACTGGGCCCGACGTCGCCTCGCATCGGCCGGCAGCTGTCGGGCGGAGAGGAGGGTGGCTGGTACAGACCGGCGGAATGGGGAGTGTTACATCGAGACCGTGGGAAAGCTAGTGGTAAAGCCCAGGCTACATACACTATGCGTGATTGTCAACAAGGAAATCACGCGCGTGTTCTCCGTGTTTGCAGAACTTCCTTGACGTCCGGGATC
The DNA here is from genome assembly GCA_036785665.1 of Chirona hameri. Taxonomy (NCBI): domain Eukaryota; kingdom Metazoa; phylum Arthropoda; class Thecostraca; order Balanomorpha; family Balanidae; genus Chirona; species Chirona hameri. The sequence continues at coordinate 265,713 of JAXIVJ010000320.1, read as the reverse complement.
TGCCGGTCAAGCAAATCACGCAAGGAAAATGGATAAACCACTTCATTTTTTTTAATCGATAAACCACTGCATACAATTTCCTCAAACGCTTCTTCATTCATCTTCCGCCACGATACTCAGCACAAATTATTCATGTTTAGGTCTAGTATAGACCTAAACATACGCGAAATCAAGCAAAATGATTTAAAAAAACTGCAACACGCAATCTCGGAAAACACAAGTTCAGAATTTTGAACTTTTCATCGTTCCGTCCGTGACGGGTCTGCGGAATTTCCTTGACGTTTCATCCGGGATCTGCGTGATGTGCCAGTGTAGCTCACCCAATGCATTTACTATCAGCTTAACTTTCTCTGTCACGCAAATCCCGACAACACGGATAACACGCACGTGATTTTCAGGAAATCACGCATAGTGTAGCCTGGGCTTAAAGCAACGACACTTGTTGCTAAGGCCAAGAAAATCGCTCACGAGGATGGGCGTTAGCTGCCACGTTTCGATATGCGATCACCGGCCCATTCCGGTAAACCTCATGGTACTAGCTTATGGTACTACTACTACCACCATAGTCATTGGCGGATCCAGAACGGTGGTTTGGGGGGGCAAATTCCAAAAAAAAATATCACACAACTCTGAAAACTCATCGGATTTTGCTTGCTTATGGATTGATAGCTGATTAAAAAAACTTTCCTTTGTAAAAGTTGCTTAGATTGTCTTCTATGTAAGGAAATGTGTCAATTTTGTGCCGATTTCAGGCGGTTCGGAGGGGGGCCATGGCCACAATGCCCCCCCCCCCCCCTCCTGGATCCGCTAGTGACCATAATCTGCAACGGATTTAATTAACGAATTTCTTATTCTATAATTAATTATTAATTGTGATGATTTATTATTGAAAATTTAACATATGAATAATTTAATAGTAATACATAAATATAATAGTTAACCCATTAAGTAAGTACCAAGGTGTGTTCTAGATGGGCTGGATCAACAGTTTTCTGGTCGCATAGGGAGAGCCATGTCCTGACATAGCTTCAAAAACTTCCGCCCCCTAACTTCAGGCGTTTTCGAAATGTAGAGACACCGCCTCTAAACGGGACGGTCCCGTTTTGACCAGGTGGTCAGAGAGTGATAGTAGTGGCCAGGCGCCGCACCGCCAGTCGTCCCCGCCCCCCCCCCCCCCCCGCGCCTTTTGCCGTGTGCCCGGTAACCTGACCCCTGTTCCTCTCCCCTCTACTGGGCGCGCTCCCACGCTGCTTTCTTCATTAGTGACGGCTGACGTGGCAGACATGACTCGGGGCACGTGAAAAGCGACCGTGGGGACAATTAAGAGATCTGTTTAGGCAGTGGAGCAGTTCATGTTCCTATACTTGATCCTATTCCGATCCGACTCCGCCACTCCGCCTTTCTGCTCGGCTGCTTCCCACTCCACGTACCACGGCGTTGAACAAGGGCCGCACCATCGCAACTGATTCATGTTCCGTCCGCTCACAAGGCTAACAAGGAGACCACTAAGCGAGGGCTATTCCGACGGGCTGTATTGGGATTCAATGCACATGTGGAAAGATTGCAAGCTGCTGATCCGTTCCACGCAATGTTTGCTAGCTTCAGAGCAGAGTTCGCCATGGGCCGGGCTGGCCCTATGGTCCATGGGCCGGGCCTGGGCCGGTCCTCAACTTCAAGGAAATCACCGGGCTCTGGACGGGCCTGGGCGGATAATTTTGAAGTAATGCGCGCAAGCTCAGGTCAGCTTAAAAATATTTTAACCAGCAGTTCACTTACACAGCTGTGGCACTGTTGCTGTGGCTGTGGTTTTTTTTTGGGGGGGGTTAGCATAGTTGGTTCATTGTTTCACATTTATAGTATACAAGTAAATATGCTAGGACACAAGTAAATATGCCAGGCCCGGTCGGGCCTGATGGATAATGATTGCAAATTTTGTGAAAATAATGAATATATATATATATATATATATATATATATATATATATATATATATATATATATATATATATATATATAGCTTCTAAAGTATGGGTAACTCATAAAGTTTTATATTGTTTTTGGGTTATTTATAACCAGCTGCGAAGAAAGGAACGTCACCGCTGCATCTCTGAGGTAAAACTGGCCCAGAAACATGCGTGTGTATGTATATTCATCAATTAAAAAAATTGACCTTATGTGACCTGACCTTGGGCTGAGTTTGACACTAACTTCACTTGAATGAAGTCAGGTGGTAAAATGACTATCACAAACGAATTATACGTCTAACATAATCCATATAACATATGTCGCATGACTTTCGTATATATTTTGCACATGGTGACCTGTGACATTGACCTTGACCTTTGGCCAACAATCTTACTTTAGCTCATGCGAGATGTGTATTATACCTTTGAGAGCACTTCGGGTGATCATGATCGCAATCGAAGGCATTTAATGGATAGTACCATACACTCAAATATATCGATTTTGACCTTTGACCTGACCGTGACCTGACATGTGACCTCAATGTGAACCTTTCGGGAATGCTTTAGATGTGCTTCATTGAGAGCTTTCGAATACCGCCTTGCGCATCTCACTGCGATCATTACTTCGGAAGACCCCCCCCCCCCCCCCCCAGTCAATGGCGTTCGGCTGAGACCCCCAGTTAAGGGCGGGTTAATTTTATTGACAGATGACAGCCAGAATGGACGTGTGGCAAAATTTCCAAATTTAGCTTGAAAATTACATCTTTACCTACACAGGCGTACCCAAGGGGAGGGAAAACGGGGCAATTACCTCCCCCCCCTGCAGGTCCGTACGCGCCCCCTTTGCCGTATGTGCCCCTTTGGAAAAAGGGTCCGAAGGGGTCCTTCTTCCATTTTTTTTTTTAAATGAATAATTTTTCATTTTGATGAGAAAAAAATGAAAATATGCCCCTCTATAAATATAGTGGGCCAAATCCGGTGAGTTTTTTTTTGTGTGTGGGTACCTTATGGCTTATGCCCCCTGATACAAAATTGCCCCCCTCCTGGACTGAATCCTGGGTACGACACTACCTCCATGAAATTTACATCATAGTTTAAAAATGCCTACTTTTTCACTTTATTGCTGTTACTTACAGGAAGGTTCAAATGAATATGGCATGACATTCATTCATTAGTCATGTTACTTGGTTTAAGGTTTTGGAGTAATGTCCAACACTAATCCATCCTTTTGTCCAGTAAATCTAAGCTCCAAAATATATGCTGAAAACTGGGACAGTGATTATCTTTAGGGAGATAATCACCTTTTTCACAAAAATGGAGGTGGCACCTGAAATCGATAGACGAGGCCAAAATATGATGTAACTTCATCACATTTTGCCTATAAACATTCCTACCGAAAGATATTGGCAGTTTCATACCGACAAGCGAGCCACGCTTATATCGGTCGGTACTCAGCAAGTACTCGGTAGCGAATTCAGTAAATTAGCCTCCCTACGCATTGTTATTTAGCATGAAGGTATGCAATATGTTTCCTGCACTCTTATCTTTTGCGAATATGTGCCAAACTTTTATGAACAATCAACAATCATTTGAAAAAAGTGCATTGCAATCGGCAGTTTAGGTTGGCCCCGGACTGCAACCTATTTAGCATCGGCGATTTGTTTATAAGTGCCCATTCAACAACGTTGAATATATTGATGCAAAAGTGCCCAGATGTTGCACTTTCCAATAGTGGGGGGAAAATACCGATCATTAATTTTCCCAAACTTCCAACTTCGAATTAGGGAATAATTGTATTTAATTCTTAAATTTAGGTCACATCATTTGAATACCATAACGGTAGCGAAATAAATTGTTGCTAACAAAATACAAAGGTGAGTATCTTCCTTTAAGAGCCTCTGTGCGATTTTCAAAAATGGAATCAATTCGGCAAAACTGGCAGTGATAATGCCATATAACAATGCGCATGCTTTTATTGAAAAATAGGCGTATTTGACCTGCGTCGGTTTCCGCTACTGTGTGTTTTCTTTCATTTGCAGCATCTCGCAATGATCATGATACTTGTTATCGAAAGCTTTGCGACCTATGTCCTATAATATAAAACATGGTTATTATTGTCATTATACACCATCTATCATGAATCAGTTACAATAACTATATATGTATATGTGTGTGCAGCTGGTCACATGGCCTATAACAGGGGTGGAGCTTCTCCAGAAAAGTGGGGGCTGAGCTGGGAAAGTCGCTTAAAGTACCATGGAAATCCACAAAAATACAGATTTGTCCCCGGTATTGACCCACTTCCTCGTTAAGGTTGAGGGGGGGGGGGGGTTGAAGCCACCTCAACTGAATAGGATACTACATCCCTGGCCTATAACTTGGACAGAACTGTTGAAATGTGCATCTCGCCAACAATTATAGCCTGTTTAAACTTCCCCCCCCCCCCCCCCAGTGGCCGTTGTTTGCCTTGACGGGGGGGGGGGGGTTGCCTCCCTAGTTAACATGTTAGACGAGTCCCTGGTTCTTTTTGTGCCCCATCCATCAAATGCATCGTAAGTCTTCTAGAGAGCGAAGTTGTGACACCAATGTATATTTCTTGACGAAGCCTACAATCTTCGTGTGGACATATAAATTGATAAACCACATTGGTGCACTTCAACTTGTCTTTACTCGTGTTGAGATTGTTTTTCATTACTAAGTTTCGTGTTTTCTTGTTTTGATAGTATATGATAAGTTCAAGTTTTTGGTTTTTGTCTACGCATTTCACCTTCTTTTGTATGATACTACGTACGACTCGTTCGTCAACTTTGTACGCTGAACTCATCAAGTTACGGTAATAGAGTTGAACGTAGCTAGAGTTGTTTGACCCTGCATGACACTGATTGACATACTTCTTTAGCTGCGCTTCAATCTCCGTATCTACTGCCTTATTTGAATAGCCGTTGTTCACTAAGACCTCCTTTACTCTACAAAATTCAGAGTGTAAAAGTTCATATGTAGAGCATATCTATTATATTGCAGAGCATATCTATTAGTATATCTAGCATATCTATTATATTGCAGAGCATGTAGAGCATATCTACTATATTGCTCTTCTCACAAAGGCTCTTATCACGCTCACTTTATATTTTTCAGGGCATTCGTTTTTTGCGTTCATTACGTCCCCTGTGTTTGTGGGCTTACGGAAAACACTAGTGGTGAATTTACCATCTCTACTATCCACTAGGGCGTCTAAAAATGACAACGTTTGTCAATGCTCTTTTCAAAAGTGAAACGTAAGACAGAGTTGTTCTCCAGACTAGCTATCAAGCTTTGTAAATGTTCATTGCTCCGCACTTCTACAAAAAAATGTAATCTACATACCTGCAGTAGGTCGAAGGCGCAAGATTGGTATCATTTAAAGCTTTGTTCTCAACAAAACACATGTAGAAGTTAGCGAAGAGTGGCCCCAAAGGCGAACTTATTGCCACACCTTCTTTTTGCAAGTAAAGTTTTCCATCTGGACCGCGAAATAGAGATTCGGTGGTGCAGGCACGTAACAGTTTCTCTAAGAGCGCTTTAGATAGCTTTAACGGAGGCAGTTTGTTGCTACGTTTATCGTATACTTCATCAAGAATGATCTTGATGGTATCCTCGACTGGAACGTTAGTGAAAAGGCTTTCCACGTCGACAGACGCTATGTCGCCCTGTGGCCTCTTAGCCCGCAAGATATCTACAAATTCTTCTACTGATTCTATAGAGTGCTGTGATGGTATGTACGGTTTAAGAGTGTGTTAAGTCGCTTTGCTAAGTTGTAAGTTGGAGTGTGAATCTGCGATATGATTGGCCTTAACAGTTTGCCCGGCTTCTGTGTTTTTACATTGCCATATGCATAACCAGGAGAATACTCACCAGTTATTTTGACAAAATGTACACCGCCATTCACCGCATTAGAACTGACAATAACTCGATTCACTTTAGCCTTGAGTGCATCAGTAGGGTCTTTTTTGATAGGTTCAAACTTGCTTTCGTCTCCCAGTATGTCCTGCATTTCAGTATGTTAATTCCAAGGTTTAGGAATTGGTGCTGCGCTTCGGTGAGATGCACAGAAGGCAGATTGACGTAGCCGTGCAAAAGTATCCAAGAAACTTTCACGCATATATGGCGGCGATCTCAAACTTCGTGAGAGCAAGCAAGGCTACGTCAATCTGTCTTCTGTGCACCTCACCGAAGCGCAGCATCAATTCCTAAACCTTGGACTTAACTGCCATACTCAATCGCCCACCAATTTGACTGAGAAGAAGGCGGAGTTAGAACTTCTTCTCTACCAAGATGTTCTCAGACTTGAAAAAGATAAGAAAGTTGAAGTTAGTCCGAATTTGCGTAATGAGCTCATAGGTGAAGGCGCTAAACTACGGGGCAATTCGCAGAGAGCTAATTGACGAAAGAGCTAAGAGAGGCAGCAAAACAGCTCAGAGAAGATGAAAGAATTGTCATCCGGAAGGCCGATAAGTCTTCTGTTTTCGTCATCCTCGATCGCGATGAGTATTTACAGAAAATTCAGAACATACTGGGAGACGAAAGCAAGTTTGCACCTATCAAAGAAGACCCTACTAATGCACTCAAGGCTAGTTGTCTTGTCTTGTCTTTCAAAAAGTGAATTGTGCTATTGTCAGTGCTAATGCGGTGAATGGCGGTGTACATTTTGTCAAAATAACTGGTGAGTATTCTCCTGGTTATGCATATGACAATGTAAAAACACAAGCCGGGCAAACCGTTAAGGCCAATCATATCGCAGATTCACACTCCAACTTACAACTTAGCAAAGCGACCTAACACGCACGGTGGCGCTCGGCGCGCCGCGGCATCACGGCGCGTTCCCTCGCGGTGTAATGTGATACCCGCCCGCCCTGGGTCTGCCGCCCTCACATCATCACCCCATATTTATCTTTCATCAACACCTAACGGCTACCAGAATTCGGCGGGACGGGAGGGCGGGAGGGCACGGGTTTTGTTAGTCCTCGAGTAACCGATGTCATTTTACAGCTTCAAACCAACCCAAGAGACGTTTTATTAGTGGATCGCCGGCTTAAACGCGAACATTTTAAGCATCCATGTGACGACGGTGGTCGTTGGAGCCGATTCAGTGGCTGTTAGTTGTATTCTACTGGTCCATATTGCACTGGGCTACAAGTGGAATGATTCAAAACTGTACCAGTCTCTATCGAGCAAGATGCATTGTGTATTTGAGTATGGGTACGTAAGCCGGTTTTTCTGGGAAATACGCACTGTCTCATTTTGAGCTCTCATTTTGAGCTCTCATTTTGAGCATCCATGTGACGATGGTGGTCGTTGGAGCCGATTCAGTGGCTGTTAGTTGTCTTCTACTGGTCTATATTGCACTGGCTACAAGTGGCATGATTCAAAACTGTACCAGTCTCTATCGAGCAGGATGCATTGTGTATTTGAGTATAGGTACGTAAGCCGGTTTTTCTGGGAAATACGCACTGTCTCATTAAAGAGCGCAAAAACGATTGGTGTGAGTGTGACATTGTTAGACTATGTTGATGCATTTCTGTTCAAACAGCTTGCTGATCGGTCATGATAACCTGTTGTCAGATTTTCTGTCTTAGTCTTTGTAACAAATTGTCATGCACCTGTTCGGGCATCAATTAACCACATTTTGCAATGTTTTTTTTACTTCGGGTCACTTCAGGTCATGTCACCAGGTCGCATTAAGTGACACCATCTCCCCCAAAAATAACATTCGTGCCCAGGCAACAGTGTTTGTCCCGAGCAGTTTTAAACTCACATAATTGAATTAGGCTTAAGTACCTACAAATCGCATATCTTGGATTTGTGTATATCTGTGACGTAAGGTCAGGTCGGTTCCGTGACCTCCCCATTATATGTCAATATGAAAATATGCAAATCCCTCCCATTCAGAGAATACGCATTACATCAGACCAATTATTTCAGGATCATGTTTGTATAGCTCATTCTTGATGACCCTATGCAACTGTTGCTCAGTGACCCCTATGCAACTACAGCTCAGTGACGGTTCCCGATCTAATAAGGGCGTTTTACTGGTTTGTAGGTACATACATATACTTACCGTATCTAAGCGAGGTCCAAAATCCCTACTCCAGCTGGCAAAACAGCTAAACACCCTGATAATATGCACCATATGCTCCATATGTACCGAAAATCTACTCACTAAAATCGTCATACCCAGATCAATGCAGACCCAGCTAAAACACGAAGGAAATATACGGGCTCCTACGGTTCCCATGGCCCAGCAGAAGCAAACATTTTTCCCGTCAGCAGGCAAGGCTACCGCCAGCGCGCACAGCCCAGCGCTGCCGGGCGAGCGGCTGAGACCCCGCGGGCGGAGGAGCGCCGCCGCGCCCGGCCCGTCAGTACTGCCGCCGTGGCGGCGCCACTGACACTGTCGGGTTCCACTGTACACCACTACACTGTGTTCAAGGGATGTCACTCAACTAGCGTTTCGTCGCACCACCGGCTATGGTGTGACATCTACCGGGCGATATTTGAACCAATAGTTCCTGGAAGGTAGATGTCCTCGGTGTTCTATTTTTGGAGGTCGCAAGCTTTGGCTGTCACTACTTTGTATGTGACTGGATACCACGATTTTGGCTGCTGCTAGCTTGGTTCATGACGATGCTCCCTACCCGGGCGAAATTTGGATGTCGCAAGCGTTGGATGGTGCTGTTTTGTATGGTACAAGCATTGAATGCTACAACTTCGAAAGCTTCCATATACACCCTTGAGGGCGCTCTCCATGGGTTTGGGGGCGCCCTCCATGAGTTTGGTGGCGCCCTCCTCAGATTCGGGGTGCACCTCATCGCGTTTGAGGGCGCCCTTCCGAAGTTGTGGGTGCTTTTCGTGCATCGCATCGGGGGGCTCCCTCTCCATAATTGTGAGCGCCCTCCATAGCATTGGGGGCACCCTCTATGAATTTTGGGGCGCCCTTCTCAGATTCGGTGGGCATGCCGAATCTCGTTCGAGGGCGCGCTTCCGAGTTTCGAGGGCGCCCTCCCGAAGTTCTGAAGTTCGGGGTGCTTTTGGGGCATCTGGGCGCACTCCCCGGAATTAGGGGCGCCCTCCGTCGGTTTGGGGGCGCCCTCCATGGGTATTGGGGCGCCTTTCATGGGTTTGGGAGCGCCTTCCATGGGTTTGGGGGCGCTTGAGGCGCCCAGATTGCGCCTTCGGCGCAGGGACGCCAATTTCCATGGCACGGAGCTGCTAGCCCCGTTGCCCCCCCCCCCCCCCTAGATCCGCCCCTGGCGCCTGGGTGGTTCTCTGAGACAACTTCGCTCCGTAGCTCGAAAAATAATAGAAAGACGCAGGCAAAATACATTCAACGGCTCTGAATGAATCGAATCGAAGTTTTTTAAGCTCAGATCAATATTGAGGTCACCATAGGTCATCGAAGAAGTTCAACTTTGCTTCTTTAAGCCTCGCCCATGCAGCGTCCGATCACTGCGTGACCTTGCAAGAGGGGGGGGGGGGGGGTACGACTCCCTGGCGTTTCGCCCCTAATTGAGCTAGAGCTTCGATTAAAAACGAGCGTGTTGCTTGTGAAGAGAGGAAGCCATTGACACCCGATGTTAAGGTCCTGGGTTAGGTGACATATGAGGTCATGTCAATGACCCCAAAAGTCATCAAAATTGTAAATGCGTAGAAATTTAATTTAATCGAGCTAGAATCGTGAATGAGATTATAATTATGCTTAATATGTACCAAATTTGAAATCAGCGTTACAAAATGTTCTAGAAACTGCCAAATTCCAAAAAGATCATGTCAGGTCATCTGAGGTCAGTGACCTCGGTTGACCTGTGGAAGCGCATGACCCCAGTGGAACATATCATTATGTAAAATGGATCCCAGATTTGAAATCAGCGTCACAAAATGTCCTAGAAACTGACAGAATAAAAAAGTTATCTGAGGTCATCGGAGGTCAGTGACCTCGGTTGACCACTGAAAAGTTCAATCGAGGTTACAATCTCAGTGGAAACCACAACTGTCACCTGGAAACACCTGTGCATATGCTCCTGAACAACAACCTCCCGGAAACTGCACAAGTTACAAGGATCGATATTACGGGACGCCAGTTGCGCCTGACATGACCTCGAAAAAAGGTCATAGGTCACGGGTCATGGGAGTTAGAAGTTCGAAATTGTCTCTAGAGTATTTGTCAAATTGTTCAACAGTACGGTAATTAAAATTGGATCGCAATCTGTTGATATTTACGCGAGTTATTCCTGAAAAACCGTGCGGGGTGGCACCCCCCATCCAGCCCACCTGCACTAACGAGGGTCAAGTCGCGACAAAGGAACCTATATATTTTGGGACCTATGATAGACAGAAACGAAAGGGAGAATAATCTAAAGCACTTGCAACAAATCAATTGTTAAGATACCTTCCGTTTATATTAAGGCTCCAGAAGTCCACAGGTCATCAAATGTGACCCTGACCACTCTTGGCAAAAAATTTATTCCATAATATCTTTTGGTGTATTAATTCTAAGGATTTTGTTTAGTAACATAATGTTTCTCTTAATGAAACGCATTCAACCATGCATAGTAAAGCCGGATCAAGTCAAATTCATTAGTCTACCCAGGATAAAGACCCACGAGATGGCTTTTTGAGGGACAATTTAAAGTAATGTTGGTTGGCAATTCATTTTGTTCGACAAGATAATCATTATAAACGACGAGCGAAGCGAAATACCACTTGCATCTCCGTCGAGTTTGTATTGTTTTACGTATATACCTTATATTGTTGCACAGTACTTTTTGCTGCCACTTTATATCCTTTCCCCTCCCTAATGCAGTTCGCTGTGCCCGGCGCCTAAATGGCTGACGCGCCGCACTGCGCCATCCTTTTCCTACATCACCTGATCATCTCATATAACATCTCGACGGGCACGGAATAGCCGCTAGTGCACCGTTTTATAACATCATGCAATGTACGAAAGAGTGGATGTGTCGGCACATATAAATTAATAAATTAACTAAATATGCCAATTGTATTGTTCCCAATTCTATCAGAAGCTATGGCACAAAAAGTGATCGTAACTTCAAGTAACCTCGGTGACCTTGGTAGTCATGCCCCCGCTCGTTCACTGCCTGCTGCGGCCACTCATTCACCGCCAGCTGCTGCTGCTCGGAGTTCGTGGCTGTGTTGTGCTGCCGCACCGTTGAGTTGAGTTTGTGTTGATACGCTGTGTCGAATCGCGAGTTCGCAGTTACAACGTGACCGCAAGACCACCACGCTGGTCTTTGATGCGATCCATCTGCCGTTGTTGAATCTCCCTGTTGCCACCGTTCCGGCTCCCTGTTGCCGCCGGCGAGATTGATTGCTGGAAAAGTTATATTTTCGAAGTAATACTTCGAGTGGGGGAAATGTCTCGTTTTGTCCTGTTTATTTTTTGCACAGTCCCATGTTTTGTATCCTCCCTTTCCTACCAGTACAATTCCTTCACTTGGTTGCTCCTTCCTGAATCTTTCACAATCATGTGACGTCACCCATGCCAGTTTTTTTCCGAGCCGATTTCGATTTTGTTTGTCTCTTTCCGCCGCAGCAAGTTCGTCCACCGCCGTTCACCGATCGCCAATGCGCTGTCATTGTTAGCCCGTCCTACCGCCTTAAATATAGGAAGTTTTCAGTTGAAATATTTTCAAGTCAGTCAACCGAAATCTCAACATCACACTCGGAAACGGAAATATTATATTTCACCAAAGCATCGACCGTGTATTGTCTCATGTTCAAAAAGCGCAACATCAGCACGATGATTAAACTTCTCCGCCTCGCACACTTCGTAATGTCATGCACCGTTTTGTTTAAAACCTGACAGCTATATTACAGCGTTGCCAAGCAAAATATGCTGAGTGGAAAACAACAATGACAACACACTAGTTAACTTACTGATGTGAAAGCGACCAGCATGCTCTGCATTATCGCAACTTGTCTTTGAAATTAACACAAAAAGCTCTCCTCAGCTTGACTGAAACTAGTAACTTAAACACACCCCCCCCCCCCCCCCCCAGTCAATGGCGGGTTAAAGAGAATACCATTGTATTCTTTTGCTGAATTGTGTTTGCAATTTGCTTCAAAACTCCGGTTTCTACGATTTTTCAAACATTTATCGTTTTTCCACCAACAAGACGTCATCAAAACATCATTATCTCCCAAACTACTTAACAATTACAATTATTTTGTGTACAGCGTACGTATAATTGTTGAGAACTCAGCTACTAAAAATTTCAGCAAGATGCGCCGCATGTGTAACAAGTTATTTAATAAAAATATCAGGGGGCCTGTCAGCCCCCCCCCCCCCCCGTAGGGCGAGGGTTAAATGCTTGTTTCAGCATTTAATGCATAAGGAAGCGAAATCCGTTTAGTTTGTATACCTAATCAAGGGAGACTTTTGGGGATTTTCCCACCTCAATCAACTTATATTGGTGTTATGTTCTGGAAATTGGATGCTATAACAAACACTTAACCCAATTTATCCTTAAGCTGCACACAGTCTAATCCAGATGCTCCTTCCCGTTGCGACTCCCGGACTTGGAAGTTGGGCCTCAGGTACTTTGCAAAATGGCGAATGCCTTTTTGTCGAAATGTCTTTTTGCCGTGTCATTTTGTCGAAATGTCTTTTTGTCGACATGTCAAAAGGTCGAAATGTGATTTTGCCGAAATGTGAAAAAGTCGAAATGTCCTTTTGCCGAATGTCATTTTGCCGACATGTCAAAAGATCGAAATGTCTTTTTGCCGAAATGTCATTTTGCCGACATGGGAAAAAGTCGAAATGTCTTTTTGCCGAATGTCATTTTGCCGACATGTGAAAAGATCAAAATGTCTTTTTGCCGAAATGTCATTTTGTCGACATGTAAAAAAGCCGAAATGCCCTTCTGACCTGTTCAGGGACTCATCTGGGATCCGCGAAAAGACATTATGTGGAGTGGGTGATATATATTAAATACAAAAAGGGCTTACTCTACAATACAAATTAAAATCGGAGCTTGCGGGTATATTGTAACACCCTTCGTTAGCGATTAAGAGGCATTCGGTAACATGTCATTGCTCATCTTAAAGACAAGCAATGACCTGTTACCGAATGCCTCTTAATCGCTGACGAAGTGTGTTACAATATACCCGAAAGCTCCGATTTAAATATTTGTATTGTGGAGTAAGTCCTCTTTGTATTTAATCTTCATCTGGGATCTCTTATGTGCTTTGAGGCCCTTCCAGTCTGACCAGGGACTCCTCTGACCTTCCAAGAAGCCCCTCTTGTGTGTCAATGGGTTCATTCGGCCTGTTCAGAGGTTCTTCCGACCTGGCCAGGGACTGCACTGGCTGCTTTGTCGCCCTCCGACCTGCCCAGGGCCCCTCCAGTCTGGCTAGGAACTCATCCGGCATGTTCAAGGGCCCTTCCGACCGGACCAGGGACCGTTTCGGTCTAGTCATGGGCCCCTCTGACTTGCCCAGGAGCCCCTCCGATCTGCTCAGCGACTCTTCTGGTCGAACTGAGCTGGCTGCTTTGTTGCCCCGCCAACATGCTCAGGGGGCCCTCCTACCTCCCCTGGGCCCCTCCGTGCTGGCTAGGGGCCAACTCGGCATGTTCCGGGGCTCTTCTTACCCGCCCAGGGGCCCTTTCGGTCTGGTCAGGGGCCCCTCTGACCTGCACAGGGGCCCTTTGAACTTCCCAGGGGCCCTCTGGGGTCTGTCCCAGGGCCCTCCAACCTGTTCAGGGGCCCTTATGACCTGACAAGGGACTGTGCTGGCCGCTTTGTCACCCTGCCGACAGGCTCAGGGGCCTCTCGACCTGGCCAGGGGCTCCTCTGTGCTGGCTAGGGGCCCATTCGACGTGTTCAGGGGGTCCTCGGACCCGCTCAGGGGCCCTTTCGGTCTGGTCAGGGGCCCCTCTGACATGCACAGGGCTCTTTTGAACGTCCAAGGGGCCCTCTGGTCTATCAGAGAGGGTCCTGGTGGCCCTACAGAGCTTCTGAAGTGCTCTAAACTCTAAAGCCCACGCTTCGTGTGGTAAAGAGCCAATGATACCGCGCTTCGCGCGGTCTCGTCGGCCCTTTTCGGGCTCGTGCAGCGCGCCGAAAAGGGCCCTCCGCCGCCGAAAAGGGCCCTCCTGGCCTCCAGGGTGGTGCGGCCGCACCTGCCGCCCCCCCCCCCCCTTGGCTACGTTCCTGCCCTGGTGGATGGTGCAAAACCACAGCAGCAAGGGAGGGGCAGTGGAGCAGGATGTGCTCGGCAAAATAGGCATTTCGACCTTTTCACATGTCGACAAAATGACTTTCGGCAAAAAAGGCATTTCGACTTTTTCACATGTCGACAAAATGGCATTTTGGCAAAAAAAGGCATTTCGACCTTTTCACACGTCGACAAAGTAACATTTGGTAAAATAGCATTTCGTCTTTTTCACATGTCGACAAAATGACATTTCGGTAAAAAGACATTTCGATCTTTTCACATGTCGGCAAAATGACATTCGGTAAAAAGACATTTCGACCTTTACCCATGTCGACAAAATTACATTTCGGCAAAAAGGCATTTCGACCTTTTCACATGTCGACAAAATGTCATTCGGCAAAAAGCATTTCGATTTTTTCGCATGTCGCCAAAATGACATTTCGACAAAATGGCATGTCGGCAAAAAAACATTTCGACATTTTGACACGTCGGCAAAAAGGCATTGCGACAAAAAGGCATTCGCCAATTTTTTTTAAAAAATCGCCAATAAAAAAAAGCATTCGCCTTTCGGCATATTCACATTTCGACAAAAAGACATGTCAAAGTGTCCTTCGACAATATGCATTCGCCAAAATGACATTCGGCAAAATAACATTCGCCAATGTGTCCGGACACCGCCGTGGACAGCATTGCCAGTGGCTGTTTGATTATGGATGGAACACGGCCTCTCCGCACCTCTATGCATTCCACGCCTGCTATGCAAATCAGAGAGTGGTGCATCTGCAAGCTTTGTAGGGCCCCTTTGTCCTTGGTGCGCTCAACCCCAGACCGGTCTGTGTCGCTTTGGAGGTCACTTTGCCCATCTGTCATGGGGTACAGGTCACCGCGTGCGGGCTTGCATAACCACTAACCAGTAGCCCTGCTTGCTATGCAGGGGCAGTAAGTTGTGGCTGGCGCAGCTTAGTACGACTGTGGCTGGTTAACTGTGGCTGGTTAACTGGTTAACAGTCGCAGCTTAGTACGACTGTGGCTGGTTAACTGGTTAACAGTCGCAGCTTAGTACGACTGTGGCTGGTTAACTGTGGCTGGTTAACTGGTTAACAGTCGCAGCTTAGTACGACTGTGGCCGGTTAACTGGTTAACAGTCGCAGCTTAGTACGACTGTGGCTGGTTAACTGTGGATGGTTAACTGGTTAACAGTCGCAGCTTAGTACGACTGTGGCTGGTTAACTGTGGCTGGTTAACTGGTTAACAGTCGCAGCTTAGTACGACTGTGGCCGGTTAACTGGTTAACAGTCGCAGCTTAGTACGACTGTGGCTGGTTAACCTGGCCCGACCTGGTTAACCTGACCAATCTGGCCCTGGTTAACTTGGTTAACCTGGTTAACCTGGCCTGACGGCATTGCCGGTCGCCTGGCTGCTTTCCGCCGCGTGGTGTCGCTGCCGCCACGGACCGCGAGAGGTCACACTGCCTGTTGTATGCCTGATAACTCACCATCCCTTTGGGGGGATAGAAAACGATCGTCCTCTGTTTATAGGAGGAAGAAAAGAAGATGTATGGAAACATGACTATTTAGTCCACAAGTCAACCAATATTTGTATATTTCCTCACAGCTTCGGAATAAACAACCACACCGAGACGCCGCCGACAGTGCAAAGGTTAGGTACCAAGACATTTCAACACATGGCTCCACCGTCCTACTAGCGCTGTCATGTTATGCTAGCCAATACGGGAGTAACCCAAATTACCCCTAAGCTCAATTTACCCCGTTTTCCCGTACTAGAGTAGTTGCACAAGTTCCGGGTTCCCACCGGGAAGCCATTGAAATAAAACCAGCAGGCAGCATAGTTCAGAAATGGTGCGTTATTGTGACATAAGACACAACAGTTATAAAACATATGTGTATCCATAAGCGGCGCCAGGTTAGTGAAAAACGGAGGCCAAATAGATACCAAATTAACCGAAGGCAAATTGCTACCAAACAATATAAATATGTTACTGATCATAGATAGTGCCTTTTTGCACGTTGTACTTTATCATAGGCGTATCCAGGATACAAATTGGGGAGGCACCAGACCTTTTGATGGGTATATTTTCAGCTATTACCAGTGGCGGATCCAGAAAATCGTCAAGGGGTGGTGGGGGGGGGGGGGGGGGGGGGCATCAATTGCAGTGGTACCCCTACCTATGCCCAAATCTGATGAAAACTCAACGGATTTGGTCCACCATATTTTGAGGGTGCCCCTATTTGAGCATTTTGTTTTGAATTGACAACGTTGGCTATAGGTATTTGCAATATCAGTCGTACCCTTTCTATCATTTAACCATCGCCCTACGGGGGGCCTGACAGCCCCCCCCCCCCCCTCCTGAGGTTTTTCTTGAATAACTTTTTACACATGTAGCGCATCTGGCTGAAATGTTCGGTAGCTGAGTTTACAACAATGATACGTATGCTGTAACAATTTTAATTGAAATTGGTTAAGCAGTTTGAGAGATAATCATGTTTTGATGACGTCATGTTGGTGGAAAAAAGAAATATTTGAAAAATGGTAGAAAACAGAGTTTTAAAGGCAATTGCAAACGCAATTCACCACAGATACAAAATGGCATTCTCTTTAAAATGGCAATCTCGTATTTTCAAACAAATTGGGTTTTTGACCCCTAATTTTTTTTTTACAGATTTTTGGGGAAAAAAATCACCACAAAATCAAAATTTCCAAAGATGTTAAAAAAACACGGAATATATGTGAGAGAACTGAATATGGACAATACCCATACCAAACTTCAGAGCAATATCTTCATTTTTGACTAAAAGATGGCTCCCTAAGTGTAAGAAACTGATGACGTCATTGATTTAATTACTTTGACTTTTGTTTACAAGATACGAACAAATAAGTACTTTTTTCTGTATTTCTGAGCCAAAACTGGTCTAGGAACATGCTTTTTTATTTACATTTATCAAATTATAATTTTGAGGTTTTCTGAAGAGCAAAATCGCTGTTCTGGACGTGGTAAATCCGAGGTCATTCACTTGACATGGAAGGTCATCCGTTGACCTGCAATCTTAAAATCGCATACTGTTAGATTGCTCTCATGGCAGGCAACATGCTGGTTCTTACCGCATTGTTCAAGGTTGTTTGGTTTGGAAGTTAACCCTCGCCTTACGGGGGGAGCTGACAGACCCCCCCCCCCCCCCCCCTGAGGTTTTTCTTGAATTACCTTTTACACATGGGATGCATCTTGCTGAAATGTTTGATCGTTGAGTTTACAACAATTATACGTAGGCTGTAAAAATGTAATTGAAATTAGTTAAGTAGTTTGGGAGTTGTTTTTGACCCCTAAAATTTAAAAAAAACTTTTTTTTTGGAAAAATCCCCACAAAATCAAAATTTTCAAAGATATTAACACATCCGGAATATGTGTGAGATAACTGAGTATGGACAATACCCATACCAAATTTCAAAGCAATATCTTCATTTTGGACTGAGTGATGGCTCCCTAAGTGTAAGAAACCGATGACGTCATTTTTTAAAATAACTTTTCTTTTTACATTTTTTGACAAGATTCGAACAAATAATTACCTTCTTTATTTCTGAGCCAAAACTGGTCTAGGAACATACCTTTTTATTTACATTTATTAATTTCTAATTTTGAGATTTTCTGAAGAGCAAAATCGCTGTTCTGGACGTGGTAAATCCGAGGTCATTCACTTGACCTGGAAGGTCACCCATTGACCTGAAACCTAAAAATCGCATACTGTTAGTTCCTCTCATGACAGGCAACTTGCTGGTTCTTACTGCATTGCTCTAAGTTGCTTGGTTTGGAAGTTAATAGGTGGGCCTGTCAGCAGTAAGGCGAAGGTGAAAAGAGCTCCCATAGGGCGAGGGTTAACAGGGGGGCCTGTCAGCCCCCCCCACCCCCCCCCCCCCCCCCCCTCCCGTTGGGCGAAGGTGAAAAAAGCTCCCGTAGAGCGAGGGTTAAAGTGCCACGGATGGTGCTAAAATATATGATTTGTACCAGTGACGGCGGAAGGTATTTTCGGATGTGGGGGGGGGGGGGGCAAAGAAACCCAGGGCGCCCCCTCGGGCAAAGTGCATCCCCTCACCCCTAAAAAAAGAAGAAAAGAAATGCCGCGAAATGATATCTGTTCGGATTTAGGCCACAGTATATTATACCAGTAAAACGCCTTTTTGTGCGATGACCGAGCTGGCGCGCTCTGGTAAAGCTAAAACAGGTTTGAAATACGAAACGGTACGGGAGCACAAGTGCGCATTGACTGTGTCCCAATAATGAGCAACACATTCAATAGTTTTACCGTGGTTATACCCTAGTATGCTTAGTTTTAGGAACGTTCAGCTGAATGGAGATGTACAAAGTAAATGCCGCCTCCCTGGGACAAACTACATAAAAACAATAACATGCATTAAAGTGAAATATTCACCTTTTTATTTGTTTATCTGCATTTTTTCTGTGTCACATATATGGTTTCAAATTGTTCGTGTTTCAATTTAAAAGTGAAATAACTTTTTATATTTCAAAAATTACATTATGTGAAATAAATAAATATGTACTAACATATGGTGACGAACAGTATGATCCATCACTATTTCTGGTTTGAATGTGATTTGTTAACAAGTCATATGTCCAGAAATGAAGTAAGTGATCCAAGAAGCGTGACAACGTCCCTGATTGGTCAATGAAACAAATCGCATACACTAAATACGTCACCGTCCTTGGCCAAGTTAATCCGCGGAATGCATCACGGTTTTCTGAAACGTTTATTGATTGATTATGGATAAACGGTTTAGATAAATGTTGCATGTGTGCATTGTAGTATATTAAATAACTTTCTTGCAAATTGATGGGAAAAACATATAATTTATTTTCAAAAAAATAGGTCTTGAACACTAAATAGTTCGCCGTCCGGGGCCAAGGTAAACTGCCGATTGCAATGCACTTGTTCAAATGGTTGTTGATTGTTCATAGAAGTTTGGTACATATTCGCAAAAGATATAATGCATGAAACATATGATATGCCTTAATGGTAAATAACAATGCGTAGGCAGGCTAATTTTCGTTCGTACAGTGAAATCGTTACCAAGTCAAGCGTTCCACGCTTATAACGGGGGGTACCGACCGTTATAAACGTGGAACGCTTATCAACTTTAACTTGAAACAGGCACGTAGCCAGGATTTCGCCCGGGGGATCGGCGCCTCGAAAGGGCCCCCTTCCCGAGCGTTGAAAGGGCTCCCTTCCCAAGCGTTGAAAGGGCCAAACAAAACGGATGAAAAGGCACATTATAAGGATGGAGCATGCAGTACGAGAGATATGGCATGGGCCGTAAAAACTTTGGAACCAGCGACGCCAATTTGGAATCAGCTATACTATCTTCGAATATTTTTTTAGGCTCAAGACATGGAACTCTGAAATAAATTGCGCCGCTCAGCGGCGCGATTTTTTTTAGTCTTATGCCCTGGATATGCATTCTCATCAATGTGTCATATTGCGTATGGTGCGGACCCCTAAAAATGTTATTGACGTGATAATTTTTTTTGGTTGGGGGGGGGGGGGTGTTAACCCGCGCACTTGCAGGGGTTGAATATGTACCAAACTTGTCCGGTGTTGATTTCCGCCCCCCCCCCCCCCCTCAGGTTTTTCAAAGATAGCGAAAAAAAGGCGGCGCGTAGCGCCGCCGGGTTTTCGCACACCTGTTAGGACATCAATTGCGCACACTTTGTAAAAAAAATAACCAAGGGTCATCTCAGCTCAGGTCACCAGACCAGGTCAAGTAACCCCACCTCCAAAAATGTTTGCAGTTGTGCCAAAGCCAGAGTTTTTCACCGATCAGTTTGAAACTTACAGGATGTCATGAGGGCATACCTACTTACAATTCGTTTATCTCGGAATTTTGATATCGGTGACCTAAGGTCAGTTCAATTTCGTAACCTCCCCATAATTAAGTCAATGGGGAAATATACAAATGCTAAGGATATGCATGATATTAGTCCAATTACTTCTGGATCATGTTATTATAGGATATTATTGATGATCCAAGTGTAAGTTTTGTTCAGTGACCCCTATTGGGTCATTTAAGGTCACCATCACCTTTTTGTCAATAACTCCCGACATAATGGAGATAGAGACGTAAAAAAGACATAAATGTGTTTGTCTCGTCAAGACACGTCTTCTCATATGCAACATACTCTACTTGGGTCACCACTTGACCTTGACCTGAGGTCAAATTTTTAAGTTAACTTAACAAGATCACCATGTATATCATTCAAAGCGCCTTGACAAGATAAACACAATGACGTAAACAGTTTTCCGTTATCTTTATTACATAACAAGTTAATAGCGAAAAAAAGATTTAGCAAAAAAACGTCATTTTTTTTCTTTTTTGACCTCTGGACAGTGGCGCACACAGGGGGGGGGTCAAAGGGGTCAGCTGACCCCCCCCCCCCCCCCGACATTTCTGAGGGGGCCCGCATCAAAAGGACCCGTATTCTGGCAGGGGCCCGGTCTTGGTAAGGCCTGATCGAAGCAGAGGTCCGGTGCTGGCAAATGCGTGATATGGGGCCCAGTCAGGACGAGGGCCCGGTCCTTGCATATTCTTGATGCGGGCCCGTTTCTGGTAGGGGCCCGCTTTTGGTCAGGCCCGATCGCGGCAGGGGCCCGGTGCTGGCAAAGGCATGGCATGGGGCCCGGTCAGGACAAGGGCCCGGTCACAACAGGGCCCGGCCCTTGCATATTCTTGATACGGGCCCCTTTCTGGTAGGGGCCCGGTCTTGGTCAGGTCCGATCGAGGCAGGGGCCCGGTGCTGGAAAAGGCGTGATATGGGGCCCGGTCAGGACGAGGGCCCGGACACAACAGGGCCCGCTCCTTGCAAATTATTTGATACGGACCCTTCCTGATAGGGGCCCGTTCCTGGTAGGGGTCCCATCAAGACAAGACCCGGTGCTGGCAGATGCGTGATATGGGGCCCGGTTAGGTCGAGGGCCCGATCACAACAGGGCCCGGTCATTGCAAGTTATTAATACGGGCCCGTTCCTGATAGGGGCCCGTTCCTGGTAGGGGCCCGATCAAGACAGGACCCGGTGCTGGCAGAGGCATGATACGGGGCCCGGTCAGGTCGAGGGCCCGGTCACAACAGGGCCCGGTCCTTGCAAATTATTAATACGGACCCGTTCCTGGTAGGGGCCCGGTCTTGGTCAGGCCCGATCGAGGCTGGGGCCCGGTGCTAGCAAAGGCGTGATATGGGGGCCGGTCAGGACGAGAGCCCGGTCACAACAGGGTCCGGTCCTTGCAGATTTTTTTTTATACGGTCACGTTCTGGTGACACGGACTCGTTCCTGGTAGGGACCCGGTTTGATCAGGCCTGATCGAGGCAGGGGCCCGGTGCTAGCAAAGACGTGATATAGGGACCGGTTAAAACCAAGGTCCGGTCACGACAGGGCCCGGTCCTTGCAAATTATTAATACGGGCCCGTTTCTGGTAGGGGTCCAGTCTTGGTCAGGTCCGATCGAGACAGGGGCCCGGTGCTGGCAAATGCGTGATATGGGGTCTTGTCAGGACGAGGGCCCGATCACAACAGGGCCCACTCCTTGCAAATTATTGATACGGGCCCGTTACTGGTAGGGGCCCGATCAAGGCCCTGGTGCTGGCAGAGGCGTGATATGGGGACCGGTCAGGTCTAGCATCTGCCCAAAACTAGTGGCTAGAGCAAACATGAACTAAATTTATCCTTTTACAACTGAGAAATATACGTTTTTTCCCCTAGGGTTACATTGCAAAGGTCACGATTTTATAACTTGACCTTAGGTCACCGATATAGGAAATCCGAGATATTGTAGTCCCTAATGACTTCATGACGTGCCATGAGTTTCATGTCGCTCGATTAACCACTGTGCCGGTGGTGCTACCTAGAAGTTGTTTGGTGGTCATGTCATTTGACCTGTCATGACCTGGCCGGGACCCAATTTTTGCCCAAACGTGGCTTAGTTATTCATTTCATGTTGCTGAAAGTTTCAAAAGTCGATATCTCTATGCGTTTTCTGATTATGGCGGAAAAACTAAGGGGGTGGGGCAAACAAATGTCCCCCCCCCCCCCCCCAGCGCCTCCAGGGTTAATTCCTATTCCGTTCGCGAACGTAGCCTAGCGTAGTTTATACGGCACTTTGACGTCCAATGGCTGGGACTTTTAAACCTGTAGAGAACATGAATCTGGGAGGTTAGAAAGGAAAAAAGCGTCATAATTTGGCCCAATTTCTAAAATTGCCTCAATTTCGGAAGAAATAATTAATTCATGCCTAGAGAATATAAAGTCCCGTGTAAACGCAGTTTCTATCTACACTACAATTTGCGCATAAGCATCTCAAACATCTGTGGGAGAAGCCAAATAATATTGTAACGCTCAACTTCACTGATGAAATAAAATGCTTCGCTGTTTGGCACATGCATTACGTTTCATCGTCAATACTAGGGATGCACCTAGGGACCGATGATTTTGAGTATCCAAGCCCACCAAAAACAATGGGTAGCAGATCTCCCGAAAAAAAATAGTTATAACGACGTTTTAAATTTGTTGACGCGATCTGTTCCTCGTGCTTCTCTCATTTTGACCAAACTCCAGAAAGCCTGTGCGCAGCTTCCAGACAGGTTATGCAGCAACTGGTTGACACCAGGCCCTGGATCCGTTGGAATTATGCCTTCCCAAGTCATGCGCAAGACCGTCTCCACATTTGTTGCGATGCTGTATGTTGTAAAAATCAGCCATGTATCGCGCCAACTGCCAACTGATCACGCATACCTGTTACGAAAATATCGTATCGGTTCACCAGTCACCACTACTGCGTGTTGTCATTGACCTCATTTCGTCAACTCTCGACAGTTGTACCGCACATCAGTAGCACACGCACCTAAAATTCGCACATCAGTAGCACACGCAGTCACCTTACACGACATTGACAAGACAATTATTATGTCTCAGATCCCATGCTGTAGGGGGCCCGCTCAAATCAAGTGACCGAAATCCGCGAAGTTTTCTCAAAACGGGTGGGGGCCCGTACACAAGGGGGCCCGCTCTTAGGGCTCTGACCCCCCCCCCCCCCCCAAATGGAATCCTGCGTGCGCCACTGCCTCTGGAGCCTCAAATATTGACCTGAGATCAAATTTGAGGACACCTAAGCGATTGCAAATTTCACTGGCTGGCGTTTGCTTTTTCCGTTTGTTTCTAACTAGCATCGTTTTTGAGATATATGGGAATTTCTGGAGCGATGTCCTAAAACAGGAAAAACCTGGAAAATTTGACCTTTGATGACCTCTGGTGACCTCAATTTTGACCTGACCTAAAACAATAGTGAATACTTTCGATAGAACATATATCAAGCTATCAAATTCCGTTTTCCGCTTCTCGCTACGTAGCGTAGTTTTCGAGATCTCAGGGGGGGGGGGCGGAAATCACCCCCCCCCCCCCTGCAGTTCGTGTTCGGCGCAAGTGCGCAGGTGAAGTTTAGGTGCCGCCTGAGCCGGCTGAGCTTACCGCCGCCAGCCCCCCTCCACGAATCGCGGGCTCCCTTTACTATGACGTCACCACGGCGGTCAGAATCCCTTTACCCTATTCTAACACATGTAAATAATGAAGACAATTACGAAGGACTGACGCCAAGAGTATGCCGTTAACGGTATATACAAATACTTCATTGGAAGCGGACGTTCCTGGTTAACTGATAAATACACCTCAAGAACCAAAAATCATGGTAAAAAGGGCAAAATTATGCTGTAGCAGTGACCACTGCATGAGGGAGGAAAGGATTGCCTTCAACAAAGGGAAAAATTTATTTCAATATTACCCCAAATAAAGGAATCTCTTTGAGAATTGTGGTATAATTCTGCTGCCAGATGCTACCAAATCCAATTATCGCTTCACTCTGATGGTATGGCTGCTCGACCTATATTAATCCCAGATCATCCATTTATGTGCTTTTAACTCTAAATAATCTACAGGCAATTATTTTAGACCGGCATAATTGCAGCGCTAGCCCAAGTTTTACTTTACTCCCATAGTTTTGGCCAGTGCATCATCCTGGTATAGTGCGCCATTTTTGTATTACCTTTTTTAGTATTCAGTGTGGAAATGCTCTGTTTTGTCGTAGTTTAAGATCAATATGTAGTTTTTACATGTGTTTATTTGATATGTTTTAACCCGTTATTGGTATAGCTTGAACTATTTAATTACATATTGACATTAGTGCTGTTCACAATGTGCTAACATGTAAGCACATTTAGGCCAGTATGCAAAATGTGGCAGGAACATGACAAAATATTTTGGGCAGCCCAAATCCTGCCCCATTTGGGGCAGGATTTTCTGGTCAAATTTTGCTCCTCGGGCGGCAAATACTGTTGACCGGGGTGGTCTGTCATCTTCACGATCACATTTTATCTAGTGTGAATCAGTAAATTGTTACTTCTGCCCCCAAAAGTCAGAAGCTGCCCCAAAATGCCAAAAGCTGCCCCAAAATGTTCTAAAGCTGCCCCAGTTTTGATGTGTTGTGCCAACCCCGCCCTGACAAGATCTTGTCGAAACTTGCCATGTTCTAAGACTGGTTATTGATTTAACGTTTTGGGAACAATTCAATCATGATTCATTGTTAAATCTGAATTATTCATCACCGTTCGATTCACAGCTAAAATGTTAAGAATTGATTTTTTCCGATTAAAAAAATCAAAACAAAGATTTTAATCTATTCTTGGATGGAATGCACGCACGTTTGATACATTTAAATATATGTGGTGAATTTATGTCTAATAATTAAAAATGGAAACATACATATATATCGTCATTAAAACATTGTTACAGTGATACTATTTCAATATAAATAAATGTAGCCACAGGGACTGCATGTATTTGCACAATTTACCAGTGTACTTGAATTGTTAAGAATCGTTAAATCTTTTGATTTAATCAGCTCTGATTTGATGCGGGTTTTGATTCAATCACAATTCATGAATCAAAAGATCTGATGGTGAATTCCTTATGTTTGGATTCAATGAATTTTGATTGAACGATTCCAATTGAGTCAATCAGCGTTGAATCAATAACCAGTCTGCTGACGTTTTTTCATACTGGCATTTTTTAGGCAACTGATTGTGTATTTGCCATTTAACCCAACTTTACATTAATAGTTTTCCTAGATAAATTTGGACCTTGGACAAATTTTGGATGCATGGATGATGTCAGCCTTGGAACTTGGTTGGAACATGGTTTGCATTTTGCTGAAAGCATCATTACCAGCATACATTGTGGAAGGAGGTCTTGGTCTGTTTTCAGCCTTTACTTAACTTTAGCTTTGTTTTACCATTTAACATCTAGTTGCACAATGATATGTAAGCCAGTTTGTAATCTATGTTATACCTGCTGGGCTAATAGCACTGGACTAGATAAAAAAACTTGCTCTTGGCTTGTGTTCACTATTACATGCTAAAAAAGGTCCAAAATTGTTGAAAGTAAATAAAGGCTTAAAAATAATTTGACTGGACTGGACGTTATGGCCTTTGCATTTCTCCAAGCAGTATTTGTGTTTTCTAGGCTGAATGCTGTGCTGGCAGTGAGCATCTGTCGGCGCCGCTTGGTCGGGTGATACTGCCGTCCACAACGGTCATCTCAACTGACAAACTGCGATGCTTCAAGGACATTGTACATCAAAACAGGTGACAATGCTGACAAGTTGAGGGGTGAGGAAGGTGCTATGTGATGCAGTTTGGAGATATTTGTGTGGCAAAACTGGAGGGATACATTGATAGATGAATTGATGTATTAAGGTTCAGTGTCATTGTCAAATATAATGCTGAGTAGTTTCAAATGTAGTTGTGTGAAGAAGATAGACTCTAACTCCAGTTATTTATGAATTTGATGTTTTCTTCATAAAAAATGTGTGACAACACTCGCTTACAACAGAAGTATTGCACACTTGAGTTCAAACTGGTTATGTATTCAACTTTTTAGAATTGATTATTTCCAATTCAAATAATAATACAAATAATCGATTCACATTAGATTCAACATTTAAATATAAATGTTGAATTTATGTAAAATTAATAAAAATGGAAACATACATATATATGATCACTAAAACATTGTTACAGCAATAATATTTCAGCATACATGAATGTAGACACTGAGACTGCATTGTATGTGCACAATTTACCATGTGCACTTGAATCTTTCAGAATCGTTAAATCTTTTGATTCAATCAGCCTTGGTTCCATGCAGGTTTTGATTCAATCACGATTCATGAATCAAAAGATCTGGTCGTGAATCGAGTCTTCTTTGATTCAAGGAATTTTGATTACACGATTCCAATCAATTCCATCCAAGTCGAATCAATAACCAGTCTTGAGTTCCATTTGGTCGACCGATTGTATTCCAGGCTGTCGTGATTTATGTGAATATGTGACTGTTGCAGACACTCGATAAGTAGCTGACCCCATTTTCAATGGACTGATTTCGGCATGCTCATGATCTTTGGCAGGGAGCTGGACATCGAGCCGAGGTCGCGGCCGCATTCAGCTGGCGCTGATCGCCTGCCACTGCGACGACGACGTGCTGGTGACGCTGTTGGGACGCGGGGCCGACAGAGTGTTGCGATGCGCACGGCTGGACGCCGCTGCACCTAGCTACCGACGCCGGCCAACGCGCTGGGTCGGATAGCTGGCCCAGGAGCGCCAGCTATTCGACGCCGGCGGCCTAGAACGCGTCAACCGACGCTTATGCCGACTGCGTGTCGTGCGCTAGTGAGGGCAGCGAGCGTCGGCTGCGCGAAGTGAAACAGCACCGGCAGAGCTGCGTCTGGACTGTCAGTCCAGTCCTGTCTTCTGACGAAGGTGGTCAGCTATATTTACATGCTTTGTATTTGTGTCAGGAGGTTTTATTCCATTGTGTGCATTCATTACATTAAATGGCAAACGAAGTGCAGTATAAGCTAATGTTTTGTACAATGCAATGTAATTGTCTTTTTTGTAAAGATTGGTGTTTATGAAGATGATGCTGCTTTTACGGATCGTTGACTACATTGCGTTGGCTACGACTACGATGTTGTTTTTTATATATATATATATATATATATATATATATATATATATATATATATATATATATATATATATATATATATATATATATATATATATATATATATATATATATATACATATATATATATATATATATATATATATATATATATATATATATATATATATATATATATATATATATATATATATATATATATATATACATATATATATATATATATATATATATATATATATATATATATATATATATATATATATATATATATATATATATATATATATATATATATATATATTGTTTTATGTTGAATGGGCGTGCAAATGTATATGGAATGTTATTACACAATCTTCTTCAGCTGTTCAGTATAGTTTCTAAAACAATCACCAAATGAGAACAACACTTTAAGCTTAACACATTTCAAACTATATTTTAATTCAATACGAGAGGTCATATTTGAAACAGACCTGTTGAAGACAGCTCCTGCATGTGGTCTGTCATAAACAATACAAATGCATAAATAACATGCAATGTCAACCACTGACAAAAAGGTATTAAGTATATACAACGCTAGTACAGCACCAGACAAATGGCTCCTGACAATGAGTATCAATTAGAGTATGTCGCACAAGTCACAACTGTTGTTCGGTACTCAGGAGCCAAACACCAGCTTAACTTCCTCATGAGACAAGTACTCTATCCACTATCTTAATGCGCCCCTAACTGACTCGCGAAATCATGAAGTGCAAAACGACCTAACTCCAAATCTACTGCTAATCACAACCTCCGGAGGTTCAGCCGTAGGCTTGACCAGCGAGCGATCCAGTGGCGCAATCCCCCCCCCCCCCCCCCCCCCCGAGTGATCCAGACCTGGGACTTCACCAGCCATCAATTAGCGAACGATTTCCGCTTCCGCTGCTCCCTCTTCTGTGCTGCTTGCTGACGCTTACAGCGGTTGACATGGCGGAGCCCGATGAAAGTGCGGGTTCGCACAAACCGTCGAACCACTCTTGCGGGTAGTCGAGGATGCCTGCCCAGAAGTACCTCGGTGAGGTCTCGGGTTACTCCTGGCTCGCGACTCAGCTGGTCCCGATGCGCCGCATGATGGATGCAGAACTCCTGCTCCATCTCCTTAAACTCCTTGAAGAATTCGACGCTGGGGATGGTTAGACCGCCGATGCTGCGCAGCCGCGTCCACAGCGCCTCGACTGGTTCGACTGACTCTGCTCGTGCCGATGGCTGACCGAGGCCACTCCGCCTGGCAATAAACCCTGCCACATACGCCATGGCGCTTGCGGTGGCCGTCACGCCAGTCTCCATGTCGATGCCGCACCCCGGTGGCGGCTGCGCGGTGGCGCACCCCGGGGGCGGCTGCGCGGTGGCGCACCCCGGGGGCGGCTGCGCAGTGGCGCACCCCGGGGGCGGCTGCGCGGTGGCGCACCCCGGGGGCGGCTGCGCAGTGGCGCACCCCGGGGGCGGCTGCGAGGTGGCGCACCCCGGGGGCGGCTGCGCGGTGGCGCACCCCGGGGGCGGCTGCGCAGTGGCGCACCCGGGGGCGGCTGCGCGGTGGCGCACCCCGGGGGCGGCTGCGCAGTGGCGCACCCCGGGGGCGGCTGCGAGGTGGCGCACCCGGGGGCGGCTGCGAGGTGGCGCACCCCGGGGGCGGCTGCGAGGTGGCGCACCCCGGGGGTGGCTGCGCGGTGGCGCACCCCGGGGGCGGCTGCGCAGTGGCGCACCCCGGGGGCGGCTGCGCGGTGGCGCACCCCGGGGGCGGCTGCGCAGTGGCGCACCCCGGGGGCGGCTGCGAGGTGGCGCACCCGGGGGGCGGCTGCGAGGTGGCGCACCCCGGGGGCGGCTGCGCAGTGGCGCACCCTGGGGGCGGCTGCGCGGTGGCGCACCCCGGGGGCGGCTGAGCGGTGGCCCACTCCGGGAGCGGCTGCGCGGTGGCGCCCTGCTCGTCGGAGACGACGTCGGCGAACAGCTGCTCCAGCTCGACGGTGTCGTCATGATCGGCGCAGCGACCCGCGGCCTCCTCAGTCGCTAGCTCTCGTAGCTGGTCGGCTGCTTCCGTGTCACCGACATTAGCGGCATCTGCATCGGGCCGCGCCAGCAGGTCCACACCGCGACGCGTCAGCATCAGCAGCGACAGGAGCCTGAGGCGGCTTGTCGCCTCTGTCGGGGTTGGGTTCGTGTTGGACCCGCCGCCAACTCGGATGAGCCCAAACGTCCCTTCAAGCCTATCCTGCGAGAGGCGGCGGGGCAGGAGGAATACTTCAGGCCCCAGACTCTGCTGCAGGTGATATGGCGATCAATAAGTGATTAGATATAGGGTAGACTGCCAGTTTACCTGTCTGTGTCTGTGTCCGTGTCCGTGTCCGTGTCCGTGTCCGTGTCCGTGTCCGTGTCTGTGTCTGTGTCTGTACCTGAGCAAGTAGGGCGGATCGGGGAACGTGAAATAAATTGATAGATAAAGAGTATTCTGTTCTACAGACTACAATAACGCATCGGATTTAGTAGACTAGATAGTAGTCTACTGTCAGTAGTAGAGATTTAGTAGACTAGACACCCTACATTTAAATAAGCTGTAAAATCAGTACCAAACGCATAGTGACAACACTGCACAACACAGCTGTCATCGTATTACCTCGACGTGACTGGTCGGGTGGATCCTGTGGAGCAGTCGGAACTCCGCACCTCCGTCCACCTCCAGGAGTTTCCGCATCAGCGGCCTGTCAACCCTGTCGCCTGACAGCGTCACGATTCCCTTGTCCAGCACGTGGTTCCGCAGGTTTTTCAGGGCATGCGGAGGGTCTGCCATCACCCAGATCCGCCTGAAGGCATAGAACAAAAATATGGGGTGTCGGCATGTGCAATGTGCGTCGCCACGTTCCGACATCCAAAGGCACGGCAAAATACAACAGTGGATCTTACTCCCACCGGATCGCTGGACGAAAGGAAGCCGTTTTCAGATCGCAGAGGATGCCGTGATTCACGTGATAAACGGAATAATGTCCCGGGATGTCGGATCCCATAGAATCCTAACCAAAAATTAAAGTTATGGTATGCATAGCAGAACAACAATAATTACTCACGACTAACATGTTCTTGATAACACGTCATAATTAGATTAAGAAGAATTAGAACACGTAATATTATATTTTGACTATTTTACATACTATACTGGAAAATTAAGATAATTATCAACTATGGACAAATTTCTGATTTCAGCGATGACTTGTGAATCTCTTAAAGTACATGAAGCGGGACTGGGATACCAGTGGGTCCCAATACAAATGAGCGTTGCAGACCATTTATAATCCTCGTGTAGTCGTATCAACTTTGGAAGCGGGTCTGTCATTCCATTGGACCCAGAATACAGGGAGGGATGTAGGGATTATTTTCAATCACCTCGAATATATGATCGAAAGTCGAAGGTCTATAGAAGCTAGATTTCACAGCCAGTTTTTGTTTTAACTTTCCATACAAATCGTTTGAATGTGTTTGCAAACGTCATTGAAAAGGTCATAATTTGCAATACTGGTGCTATTTTATATTATATATGTAAATACTCTTCTCGGCATACACTAGTACGCAAATTCAGCTATGTTCGGCTGCATAATTTCACCACGATCGCAATAGCTTGAAGAATATTACTGTGAGTTGTTTTTTTGGGGGGGGGGGGGGTGGGAGGGGAGTGGTTCTCGCCCACCCCGTAGTCCAGCCTATAGCTATATGCCGCCGCGGGTGGGGAGGAGAACCACTCCCCGCCCGTGAGGGCCGACTATCTGCGGGGCATCGTACGAGAGGGCGTGTTGTGTCGGTAGCATACAATGGGTAATAGGACTGTCAGTGGTCAACAACACAAATAGTCATTTCGTGGTTCCGACCTGGTACAATCTGATTTTGGAGTAACTTGAGCCAGTGTTCACGAATAAGACATCAGTTACGGTATATAGGGTGAGTTTGTTAGACACAAGCAGGCACGTAGCCAGGATTTCGTCCAGGGAGGGGCGGCGCCTCGAAAGGGCCCCTTCCCGAGCGTTGAAAGGGCCCCTTCCCAAGCGTTGAAAGGCCCCCCCCCAAAAAAAAAAAAACGCATGAAAAGGCACGTTACAAGGCTGGAAAATGCAGTATGGCAGGTATGGCATGGGCCATACCAACGTTTAGGAGCTGGAGTTAGCAAACTGCCACATCAACTTTGGAACCAGCGACACGAATTTGGAATCAGCTATACCAACTTTGAATATTTTTGTTAAGCTCAAGACCTGGAACTCTTAAAAGTGCTAAAGTGAACTATTTTGCCCAATAATATAGGAAAGTAGCAACATAACACATATATGCGCCGAGAAACTGACCGATTTTTTCCTAAGCCGCATATACTTGAATTTGTAGTTAAATTGCGCCGCGTAGCGGCGCGAAAATTTTGAGTGTTATTCCCTGTACAACAGTATTCTTACTGTTGAAAGGCCCAAGGTCCCTTCAGATCGTCTAGGGGCCTTCTGACCTTTTCTACGCCCTTCCGACCTGTTCAGGGACTCATCTGGGATCCGCGAAGCGAAAGGACATGATGTGGGGTGGGTGATGTATATAATACAAAAAGGGCTTACTCTACAGGAAAAAAATAATATTGGATCTTTCGGCTATATTGTAGCACCCTGACGAAGGGTGTCACAATATACCCGAAAACTCTGCTTTTAATATTTTGTATTGTGGAGTAAGTCCTCTTTGCATTTAATCTTCATCTTGGATCTCTACGTGCTTTGACCCTTCCGGTCTCACCAGACTCCTCTGACCTTCCAAGAAGCCCCTCTTGTGTGTCAAGGAGCCCATTCGGCCTGTTCAGAGGTCGTTCCGACCTGGCCAGGGACTGCACTGGCTGCTTTGTCGCCCTGCCGACATGCTCAGGGGCAGGGGCGGCAGATTGCGGGGCGTAGGGTACCCAAAATCCCCCCCCCCCCCTCAAATGAAAATCCTGGGGAGGGAAAGGGTCATGTTGCCCCCAGATTGAGCAGGCTAAAATATGGGGGGGGCAAAACTGTCCTTTGCCCCCCCCCCCCAGGATTTTCGACTGGGGGGAATTTTGGGTACCCTGCCCCCGCAATCCGCCGCCCCTGCTCAGGGGCCCCTCCGACCTGCCCAGGGGCCCCTCCAGTCTGCCTAGGAACTCATCCGGCATGTTCAAGAGGCCTTCCGACCGGCCCAGGGACCCTTTCGGTCTAGCCAGGGGCCCCTCTAACTTGCCCAGGAGCCCCTCCGATCGGCCCCAGCGACTCTTCTGGTCGGCCTGCGCTGGCTGCTTTGTCACCCTGCCGACATGCTCAAGGGGCCCTCCGACCTGCCCTGCAGCCCCTCCGTGCTGGCCAGGGGCCACTTCGGCATGTTCAGGGGTCCTTCTCACCCGCCCAGGGGTCCTTTCGGTCTGGTCAGGGGCCCCTCCGATCTGCGCAGGGGCCCTTTTAACTTTCCAGGGCCCTCTGGTCTCTCCAGGGGCCCTTTAACCTTCTAAGGGGCCATTCCGACCTAACAAGGGACTGCACTGGCTGCTTTGTCGCCTTGCGACATGCTCCGAGGGCCCTCCGACCTGCCCTGGGGCCCCTCCGTGCTGGCTAGGGGCTCATTCGGCATGTTCAGGGGCCCTTCTGACCCACCTAGGTGCCCTTTCGGTCTGATCAGGGCCCCTCTGACCTGTACAGGGGCCCTAACTTCCCAGGGGCCCTCTAGTCTGTCCAGGGGCCCTCCAACCTGCTCAGGGGCCCTTATGACCTGGCAAAGGACTGCGCTGGCCGCTTTGTCGCCCAGTCGACATGCTCAGGGGCCTCTCAACCTGCCCAGGGCCCCCTCTGTGCTGGCTAGGGGCCCATTCGACGTGTTCAGGGGGCCCATTCGACGTGCTCATTGGGCCCTCTGACCCGCTCAGGGGCCCTTTCGGTCTGACCAGGGGCCCCTCTGACATGCACAGGGCTCTTTTGAACGTCCAAGGGGCCCTCTGGTCTTTCAGAGGGCCCTGGTGGCCCTAAGGGGCCTCTGAAGTCCTCTAAACTCTCTAAAGACCACGCTTCGTGTAGTAAAGAGCCTATGATACCGCGCTTCGCGCGGTCTCGTGGGCCCTTTTCGGCGCGCTGCGCGCGCCGAAAAGGGCCCTCCTGGCCTCCAGGGGGGGGGGGGGGGGGGGGGGGGCCCGCCCCCGCCGCCCTCCCCTTGGCTACGTGCCTGGACACAAGTACCAACATATTTGTCGCCATGGGCTCAAATGGCGTTCGTAACACACTACGAATAATACTTGGACAACTAGTAAATACAAATGCGAATTTAGCTCATACTGCTGTTTGACTGTTCTTCAAATTACCTTTGGTTAACCCGGCAGTCACTGGGGTATATTCTGTAACACGACTCACTGGGGGGGAGGGGGGTAGCCCCCCCCCCCCCCTGGTATCTTTAGAACCAATGATCGCAGCGGGACTCGCAAGGCGGCATTCGAAAGCGCTCAATGAGAGAAGCCTAACGCAAACTTTAAAAAAAAATCAAATTAAGGTCACATGTCAGGTCACGGTCAAGTCAAACGACGTCAAAATCGAGGTATTTGAGTTTATGGACAATACTTGCCATCCATGGCCTTCGATTACGCCTATAATCACCCAAAGTGATGTCAAAGGTATGATACATATCACACATGAGCTAAAGTGAGATTGTTGGAAAAGAGCAAGGTCAAGGTCAGGTCACAAAAGGTTACTACACACAAAATATCTACGAAAGTCATGCAGCACATGGTTTATGGATGCTTTTACGCGTAGAATTCGATAGTAGAAGTCATTTTACCACCTGACTTCATTTACGTGAAGTTAGTGTCAAGTTCAGGTCAAGTTCAGGCCACTGAAGGTCAAAATTTGAAATTGATAAATCGAAATAAAAAAGGCATGTTTCTATATCAGATTTATCTAAAGAAAACAATGCTGGCATTTATTTGTCTGTATCCGGTCAATAAAATCCAAAAAAACGCAATTTCAAAATCTGACGTCATGATTTACCCATATTTTGTCATGAAAGTAAAAAAAGATGATATAATTTTGAAATTTGGTATGGTAGTTGCCCATATGTTGTTATCTGATATATATTCCGGTTTTTTCAATATCTTTGAAAAATTAGATTTTGTGAGCATTTTTTCAAAAAAAGTTTTTTTTTTGGGGGGGTCAAAACCCAAATGTTTCGAAATTTCGAGATAGCCGGTTTGTAGCCCTTGCAATGTTCTACCTTTTAGCGTTTTTTTTATTGCATTTTGCTTCATATGCGGCATTTGTAGGGCCTGGCAAAATTTAGCCGATTTTGGTGTCAAAATCGTGTTTAGTGACGTCACTAAATTCACTATATCTCAAATAAATTCTGACGAAAGTTTTTAATTTTTTCTTATAATGTGTGAAAATGATGCCCGGATAGGTACTGAAAGTTTGGCGTCGATATCTGCATTAGTTATTGAGATATGCCTAATATTCCTAAGGGGGGGCTAAAAAAATCCCCCCCCCCCAGTGACTCGCGGGTTAATACCACCTGTACCATCTTTTTTGTTTCTAATATTTGCATATTAGCTGTCTTACGGTCAACTCTCAAGATCAGGTAAATGCTGTCAGACCTCAGAAGTGTCATATTGACCGAAATTACCACTTCCGATGGTCATCTCTTGGTTCGGACCTTACACCACATGGCTTATGGATAATTTGAGGCGCCGAACGCGAATGTCACAACAAAATGTACATAGGACCAGGCTTTCGATAACTTGTGCACCCGTACTAGGCGTACCACAGACTCAAGGCGCTACTAAAAGGAACGAAAATGGAATCCATTTGTAAAAATGAAGATCAGATCTTAAATCAGTGGCACTGAGTTGAGCAGAAACACATGCTCATGTGTTTGGTTCTTTTTTGTTCCTGAGGAGTGACATATGATTATATGTGACGTTACTGGTAAAGAGTAACATGCAATTTATCACGACTCGCGAGTCTTCCGATTCCATGGAATCGGCTCACTCATTGTCTTATGGCAAGGTAACCCGTTAATACCCAGAAACTATTAAATAACGATGCATATAGGTATCTGTTAAACGAAACCAATATCGATGATGACTATATCCACTAGCATCATTTCAAGGGAAATAATGACCCTTTTCCACAAAAATGGAGTTAGCACCTGAAATCGATAGACGAGGCCAAAATATGATGTAAATTCACCACATTTTGCATAAAAACATTCTTACCTAAAGATATTGGCAGTTTCATACCGATAAGCGTTCCACACTTTTAACGACCGGTTCTTGCCAAGTACTTTTCGGTTTCCATCAAACTCTGGGCTTTTCCCGTATTGCTTTTGTACGCAATGGTGTGGAAAACATATTTTGCGTTCTGCTTGTTGTGATTTATATACCCGCCCATCCTTTACCATTAACAACCATTGCGAAACCGACAATTCAATCGGAAGCTCATCGATGCACGACCATTGCACGACGACAGCGACCTATTTAGTGACGGCGATTTGTTTCGAAGTGCCCATTCAACAACGTCGAACAGATTGACGCAAAAGCGCTTTCCAATGATGCGCTTTCCACTAGTGGAGGGAGAATACCGATCATTAATTTTCCCAAACTTCCAACTTTGAATTAGGGAATAATTTGATTTTATTCTTAAATTGAATCACATCATTTTAATACCATAACGGTGGTCAAATAAATTGTTGCTAACCAAATCAAAAGGTCATTATTTCCCTTTAACGAATGCAGAAGCGAGACAAACCTGGTCGCGTTGCTGATCGTAGCATGCGATGTTCGCCACGTTCATCTCGTCAAACATCAGGTTGCAGTGGCGATCCCGGGGCGAGAGCTCGGCAAGGAGCATCTCCAACAGTTCTGTTGCAAAATACCATCGCATATGATCAACTACATGTGGACATGGTAACGATCACATCGTTCGCAGTACGAGTAATAAATTTTGATTTACAAACATGTTTAAGCCAGTGGTACGAGGAAGAGGATATCGCCACTTGGCCAGACGTCACCATATCGGTTGGTTTACAGTCACCGATGAGGGAATCGAACCCTCGCGACCGGTCATGCGACTTAAGGAAAGGTACTGGACAATTAGTGAATATAAACAGTATCTTAAACTGTAATAAAATGCCCTATCCCTACGGAATAGACATCTCAGCGAAGTTACAGCGGCGTAAGAACATGATAATATGAATGCAGTTTGTGGATTTAGGGAAAATGAATTTGTTTGGCTGAGTACTAATGAGATTCATTTCAGACAGCAATGTCACCATGGTTACTGAGAGGCGTATAGCTGCCACTGCCATGGCTTAACTGAAAGTGGATATATTATCTAGCTGAATATTTCCTGATAATTAGAACATCAAAAATAAAATGCACAAACAATAATGCTATATTACTTTGCGGCGTCTCGGTGACATTTGTACCATCTGCGTCAAGAACGTCTTCAAAAACTGTTGCCATATGAAGGAATACTCCTGCCAAATGGTGTGACGTCACTGCGGCGGTTCGATTTCCCTAGTGAACAAACCTTATTAGTAAAGTAATCTTGACCGCCGCCGCAGCGGGCGGCGCGAGGCACGGCGGCACAGCCTATCTCGTAGGGGTTCGCCCACGCCGCGCTGCGCGCCCGCTGATTGGTGGCCAGCCACCTGTCACGTGACCGCCAGGCGATGTCCGGTCAGGGCCGCGGCGGTAGGGCAGACTGAGTGATGGCTTCATAAGTGTAAGAAACTCATGACGTAATTTTTGTAATAACTTTTTGGCCTTTTTTTGTACCAGATACGAACAAATTATTATCTTTTCTGTATTTGTGAGACAAAACTTGTCTAGGAACATGCATTTTTATTTACATTTACCAATTTTTAATTTTGAGGTTTTCTGACAGAGCAAAATCGCTGTTCTGGACGTCGTCGATCGAGGTCATTAACTTGACCTGGAAGGTCACTCGTTGACCCGAAACCTAAAAAAATGCATACCGTTAGATTCCAAACATGACAGGCAACATGTTGGTTCTTACCGCGTTGCTCTATGTTGCTTGGTTTGGAAGTTAACCGGGGGTCTTTTTAGGACCCCGTAGGGCGAAGGTGAAAAACCTCCAGAAGGGGATGGTTAACATTAATTTTGACATAGTATGTAATATGTATTGATTGTCTTGGAAGAGATTGGTGTTTTCCAATTCAATACATATTTGCTTGTGTGTCACACACAATACAAATGTGATGCAGTTTAATAGCCTATAATTGGAGGTGTCAAAGAAAGGTGATATGTTTTGTCACACCATATTGAAATTAGTGCATATAGCTACATCCCTGCATTTATTTACCAATGTGTTGCATATCTACAGGAAGACAGACAACTCAGTGGAGGCGTACCGGACTCTGGTGTCAGTGGAGGCGTGCTGGACTCCGTCGACAGTGGAGGCGTGCCGGACTCTGGTGTCAGTGGAGGCGTGCCGGACTCTGGAGGCAGTGGAGGCGTGCCGGACTGGTGGCAGTGGAGTCACGCCGGTCTCTGGTGGCAGTAGAGTCGTGGCCGGACTCAGGTGGCAGTGGAGGCGTGCCGGACTCTGGTGGCAGTGAAGGCGTACCGGACTCTGGTGCCAGTGGAGGCGTGCTGGACTCCGTCGGCAGTGGAGGCGTGCCGGACTCTGGAGGCAGTGGAGGCGTGCCGGACTCTGGTGGCAGTGGAGGCGTGCCGGACTCTGGTGGCAGTGGAGGCGTGCCGGACTCGGGTGGCAGTGTCGCCTCCACCTGCAGCTCAGGTAGTTGAACCCCGCTCGCGCTGAGATCAAGGCACAGGAAAGAGCAGCGAACCAGGTTCGCCATCACAGCCGGAGCTCCGAGTGATCTGGCGGAGCTCCAAGTCATTGCTGACCTGTCACCATCTGTCGCTAAACGGCCGCTGCGCGACCGCATACAGACCACTGTCCTGGCGTCTTCTTCCGCCGCCCTGCCGCTGCCCTGTCGCTGCCATGGCGTCGTATTCCGTCGCCCCGCCGCTGTCCTTCCATAGCCCGGCCGCCGCCGCTGGCGAGAGTGAGCGGAGGTCTTCGCAAAGGAGGCCAGCGCCCTCCTCCAACAATACACGCCCATCGACGTCGCCACCACCCATAAGGCCGTCTCCCGATCTGCCACCTCCAACTGGCAGCGATCATGGCCTGGCGGGCGGTACAAGGATCATGAAACCCGCCAGCGGGGCCCGGTCGGCGGCCCGGTCGGCGACGGCGACCGTCTCGCTACGGTGGACATCCGGCAGCTCCGAGCCGGGCACTGGAGCGGCTCGGAGCAGTACCTCCACCGGATCGGCCGCCGACCTACGCTCGGCTGAGGGCAGTGCAGCGCCGAGGGATGTCCCGCCGCCCTGTGCCGGCTATGCAGAGAAGAGGCTGACACACCGCGGCACGTGCTGCAGCGGTGCCCCGCCCTGGTCAGAGCTCGCCTCCGGCACCTGGGCGTCATCCACCCGGAGCCGACTACTCTGCGCGATGACGGTGTGGTGGCGGCCTTGACCGCCGGATTCCGCGCCCAACTGAGCCGCAATGGCTACACCCGGGATGCGAGCCGGAGGGAGTAACGAACGAACGAACGAGAGTTGTATTCTGGCATGTCGCTGTCCGCCGCCGAAGGATGTGGCGAGATTGGCACCCTCGCCTGTCTGGTCTGCCGCTGTTGGCATCGAGGTAGGGGGGCGAGAACGACAATGCCGTGCCGTGTGTGCCACAGTATGTTGCTTTGTGCCGATGTGTGCCGCTGTCGGGTGGGGGTGGGGGTGGGGGCGAGAGCGGCACTCTGACCTGCCTCTGTCTACTGCTTTGTGCCACTGCGTGACTGTCTGCCGCTGTGTGCCACTGAGGGCGGAGGCGAGAGCCGCACTCTGTCCTGCTGCTGTTTGCTGCTGTCTTGACACAAGCTCTGTTTACCGTAATTAAACAAGTTGTGTGTCTGTCTGAGAAGGATCCCAGTCTGTCATGGCACTCGGAGGGGTGTCACAACCCGTCGGGAAACTATGTGAGACGTGCTGACCACCTTGAGCAGTGTTGCAAAATACATATTCGCTCGTGTCAGAATAT
The DNA here is from genome assembly GCA_036785665.1 of Chirona hameri. NCBI lineage: Eukaryota > Metazoa > Arthropoda > Thecostraca > Balanomorpha > Balanidae > Chirona > Chirona hameri. Next base: position 226,342 of record JAXIVJ010000320.1, on the reverse strand, counting down.
GGACAGCTGATTAAATGAACCGTAGCTTGATGATTCGTAAAAAAAGTGTATCACAGATATCGAATGATGACAGTTTGTTGAAGTACGGATGTACCACACCAAATTACATCCCACGAACTAGATTTGGCGGCCGACCGATGCTTGGCTCCACAAGCGGGACGCGGGCGAAGAGACGCCCAGTGACGTCACACAGCGGTCGGTGCAGAATGTAAACAAATCGCCTGGTGACGCTACCTTCTTATAGGGCCTTGGGCAGACTGGGTCGAGCACTCGTTGGGGACAGGTCTGTCGGGCGTGTTGCGGTGTCGAGTTCGGTTTGTCCATAGCCGTCCTTTGCACTGTAACTCACCGCGGCCGTTTGATAGACGCATTGGTCCAGCCTCTGTGGGGTCGGTGTGTCCTTAGCCGACTCCAAGGTGGACAGCTGCTACGCTAATACGCTAAATTCTGAGGTCGGTCTGTTCTTGGCCGTCCTCCAACCCAACATTTACCCGGCACCCCAAACCATGTGCATTAGTGATGCGTGTCTTGGGGAAGTCGGTTTGTCCATAGCCGACTCCTGAGCGTGTATCTCTAATGCACAGGCCCCGAGTCTGATCACGTTCAGGGGCGCAGCCGGGGGGGGGGGGCAATTGCCCTTGCCCCCCCCCCCTTACGGGTCACAGGGGGCCCCGCCGAGATTGTCCCAGATACCCGTGATGTATTGGGTTTGCCATTTTCAATAGTTTCCAAAAGAAAATAATTTTGCTTGAACATATATTTAACAGTATTTCATGCTTAAGGCAAACAGACATAACACTGACTGATAGCCCACATAGCCCAGCAACCAGTCATGCTGAACAATCATGCATACAACCGCCAAGACCACGGCCAGGCAAAGCTAATGAGCACATAAGGGCGACCCATAGATGGCAGCACACTAAAGTGAGTCTGGACTGTCAAACTGGTAACTATACAATATCTAGGTGGCATCACATACAACCACACTCACAAATGCTTTGGATGAGCAGCCACTGGGGTCTGTATGTGCCTTGTATCAATGATTGATCAAATATGCCACCAACGACACCAAAAATAAGCATGAAACTACATAACAAAACCAACCAAACCTTAGCTGCCAGATCTAGCGGAATGCTGGTGGGGCCAGCTAGAGACGATTACCAAGGGAAATACCATTGTTCAAGTCAAAGTCAGATAAGCAAAGGCGGCAAGCCTTACACAAGCCAACCCAAGGGATGGCGCCAATCACTTCAGCAGACCAAAGACAGTACAAATGGTAGACGCTGCATGCTTTGCTTACATCTTTCTTCTCCAACATGAATTTAAACACAGGTAGCTTTGCAAGTCTTCGTTGGCGATTCAGGGTCTGGACATGAGCCATGACAGCCAATATAAAAAATACAAAGAATTATAAATGGAAATGCAATTTGGATACGATCTGCAGGTCAAAAATATCACAGTTTAGGGCCTCTGAATCAAAGTAACCAAGGTCAGAAAACAGCAAGATAATTAGTACCTAGGGTACATAAACAAACAATCACCAATTTGCCGCAAAAGCGCCGTGATCGAGCGCGGGCAAATGTTAAAAAATACGTGATTAATTAAAATCAATTATGAATAATATTGATAAAGTAATATTACAAATTCATCAATATTTTACAAAAAAATTCCTCTCTGAAAATTCCAATGATTATTTGCATCATCTTGAAAATAAGTTGCACGAGTTTTGTCAGCGCCCGGCCCGACCTACTCCATCGTAGTTACGACGTCGTTACTAACGACGGCGTTTCGTGAAACGGGGGTTGGTAAGGATCGTAGGTCCACATGGGCCTCGTTTCACCAAACGTACCTACTCCGTCGTATTTTGGTTCGTAGATCGTTATCTACTCCATCTGGACCTACGATCCTTACCAACAGCGAAAACGCCGTCGTTAGTAACGACGTCGTAACTACGATGGAGTAGGTCGGGCCGGGCGCTGACAAAACTCATGCAACTTATTTTCAAGATGATGCAAATAATCATTGGAATTTTCAGAGAGGAAAATGTTTTGTAAAATATTGATGAATTTGTAATATTACTTTATCAATATTATTCATAAATTGATTTTAATTAATCATGTATTTTTAAACATCTTGCCCGCGCTCGATCACGGCGCTTTTGCGGCAAATTGGTGATTGCTTGTTTATGTACCCTAGGTACTAATTATCTTGCTGTTTTCTGAATTTGGTTACTTTGATTCAGAGGCCCTAAACTGTGATATTTTTGACCTGCAGATCGTATCCAAATTGCATTTCCATTTATAATTCTTTGTATTTTTTTATATTTGCTGTCATGGCTCATGTCCAGACCCTGAATCGCCAACGAAGACTTGCAAAGCTACCTGTGTTTAAATTAATGTTGGAGAAGAAAGATGTAAGCAAAACATGCAGCGTCTACCGTTTGTACTGTCTTTGGTCTGCTGAAGTGATTGGCACCATCCCTTGGGTTGGCTTGTGTAAGGCTTGCCGCCTTTGCTTATCTGACTTTGACTTGAACAATGGTATTTCCCTTGGTAATCGTCTCTAGCTGACCCCACCAGCATTCCGCTAGATCTGGCAGCTAAGGTTTGGTTGGTTTTGTTACGTAGTTTCATGCTTATTTTTGGTGTCGTTGGTGGCATATTTGATCAATCATTGATACAAGGCACATACAGACCTCAGTGGCTGCTCATCCAAAGCATTTGTGAGTGTGGTTGTATGTGATGCCACCTATATATTGTATAGTTACCAGTTTGACAGTCCAGACTCACTTTAGTGTGCTGCCATCTATGGGTCGCCTTATGTGCTCATTAGCTTTGCCTGGCCGTGGTCTTGGCGGTTGTATGCATGCTTGTTCAGCATGACTGGTTGTTGGGCTATGTGGGCTATCAGTCAGTGTTATGTCTGTTTGCCCTAAGCATGAAATACTGTTAAATATATGTTCAAGCAAAATTATTTTATTTTGGAAACTATTGAAAATGGCCAACACATCATGTAATTTATAGTATGTATAGTATAATACAGTATGACTGAGTACCAAACAACTATGTACCAATACTACTTATGCACATAGATGGGAACTTAGAAGACTGTACTGACCGGGGTGTAATGAATACTGACGCAGATGGATGATTATGAGCATGATGTACCACCCAGGGTGATAGAGGACGGGTGGAACGGATTTTAGTATGATTTATTTAGGATAATACTAGAAAAGTACTAGATTCACTACTATAACTAGTTTTGTTTAGTTCCATCTAAACATGTGGTAGCTTTACCGAGGAGCGAAAGCCGCGCAGGTATTACGATTGTTTACTCTAAGAGTAAACGAAACAATCGAAATGCATTGTAGATTATTCATATTTGTCGCTAGCTTCATTCAAGATTTCAAGATCAAGATTATCATACATCAAAGTGATTGTGATAGCCATGGCAGAGTTTGCTGTTTCAACCCGGAACAAGCGCTCTGCTTTGTTTACAAGCCCGCCTTCAACTGTGCCACTGCCGCATGTGCCAATTGCTGTAGACTGTGGGTACGTAAGGCGCTGTAAAGTTTTTAACTGTTAAGTTGTCGGGTAGAGCTTGATCTCTTCCATTTTCAATTCACGTTTTTTACCCGGCTATGCCCTACTGTGGTGTGCCTGGCTGTACCAATAGTACGGAGAAGGGTAATTAAAATCATTTGGGGACTGGCTAGTGGCTACCACCGTCTTCCTCGTGATCCCAAAGTGGCCGATCTTTGGTGGCAATTAATTCGATAAGATGCAGCAAGGGAAGAGGTTAAAGACCCTAGGAATTGCTCTGAACATTTCTTGGAATCCTGCTTCAAAGAGCTTCACAGATTTGCCGCTGAAAGGGCATATTCTAATGCATGTGCACACAGACCAAAAAGATTATCATACAGCAAAGTGATTGTGATAGCCATGGCAGAGTTTGCTGCTTTCAACCCGGAACAAGCGCTCTGCTTTGTTTACAAGCCCGCCTTCAACTGTGCCACTGCCGCATGTGCCAATTTCTGTGCCTGCTGACAAAACACTTGTACTGCACCTACTTTGTCGCAGCAGCAGAGCTGGCACTTGTTAGCAGGAGTATGATGTGCACTTGTTAGCAGGAGTATGATATGATTGCTGTAACAATGTTTTAATGATCATTTATGTGTATGTTTCCATTTGTATTGCTTGGACGTAAATACAACATACATTTAAATGTTGAATCAAGCGTGAATCGATTAAAATATGTTTTTGATTCTTTGAATCGGAAAGAAGCAATTATCAAATGTGTATCCATGAATCGAGCGGTGATTGAATCATTCAGGTTCCAAAATGAATTGTGGTTGAATCGTTCCAAAAAAGTTGAATCAATATTCAATAACCAGTCTGCAGTGTGATGACCTCAATATTGGCGTGACCTAAAAGTGACCAATAAGTTCTATATAACTTGTCACAAGTTCCTTCTGGGCTCCACTCAGCGTCTGCTGCCATCCATTCACATCTCTATTGGTGTATAATTATTATTTTTATAGGTCTGTGTCTCCAACTCCTGAGCGCCTCGACTGCCAGCGTCTTGCAGCGGCACATCGCGGGCAAAGAAGAGGAGGTGAGGTTCCTTCGTGTCGTGGACGAAGCGACGGATGTCCTCAACGCCAGCTACCCAGGCGACACAAAAGATCTGCGGAGACGGAGAGGCTACCGTGGCAGCGATGAACAAGAGAGGGCTATCTCAGCCGCTGTGACGGAGGCCACGCTGATGCGTGTCGGTACCGCACGGTGCATGTACCCGTTCCAGAGAGGGATGGTCATCAGCATCCGGTCGGCGCGTGGCCTGTTAAAGGACCTCCAGGCAGAGTTCGGTGATGTGTTCGACCTGACTCGCCGGCCCACGCAGGACAGGCTGGAAGGGTTGTTCGGCATGGTGAGAGGCCCGGGAGGCTCCAACCAGAACCCCACACCGACTGAAGCGAGGGCAAGGATTCGCCTGCTTACCCTCCTGTTCGTCATGCAGCGAGGCGTAAGTCCCGTCTGCAAAGACGGTGATCATGCGGCAGAGTCGGAGACTGGTGATCTGGAGGAGCAGCTGGATCAGGTGCTGGAGGTGGAGGCAACCGGCACCTCCGAACTGACGGCAGACCTGCTGGTGTTCACCGGACCGGTGGAGGTGACGACAGCGAAAACAGACGGCGATAACGGGGAGGACATGGACGACCTGAGTGATGTGGCTGACCTGCTTCACCATGCGGAGGCGTCCCTGTCAGCAGCATGTCGCCCTGCTGCGTCGTCGGCCGCGCGGGACACCGGTGTGTCACCGGTGTCCTTGGTTTCACCTCGGTAGACCGGTGTGTCACCGGTGTCGCGGACACACGGTCACCGGTGTGTCCGCGACAGAGAGCGCCATGGCCTACGTCGCCGGCTACATCGCGAGGAAGAGGCCCGTCGACCGCTCCATCTGTGTACCATCCGCCTCGGCCGAGTCGGTGCCTCTGCAGGCCCTGTGGACCAGGGTCGTCAGTATCGGCGGCCTGACGGTGCCCACGGAGAAATTCTACGCCATTCAAGGAGGTGGAGGCGGTTTTCTGTGCCCACCACGCTCTGGAGCCCGATGGCTTAAGCCGAAGGTCCGTGGCATCAAGGACTTTGTCGTGGTCCTCCAGGACAAGTTTCCACGCGTCCATCCCAAGATTCGCGCCTCCTTCGCCCGCGTCCGGACATTTATCAGGATGGGCAACATCAACAGGGCCCGACGCGCCGAGTCTCGGGCACGGTGAGTGTTATGTTCAGGTCCGTTCCGGTCCGCGGGGCGCTACGAGAGCTCCGTACACGCAGGAGTCGCGTTGGTAACTGATGTATTGTTAACATCGGCCGCTGTATGGCGCTGCCATATAGCGGCCGGGCGGCCAACTCAGGGGAGGGATTTTCCCCGCAGGGAATAACACAACATCCCCCCTCAAGACGCAACGTGGGGTAACAAGAGGCAACACTCGCCACACGTATGCGTCTGAAAACATAACGCAAAACACCTTCGGTTCACACACATGATCGCAGTAACATAAACATAACTACACATAACTACACATAACGGTACACCGGCTCTGACCAGTTGACAGACAGTCGATCCGGTTTTCGGCGCTGACGAGTGCTGCGTCGTGGCGGATCAACGTCGGCGCGGATGTCTTGGCTAGGTGGCGCCACGGGTGTCGGCTGGACAGACTGAGATGGCGCCACAGGACTGTCGGCTGCCTGACCTGTCGCAGCTCCCGAGCCACGCTCAGGACTCCGGCGTGTGTGCTGCGAACTCGCTGGCGGCGGTGGCACACCTTCGGTGAGCAGCGATCGCAGTGGTCGCAGATACCGCCGGTTCCGCCACCAGATGCGGCCGCTCGGCAGTCGGATGAGGTAGTCACGTCGCCTTCCGACTCCGGTGATGGCGCCGGTGCGATCCCACAGGCGGGATCTGGGGTCCTGTATGGCGACGCGCTGTCCGATCCGCAGTGGACGATGCTGCCGTGCTGACGCGTCATACCGCTCTGCGGAGCGCTCCAGCAGCTTCGCAGCCTTGGTGTCGCATGCGTCCGCGGCCTGTTGCCAGCATTCAGCGAATGCGCGGCGGTGAGTCGGGACGGCTGACCGCAGCGGATGACCGTACAGGATCTGGGCTGGAGACCGGCCGTCCGCTCGCGGCGTGTTTCTCAGCTCCAGTAGGCCCTCTGCGAAGTCGTCCGTGTCCAGGTCCCCGCCGGCTGTCGTCTTCTTGACGAGTCGCTTTACGGCCTTGACAGCCGCCTCTGCATGGCCGTTCGACTGCGGGTAGTGGGGTGTTGACAGCTGGTGCTCCACCCCCCACTTGCGCATAAGCTCCCGGGTGAGTCGTGCACTGAACTGCGGTCCACCGTCGGTCCTTATGCAGCTCGGCACACCTGTGGCGGCGAACATGCCGCGCAGGCTGCACACCAGGTCTCTGGCAGTCGCGTCTCCGGTCACTCGTGATACAAACGGCCAGCCAGATAGGCGGTCAACATACACCAGAAATGTGCGACCGGCCCATGCGAAGTAGTCGGCGGAGACAGCCTCAAACACCCGCGTGGGAGTCTTCTCCGCCATCATGGGTTCCTTCTGCTGGCTGGGCAGGTGCAGCTGGCACTTGCTGCATGAACCGATGAAGTTGGCGATATCTTGGTCCAAACGAGGCCAGTATACCGTCTGTCGTGCACGCCTCTTGGTCCGTTCGATCCCCTGGTGGCTGGCGTGAAGTCTCTGGAGCGTGGCTCGACGGAGACACTGCGGTATCACCAACCGCTGGCCACACACCGCCAGGCCGTCATCCACCGCCAGTCGATCTCTGAGACCCAGTACGGACGCAGCATCGGATCCACCTGCGCCCGGTGCTCTGGAAAGCCGATCAGGACGGCTTCTTTCAAGGCGATTATCTCCGGGTCTTTATCGGCGGCAGCTCGTACTTCTGACAGCGTCGCGTCCTTGAACGGACTGGCGCCACCGTCTGGTGCGTCACTGACGAGCCTAGCAACCATGCTGGCTATCTGGTGACTGACGTCATGTTCCGCTCTTCCGATGCGGCCGATCTGCCGTGGGAAGGTGGCCGAAAGAATCCCCAGCCGAGTACAGTCGTGCCAGGACAGCAGTGGTGAATGCAGAGACTGCACCACCGTCACTTCCACTGTGTGGATGACGTCACCTAGTTGTAGTGTGAGGTCACACGTGCCCAGACAACGCATCTTACGTCCGTCAGCCGCCCACAACGCTGCTGTGGACGGGACGAGATCGCTAGATTTCACTCCCATTGCTTCAGCTTGCGTCGTAGACATGACCGAGGTCTCAGCACCAGTGTCGGGAGTCCACACGGTCGCCCGCTCGCTACCGTCGGGATGATGGAGCTGCAGTCGGACTTGTGGCGAGCGCTTGGCGGTCACTCCTTGTAGTCACACATCAGAGTCGCGCGCCTCCGCCGACGTCGACCGCTGCCTGTCCGCTGCACGGCTCGCTGGCACATCAGAGGAGACAGTTGACAGCTGGCGGCGCGACGCTGTGGTGGGATCATCGTAGCGGCCGCGGCTGTACCCGCGCGCTCGCCACGAACCACCGTCGCGCGGCTCAGCCGCGCCCTGGCGGTTGCTGCTCGAACTAGCTGCGCTCCATGACCCACTGGCCGTGTCTGGCGAGTGCCCCTGGCGGCCACTCCCAGAACTAACCGGGCGACGCTGACCGCCGTCCCTGCATACCACCGAGAAGTGATCTCTCCCGTTGCACTCGTAGCAGGTGCGACCGAGGGCGCGGCAATCACGGGCATCGGTAATGCGATCGGTGTGCCGCACCACACCGATCGCATTTTTCGTCGGTCCTGGCGCCCTGTGATCTGGGTCTGCTCCGGCTCCGCTTGTACTGCGACACAGGGGGTTTCACCTGTGTTGTGGGCCATAGGGAAGCTCGATTTGCTAGCCGCGACTCTTGAGTGACGTCACTGGGCGTCACTTGGGACCGAGCGCCGGGAGTCTCAAAACGTAAACAAAACGGCGGCCATTCGTAAGATTGTGGTAATCTGGGTAGGATTTGGCCAGGACATTGGGCTATGTTTTATTTAGGTTCTGTTTCTTTTGTGATCCTGAAAGTTACTTATATCAATGATAAGGAATTAGATGCTGTCGGCAGTGGAGACGTGCTTGACCTTTGCTCCACTGCCGTCGGCAGTGGAGACGTGCTGGACTCCGTCGGCAGTGGAGGCGTGCCGGACTCTGGAGGCAGTGGATGCGTGCTGGACTCCGTCGGCAGTGGAGGCGTGCTGGACTCCGTCGGCAGTGGAGGCGTGCTGGACTCTGGTGGCAGTGGAGGCGTGCCGGACTCTGGAGGCAGTGGAGACGTGCCGGACCCTGGAGGCAGCTGAGGCGTGCTGGACTCTGGTGGCAGTGGAGGCGTCCCGGACTCTGGAGGCAGTGGAGGCGTGCTGGACTCCGTCGCCAGTGGAGGTGTGCTGGACCCTGAAGGCAGTGGAGGCGTGCTGGTCGCCGTCAGCAGTGGAGACGTGCTGGACTCCGTCGGCAGTGGAGGCGTGCTGGACTCCGTCGGCAGTGGAGGCGTGCTGGACTCTGGTGGCAGTGGAGGCGTGCTGGACTCCGGCGGCAGTGGAGGCGTGCCGGACTCTGGTGGCAGTGGAGACGTGCTGGCCTCCGTCGGCAGTGGAGGCGTGCTGGACTCTGGTGGCAGTGGAGGCGTGCTGGACTCCGGCGGCAGTGGAGGCGTGCCGGACTCTGGTGGCAGTGGAGGCGTGCCGGACTCTGGAGGCAGTGGAGGCGTGCTGGACTCTGGTGGCAGTGGAGACGTGCTGGCCTCCGTCAGCAGTGGAGGCGTGCTGGACTCCGTCGGCAGTGGAGGCGTGCTGGACTCCGTCGGCAGTGGAGGCGTGCTGGACTCTGGAGGCAGTGGAGACGTGCTGGACTCTGGAGGCAGTGGAGACGTGCCGGACTCTGGAGGCAGTGGAGACGTGCCGGACTCTGGAGGCAGTGGAGGCGTGCCAGACTCTGGAGGCAGTGGAGGCGAGCCGGACTCTGGAGGCAGTGGAGGCGTGCTGGACTCTGGAGGCAGTGGATGCGTGCTGGACTCCGTCGGCAGTGGAGGCGTGCTGGACTCCGTCGGCAGTGGAGGCGTGCTGGACTCCGTCGGCAGTGGAGGCGTGCTGGACTCCGTCGGCAGTGGAGGCGTGCTGGACTCTGGAGGCATTGGAGGCGTGCTGGACTCTGGTGGCAGTGGAGGCGTGCTGGACTCTGGAGGCACTGGAGGCGTGGTGGATAATGGCCGTCCGAGAATTCGAGAAGATCTTTTCGAACGTCATGGGCGCCGATGCCGATCAGCAGCCAGGCATTCTGCGGCGCCTTGTCCAGCTGATCCAACAGAAGCAGCCTCGTGTGGATCAGTGTGTGGCGAGGAAGCGGGCCAGCACTCGCCTCCACCTGCGGCTCAGGCAGTTGAATGCCGCTCGCGCTGAGATCAAGGCACAGCAAAGAGCAGCGAACCAGGTTCGCCAGCACAGCCGGAGCTCTCTCTCTGCGACTCTGCCCTGTCGCAGTCTGCTGCTGTCTTGTTTACCGTAACTAATAACACCCCGCCTGAAGGATCCCAGTCTGTCATGGCACTCGGAGGGGTGTCACAACCCGTCGGAAAACCATGTGGGACGTGCTGGCCACCTTGAGCAGTGTTGCAAAATACATATTCGCTCTTCTTGTGTTGGAACATGGACAGCTGATTAAATAAACCGTAGCTTGAGGATTCGTAAGCACAAAATGTATCACAGATATAGAATGATGACAGTTTGTTGAAGTACGGATGTACCACACCAAGTGACATCCCACGAACTAGATTTGGCGGCCGCAGATACTCGGCTCCACTACCGGGACGCGTGCGAAGAGACGCCCAGTGACGTCACGCAGCGGTCGGTGCAGAATGTAAACAAATCGCCTGGTGACGCTACCTTATAGGGCCTTGCTGCGACACTTGTTTTAGAGACGGCTCACACGGGCCGCGGATAGCCGAGCTATTGTTGACCGCGTTTTCTGATGCCCTGCACATGTCTGTCTCCGCCTGAAACGTGAGGTCTGCTACCTCTAACATTCGGCGTCGCGCATCGTGATCATTGCTGCCGACCACCAGGTGATCGCGGAACCTGTCGTCGAGGCAGTGAGTACAAAAATCGCAGCACGAGGCGATCTCCTTCAGGGTACAGATGTAATCGTCCACAGATTCACCAGGTTCTTGCATTCGCCTGCTAAAGTCACATCTGTCGATGACCACGTTCCGCTGCCGTCTGAGGTGGAACTGCATAGCGGTAATGATTTCGTCCATGGTGGCGTCGGCGGAGAGAGGGAGGCCGAACCGGACCACACGGGCCCAGTCATCATCGAGCACCGCCAGCAGTGCGGCTCTCTGCTCCGCTTGTGTCAAGTCGGTGACGCCAGTCAGGAGACAGTACCCGGCAAACTTGTGTCTCCACACCTCGAACTCCGTCAGCGTGGCGGACGCCGCCAGCCTGGGCGTTGGCGTCCCTGCCGCCGGCATTCTGGCTCTTGGCCGCGTGCCAGCGGCGGACCCAGGTCCGTCCGGCGCGGAGACGTCCTGCGCCGCGGACGGGCCGACAGGCAGCATGCGTTCCATGAGGGCTGTCATGCGCTCCTCCCGTCTTGCCGCTGCCGCTGCAAGATCCAGCTGCTGCATGCATGTCAGCAGCGCCATCTCCGAAGGCTTCTGCGCTCCGGTCGCCGCGTCTGCAGACGCCTCTGCATCACCGCCCGGCATCGCGCACGCCGTGACCCGGGGTCAGGTCGACACGCCGCGTTCCACGTCACTCGCTACTCGCTGTAACGCCACACCGTGTCCACGTCACTGTGCACTAGCGTTGCACGCCACACAACACGACTTCGGAACCGACCGACCGCGCCATGTTATGTTCAGGTCCGTTCCGGTCCGCGGGGCGCTACGAGAGCTCCGTACACGCAGGAGTCGCGTTGGTAACTGATGTTTTGTTAACATCGGCCGCTGTATGGCGCTGCCATATAGCGGCCGGGCGGCCAACTCAGGGGAGGGATTTTCCCCGCAGGGAATAACACAACAGTGAGGAGCGAGGAAGTGCTGGCACCACGCACAGTGCAAACTAGTGTATAGGCTGTAGTGAATAGACTGGACAGTTGTGCTCATTCACTCATGTGATGTTTTTCTCAGGTGGGTGGCAAGAGGACATGTGACGAAATGGAGGAATCTGATTGGAGGCCCGGGTTTGTCTATTAAACTGGCGCATTGTTTAGTTAAATGGCGCATTAGCTACCGCCATTTCTGACGAACAAATAATGGACTAGTTGCAGGTTACCTAACCCACTACTTTTATGTGTTTGATGAAAAGCAAATGAATAAAACATATTTTCTAGATTGACACTTCACTATAAATTCCTCCGGATTATTAGTTTTTAAAATAATTAAGTATATTTACGTAATTTGAAATTCTGCTCTCTGATTGGTCGTGACGTCAGATGGCAATAGTTCAAGCGGTCAAAGTTACTTGAGGTAGTCTTGGGCGGCTCGGTTGACGCATTTCTTTTTAATAAACTGCCCCTCCCCCACTCAAGAAGGTGGGGGGGACATATGATTCCCCCTCCATAAATTTGTAAAAGGGGCCCTCCAAGAAGTTAACCGAGGGCCCCAATGTGCCCCCAGCCATGCAGCCTGAGGGGCCCTCAAAGGCCGACAGAAAGCCCTCAGTCGGCCTGAGGGGCCCTCGGTAGGGATGAGGGGCCCTCGGTAGGCCTGAGGGGGCCCTCGGTAGGCCTGAGGGGGCCCTCGGTAGGCCTGATTGGGCCCCCGGTATGGCCTGATGGGGCCCTCGGTAGGCTTGCGGGTCCCTCGGTAGGCCTGAGGGGCCCTCGGTAGGCCTGATAGGGCCCTCGGTATGGCCTGATGGGGCCCTCGGTATGGCCTGATGGGGCCCTCGGTAGGACCTGAGGGGTCCCTCGGTAGGCCTGAGGGGCCCTTGGAAGGCCTGATACTTCAACATTGGCCTGTCCGACGTTTTTTGTTGCGACTATTTAGGAGCCCTGCAAAATATAGTGGCTTAAATCCGAGGAGATACCATTTCGCGCCATTTTTTTTTTTTGGGGGGGGGGGCTTTGGCCGTGGGAGGGGCCCTTGGGTTTGTCCCCCCCCCCCCCCCCCATCCGAAAATTCCACCCACCGCCACTGATGCCACCTCCATAACCGCTCTATTCGAACGCGTGCGATTTGTCGGCTGTGATTGAGACCGTCTGGTGGGGAATATAAGGCGGGAAAAGCTACCGCCGGGTGATAAAAAATACCTTGTTCTATCCTCTATCCATACCCTGGTCATGATTCTACCTGCGAAGTAATTTAGTACCTAAATATTTTGTCCCTAAAAAGCATTGCAAAATCTCCATGTTAAAGCAATGGGAGTATCAGCTGACTGCGATTCCTTGGGCCCAACCACACTGGAGGATCCCGGCGATCGGTTGCACGTGCGCTGGGAAGTCACGTGACTGAATCCTTACGCCCCTACCTCTATTAAAGTATCTTGGTTTTTCTCTTGTTTTGTTCATGTCGTTTTGTTGTCAACTTCTCAGGTGCTGGCAGAATCGAGAGGGCTGTTTTATTTTGTACCGTAAGTCTGCTGAGGCCTGAGGTGCATGTTACTTCCGTTGTTCTGGTCTGTGTATAACAGGATACTGTGTGATTCGAAATCTGTTGCTAGATTTAACCCAAAGATATGGCATCCGAGATATTCAGTTGCATATTGTCGAGATCTGCTGGGATCCTAGATTCACCACTGATTGTATGTTGTGGTATGCTTATCACGGTATCATGTGTAATCCGATATATGTCGCTTAATTTCACCCAGAGATCCACTGGTATCTAAGATCCATTGTTGCATTTGTTGTGAGGGCTGCTTGGATATCCGTCATTGCTTGGATATCCGTCATTGAATTGTGTGGAGGGATCTTCTTGAATCGGGCTTCAGTCTCTGGTAATCCATGTCGGAACAAGTTATCTCGTACGTGCGTCATCTTGTCTTTTGCATCAATTGTGCCACTGTAGCTCCTACAATGCTGTTGTATTATTGCTGCTACAGTGCTTTCAATAATGATTTATTGGAGTAACTTTTCTTTCAATGGCTTGGTTGTCAGTTTTCGTAAAAGACAGGATGTGAAGTCGGAGAAACGAAGCAAAAGCTCGAAAGTATCGGGAAAACCAGTCAGTTAAATGTTTTTTAACAATCTTCGAACGAGTATGATATGTAATAAATATGTAATGATATGTAAATAAAAAAAATGTATGTTTTGCTTTACTTACGTTTTAATAAGTATATCAATCAGTGTAAAAGCTGGAAAGAGGTATTTCATAAATATATTCATATTGTATTCACTCATACACGCTACTACTTAGTACTCACAGCTTGTCACACTAGCAGGTCGCGATATGAAATGACAAACGAGAAGGATAAATACGACAATTACCTATTAACAAGTTATCATCGCGGAATTACTAAATATCAAGCCGGAGAAGATGGTTTAAATCAAGTTAATTTCGACAAAACATTTTAAACAGTTTATTTTGTCGATAAAAACATAGTTATCGACCATCAAAAATAATATAACATCATTCCCGCGCTGAATCACCCGTACCCGAGCGGGATTCGAACCCACCACCCTCGCATCCGTAGTCTGATGCGCTACCGACTGAGCTATTGCCGCCTGCCGCACCAGCGTCGCCAGAAACTGGCCAGACCGGCACGGAGTGCAGTCAAATCTTTACCCCTCACGCCCTAAGAATTCGGCTGGTGTCCCTAACCCACCACCCTCGCATCCGTAGTCTGATGCGCTACCGACTGAGCTATTGCCGCCTGCCGCACCAGCGTCGCCAGAAACTGGCCAGACCGGCACGGAGTGCAGTCAAATCTTTACCCCTCACGCCCTAATTTTTTTTTTTTTTTTTTTTTTCCCCGGACCGGCCTATAGCCATATTCCGGGTGGGGAGTGACATCTGGCAATTTGCCAGGAAAAGAGTTACGTTATCCGGTTTATGTGACCCGGAACAAACTAGGGACTAGGGCAGCTATTTTACGTTACTAGTTACGTTAACCGGTTTATTTGTACCCGGAAAAATTATTTGTTCAAAGTAAATATAATATCTAACATTACGTTAAGTATTTCGTTCAAGATCAAATATAAGTAAAACACGAGACACACATACATACATATTTTTATTACATACACTTGAACAGTGTCAGTGTTGGTGGAGCCGTGGGGTGCCGTCATTGCAACAGCGGGAGACTGTTGCCAGTCTCCCTAGCTCCGGCGCCTCGGCGAGACCTGGTTGTGGGGTGTGTTTAGCTGGGCGAAAAGTCCTGAATAATAAAAAACCCAGCGTCTATAGCAAAGGGGAAAAACCTGCGCGGTGGGCCAAAAATGCGCAAGGCAAAAACCCCTGTTATATTTGTTTAGCTAAACGTGTTTGGTAGAGATACTCTAAGAGGGGACCTATCAATACAAGATAACTATCACCTAACAGTGTAAAAAAGATTGACAGGGTGGATACTGCACCGCAGCGCAGTGGACACTGCACCGCGGCGCAGCATCGGCGTGTAATCTGGTTTGGTTTAGTATACCGCACCGCAGCGCAGCGGACACCACACCGCAGCGCAGTGGAGTGAGCACCGCACCGCAGCGCAGCGGCCACCACACCGCAGCGCGGCATCGGCATATGTTATCAGGGGCGGGTGTTCAACTACTCGGCTTTGGCAAGAGCGGAGCAGAGGGGAGAGGAGGGTTGGGAGGAGCATTACGTTAAGAGATGAACAACGAATTCCAATGGAACCTTTCGTTGCGAGACTGATTCGGCAGGGAATCATGCCGCCGCCAACGCAAGACCGCACATCTACCATCGGCGTCCCATCGCAGAAATCCCCCGCCGAATCAGCCACGCAACGAATTTCGCCGCGCGGCCGGGATCCAGCAGGGGGCCCCCGTAACAAGACACCGGCAGCCAACACGTAACCCCACGTCGGCAGCAGCGTGATTTTAACATAATTTAACATGCTGCACCGCAGCGCAGCGGACACTGCACCGCAGCGCAGCAGCCACCACACCGCGGCGCAGCATCGGCGTGTGATCTGATTTGGCAGGGAATCATGCCGCTGCCAACGCAAAATCGCACATCAGCCATCGGCGTCCCATCGCAGAAATCCCCCGCCAAATCAGCTACGTCACGAACAGCACCGGCCATTCGCCGCGCGGCCGAGATCCAGCAGGGGGCCCCCGCAACAAGACACCGGCAGCCAACCCGCAACTCCCGCGCCAGCAGTAACCTGATTTAACAGTTAGTCAGGAAGTTATTTCTGACTGGTTTGGCAGGGAATCATGCCGCCGCCAACGCAAAACCGCACATCAACCATCGGCGTCCCATCGCAGAAATCCCCCGCCAAATCAGCCACGCAACGAACAGCCAAGCCGTAACCATTCGCCGCGCTACCAATCCAGCAGGGGGCCCCCGCGACAAGACACCGGCAGCCAACACACAACTCCCACGTCTGCAGCAGCACGATTTAACAGTTAGCCAGAAATAACTTAATGACGTATTTGTTGGAGGTGATTTATTGTTTCTTGTTCAACCGTCTCAAATTGCGGCGGTAGCGGTTACTTTCAGGGGGGCTGGGGCTACGAGGGAGCCGGGAAGGAGGGTGGGGGGAGGGGAGGGATGGCGGGGAGAGGCGGGCGGGCGGGGAGCTGGGGCGGGAGGGCGGGGACTGGGCGGGGTTGCGGGCGACTTTCCGGGAGACGGCTCTCATGAGAGAGTCGTCCGAGGGGAGGTCCTCCGAGAATCGGCTCTCCGCTGGTGCTGGGGAGGCCGGGGAGGCGGGGCCTGAGTCGGTGTTCGACTCGGCTGGTTGGGCTGGGGAGCGCGGTGCCGGTGGATCAGCGGCAACGGCGCCTTCGAGGTCCGACAGAGATGCCTCGGGGAGCTGGGGTGGTGGTCGGGGGGTCTGTCGGTTGGGGGGTCTGGCGGGAGGCCGGTGGGGTGGGGGGGAGGTTCCGGGAGGTGGGAGGGGCGGCCAAGCGCCGGGGGCGAGACCTGGGCTGAGGGAGGTGGAGGGCGGGGCGTCCGGTGGGCGCCGACTGTCGCCGCGCTTCAGGCGCTCTGTCTCGCGAGCGAGACCCCAGGCCAAACACCGGCGGTCCCAGGCCGGGTGGGCCTGGTCGCACGAGGCGCAGCGTGCTGCGCGCGTGCACCCTTCGGTGCCGTGCTCGCCAGCGCACCGACCACAGGTGGCGGTGCGCACCCGGCAGGTCCACTTGAGGTGGCCGTAGTGCCAGCACTGCTGACACTGCCGGGGGGGCGGGATCCACTCCCTGACGGGGGCAGCCACGTACCCACAGTGGATGTGGGTCGGCAGCTCCTTGCCTCGGAAGCGGAGCCGAATCAGCGGGTTGGGCTGATCGGGTCGCCGCTTCGATGGCGACAGGCGAGTCACCTCGCACACCCCTTGGTGTGCGAGTTCCCGGAGGAGATCGTCCTCCGAGAGCTCGGCCACGTCTGGGCACCATGCCAGACCCTCCACGGAGTTGAGGTGCGCCGGGGCCTCCACGGCGACCTTCACTCCGATGAAGGTGGTCCGTCCCATGACACTGACGTTCTGTTGGGACGTCAGTGTCTCGATCAGGAGTGCTCCCGATCGAATGGGTTTGGCGCTGGCTACGTCGCCACAGATGGCGACCAGCCAGCGCCGGACCAGGAACGGGTTGACATTCCTAAATGGAATGCCATCCGCTCGCCACATAAGGAGGCAAGCGGGCCCGTCCGGGGGGGTGGGGTCGGGGGGGAGCCGTGCTCCGGGTCGGACCCTGGGAGGCCCCTGAGGGGAGCGGGGAGTGGGTCCGACCGGGGAGGTGCGACGTCGCGCACCGGGGGGGGGGACCCCAGAGGGGGGTCGGAGGGTCGGGGGGACGGAGGGGCGGAGGGGCGGGGGGGTGGGTCGGGGGGTCGGGGGGACGGAGGGGCGGAGGGGCGGGGGGGTGGGTCGGGGGAATGGGAGTCCGGCAACGGCCGGGCCCCTGGACGGGGCGGGCGGGGCCCCTGAGGGGGGCTGGGAGGGGGACTGGGAGGGGGACTGAGCGGCGGGCGGGGGGCCTCAGCCCGACGGTGATATGGCAAGGTGGGCATGCGGGGCAGGCGGGAGGGGGACAAGTTCTCGGGGGAACGCGGACGCGCTCTGGGGAACCCCGGAGGGGGGTAGTAGGGGCGGCGGGGCGGGGGGGTCGCCATGACCGGAGGAGGGAGGGGAAAGCTTAATGAATAACCTAAATTACGTTAACGTGGCACACACGGCAGAACGTGTTGCCAGCTGCAATTAATCTAAAGAATGAAGCGGGTTCTCTACCTTGCAAATTGTGGAAATTACGTTACCTACTTAAAAATATCTAAGGGCTACCTATCTAAGGGTCTAACGACCCTGCCACAAGCACGTGGTCAGGGTCCCGCACCCGGAAGCGGTGGAGGGCTGGTGAAGTCTGGCTGGAAGTCGTCTGTGGTCCGTTGTCGTTGAGATCGATGATGAGCTCACGCCCTAAGAATTCGGCTGGGTTAGGTGAAAAATCGTAGAGGAATCATCGCGAGATATTTGAACGATCTTTCTTTGGAGACTGGCTGCAGGCGAATCGGCTGAATAGAACTCGAGATACAGCTTCCCAAAGTTGGGTCATTTAACACGTGAACCCTATGGGCTAGTAGGAAAGTCACGCCCAAGAGCTACAGCGCTGCCAACTAACTTCGGAGGGGGCCGGTACCACCCACCTTGCATACTGAGTCAACAAAAATATGCCAGAACTAATGTAGGGTGTATGTGTGAAGACAATGATGTTAACAGGTGGTAGCTATGGGAGCAGGCCTTCTTGCATTTTATTCCAGTAGTTCTGTATGCCGTCTGTCAGTTCCACATTCCACAATCATTCAAAACACAGTCTTGCAAACAATTTTGATATTTATTTAGGTTGGTCAGCATTCAGCAAACCATTCAGCTAACTAGCCTATTTCATTATTGTTTCACCTTGGTTTTTACAATACAGTCAACTCAGAATGAGGTGACAACTGCCCACACAAGAGCCCAATTTTGATCTTAAGTTGTAATGTACATTTAAGACAAGTTATAGTGGTTGCAGATATTCAATGTTTTTGCATTGTAATGCTAGAACACTAACTACCACCTCTACATTGTGAGTCTTGAACAGGACAGTCAGCAGCTGTCCTGTTCAGCAGTGCACAGCAGTGCACATGTAAGATCAATACCAATGAGACAATGTGGCAGGCATTGACGTGTTACTGGCATGCGACAGAATCATGACTATCACAGCTTTCCTGCAGCCTTACAGCTAGAATAAGCAGATGTAGAAGACAGAATAGTTGTCAGCATGCAACAATATCAATACTTCATACTTGTTTCTTCATCAATACTTCATACTGCATACTAATAAAGCATACTTGCTTGCTTTTTTGGTGAATTTGTTCCAAAGGATATAAAACTTAATTTATGCTTAGCTCAAATTACATGTAATTTTTAACCAAACCTATATCGCCGTGTCCTTCTTTGTACTTAATGATGTAGGTATGTACTTAATTACTTTGTAGAAAGGAAAATTATGATATGGAAGCTAAAAGTTAGCACACAAGAAAGGCTTCTGCAATGATTGAATGTCAAGTTTATTCATTCATTCACCATTCATTCCAAGGTCTTAGATACAATGCAGCCAAGGCAGCGAATAGCGTGACATCATGGGTAGGTACATCCATCAATATGCTGTATAAAAACAGCAATCAGGTTGAGACTTAAATCCCTTTGAGCCGCTGTCAATTATATAAATGAGTGCTATAGCAGCATGCTTGGTGTAGTTGCAATCGCTGAAAAAACTACAATCCATCCTAAGTACGTTTTTGGAAATATATCATAGAAGGGGTAATTAATTATCACCCAGAAACATACCTTATTTTGTTAAGATGAATTAATGTAAAATGTTTTCCTTATGTCATCTGACCTTGACCTGAAGGCCAGTGGATGGGGTCAGGCTGTGCAAATGGCTGCTGCTATCTAATTATGCGTAAAATAACCCCTAAAACATGTGTCGGATGGCTTTCGTAAACCTCTTGCCGATAGTGACCTTTTGTGACCTGACCTTGACCTCTGCTTACAATTTCACTTTCGCTTATGTGGGCAATTCACTATACCTTTGGGAGCACTTCGTGCGCGAATAGTCGCAATCTTACGCTTTGGATGGCAAGCAAGGCCAATTAACTAAAATACCTCGATTTTGACCAGTGACCTGACTGTGACCTGACATGTGACCGTATTTGGGAAAATTCGGAGGGGGGTTGGCTGAATACCCCAGCGGGACGCGGGATAATTAGGAAAAACTTCCCCCCTGTTAACAACTGTTTTGAGCTGAGTACCCGACGCACCCCGCACCCCCCCCCCCCCCCCCCCCCCAATCCCGCACCCGCACCCCCCGCTCAACAACTTTTCGCGCAGACGACCCGAGGCTACTCCCCCCCCCCCCCCCAGTCAATAACTTTTCGCAGAGGAAGCTGAGCGTAATTCCCCCCCCCCCCCCCCCCCCAACTCGTACCCTAGATCTGCCAGTGCTGCTACCCCCTCCCCTCCCCTCCGTCTGGGAAACAACTTTTGCCGTCGACTGCGACTGTTACTGCGCCTCCCATCCCACCCAAGTAAAAAAAAAAACGTGGCGACGTCGCTGTCTGTACCACATATGTCTCCTTCATACCCAATCCATTATTTCCATCCATAACTATCCATCCTTTCCTTGTTTACTTCCTAGGACATGTTTGGTACCATGACTTCCCCGCTGCAGAAAATAAAATTTTAATCTGCGTGGAATGAGGCCATGGGGATGGCAAACAACCAGGGACTGCTGTCGCGAAACTGCTGCACGCTGTCATCTTTCAGGAAGAACTTCGTGGGCAACGCCAGGAAGGCAACACTGAGTAAGTCTATGTGGGTCAGCCTGATGTTAAGTGGTAAAGTTTCTTCAAATAGCTAGTGTGTGCCTGTGTCTATTTTCTTATTTTTCGCTGGCTGATTTATTATTCTAGATTTTGCCTTTTTATGCCAGGAAAATTAATACAGCGCAGTTACAGCCATTGGCTGTTGTGCAATGCACTATGTCAAGGCATGCTAATTTTGAGGGACAACATGAACATTTTTTTTGAAAAGCTGCAGACCATACGCTGGCATGTAAGTTGCAAACAGCGAAACATATTTTGGGTGCGTGTTTTGCATTTATCTAAACAAAAAACTCAATTAGGTACTCACACATGTGTGTTTTCTTTGTCACTTAGTGGGTAAATATGACTGAAGCTAAGCGGACGTTATACACAAAACGTAGACGAAACTATAAAATAGCTATGTATGGCTATGCAGTATGCAACTCACCATAGTTGCTTCCTCCGTCTTCCTCTTCCAATTCAAAACGACCACGACTCGCGAAGGAAAGCAAATCACTTTGCAAATTGCGATCGTTTGTTTATATTAGAGATGGGCACGCCACTTATCAGCGTTATCACTCCGCTAAGTACCGCGGCACTTGGCAAAAACTATACGCACTCGTTTATGAAAATACAAGAATAGTCTGCCTAATTTCGGTTTCAATCGTTTTATTGTGAAATGAGACGTTCTTATTCCGTTTGATGAGTTAATATTTTCCAAATAGATTAGTTCATCTCAGGTACGTATGTCCATCACTTATTCAAAACGTTTCAGTAGTGAATGGCGCCGTACCAGGACGCAGTGAAATCCAATTGGCGCTGTCTGGGGACTCTAAAATGGCGCTCTGGCTGGACACCTGAGCATGGCTGTTTGCACATCCTGCGACATTAGGTACATGATAATATGTAGCAAAATCATGCTTTATGTCTAAAAAGTCCAAATATGTCCACCCGAAAAGCCTCCTCCCCTCAAATTTCGGTCATAAATGTATATTAATTTGCAACGGAACATGGCACGCGATTGGCACCGTATGCGGACCCGCTGGCGCCGTATCAGGACAAATTGGCGCTATACGAGGGACGTGAAATGGCGCTTATTCCGGACTCGGCCACAGCCTGTATTGAAAATTAGAAAATTTTGGCAAAAATATCGGTCGAATTTGGAAGAGGGGCACGGGAAAATCATGATGAGAGGATGGCGATTCAGATTGGAGTAGCCCCACATCAATTATGGCTGTTTGAACTATGATTTCCCAAACGATTAGATGCAGCCGGAACATGTGGATAGATTGTATGTAGCCATGTGGATGTTGAGCAGAACCTTGAAAGTCCAAAATGTTGCTTTTGCCTCAGCAGAAATTGGCAAGCACAGATCACGATCGGGTGGATAATAAACGGTCGAATAACCCACAGGCATGATTTCTACAGCTGGATTTTCATTACTGCCCTGGCAAGTTAAAAAGTATCGTCTAATTTTTGAAATAATTTGTATGCTGGCATAATGCTGCATTGTCCACGTACAGCGCCAAATGTCCGCATCGGGCGCCATTTATGGAGCATTAAGCACAAATGAGTTTTCCGTGCCTAAATGACTTACCTCATACAAGGAAGTACCATGCAAAATTATTCCTAAGCCCTGAGCATTACATTTGTGGCGTGTTCCACTCTTTAAATTCAACCCCTGATGAGTTTGAGGGATTATAAAAACATTGTCCTCATACGGCGCCAAAAAGAGCGCCATATCGGAGGCGGACATGCCCTGAGGGCACATGTCTCCTATATGCGCCAAAATGTCCACTTTGGTGCCAACATGTCCATCTACAGCGCCATTCACGTTCCCTGCACTGCTTACCGTAACTGACGAAGTGTTTACTGCAATGGACCACAGTTACGTCACTCTTCTGTCTTTTGGATTTGTCGAAATGTTTTGATGTTATCCCGCACGATCGTCTTCTTAGCAAGCTGCGTCTTTACGGTGTAGACGAGCGATGGTTTAATAGCTATCTGGCCGATCACTACCAACAGGTGCGTATTCGAACGCCATCTGGCGAGCATGTTACCTCTCGGCCGCTGCTGAACCCCATCGGCACCTACCAGGGCTCAGCGTTGAGACCCCTGTTGTACTCGATTTATGCCAATGACCTACCTCTGTATGCGAGCGATGCGGACATTGTGCAATATGCGGATGACCCAGGTTCTGATCTCTGGGAGGCCTGGCGATGTTGGTTCCCTTGTAACTTCAATGGAGCAAACTCTTCTACAGCTTTCCCGATGGTTTGGCAAAAATGGCCTAAAAATTAACGCAGAGAAAACACAGTTTATAGTTCTCGGCTCTCATCAAAACGTTCAGCGGCTCCCGGCCGTCAGCATCAATTTCATGGGAACCACTATCGTCGGTTCTCCCACTGTGCGGAATCTGGGTGTCGTGTTTGATCAGAGAATGACGTTCTCGGCTCACATCGATGACTTAGTACGACGATGTACCGGTACTCTGTGTGGCCTCAGCCACAGTCGTCATTGCCTGCCACAGCCCACTGTGATCCGCCTTGTGGAAGGGCTGGTGATTTCCCTGATACGCTACTGTGTGACCGTCTACGGAGCTACCAACAAAACTCAGCTATGTCGCCTTCAGCGAATACTTAACTTTGGAGCTCGAGTCATCTCCGGTCGCAGAAAGTACGACCACATCAGTGGCGTGCTACGGGAGCTTAAATGGCTCACAGCCGAGAATATGTTCTTGTATCACGGCCTCACACTTCTGAACAAGATCCGGTTTATATCTGAGCCAGAGACACTTGCCCATGGTCTTATCACCAGACACGACATTCACCATCGCTCCACTAGGCAGTCGGATCAGCTTATGACCCCTCAGATAAGATCTGAGTCGTGAAAGCGCAGGTTTTTGTACTCTATCGTGACCAAATTCAACGGCCTGCCAGCAGCCATGGGTGATATGCAACCCTCACTTTTCAAAGGCGAGGAGCGAAGATGGCTCTTGAGAAGTCAGTTTGGTGACGATGACTGATATGTCTCTACATAAATACTGTGACACAATGTGACATCGTGCGCCTGCTGTGAATGCCTGACTCCAGATTGTTCGCTGCTTATGCCTTTATGACTCGAGGTGTAGAATAGCCGTGTTTCACGGAGCTACCTCATGATGTGTATAAATAAACTAAGATAGCAGTTTTGTAGCCCGTGTTGGGAAATCCCTATCTGCAAGTTTTCTTGACTGAAAAGACTCCAGCCGAATATATATATTTTTTGGCGAAGGAATGCGGTGCTGGCGAAAGAATGTTGCACTGGTTCTAGCCCGGGCAGAGGCTATACCATCAGCCAATCAGCTCGCAGCTAGTGCTAGCAAGCGAACCGCCGGCCGCCGGTTGGCACATCTCCAATGCGAGTCTATCCTTACGCGACTACTTTCGAATCTGATTAGCTGAACCATTTTTTACATTCGCGTGACGTCAGGACTCTGACTCAGAGAGTATGCATATAGTTTTGATAAACAATACAAATGTACGGCCTTCTGTCCTGAATCGGCGCGATATAAGGCCATTTTTAACAATATAAAAAGAAATTGTATTAAAAATATAATCAAATCGTGTTTGGTAAAAAAAAATCAAGGTGAACTATTTCCTTTAATGGTGTTCTTGAGGTCCATAACAAAGGAAGAGAGTATTATTACGACAGACAGAAAAGCGTACCAGTAATACTAAAACTATGTCACCAAAAACTATACATAATCAAACCTGACCTAACCTTTACAGCAATTACGGTCATAGGGACGGACCCATGTTTAGAACGCTCCGCTCGCATTCGCTCGCTGTGCTGTGGAACCCACTGAGTGGGCGTCGCCCCCCTGGACCCCCACCCCAGACCATCTTGTAGACAGACAGTATAGAGGATTCTGCATGGCTTCGAGTGGAAGATAATAATATATTTTCCAAGCGTGTGACTGAAAAACCGAGCAACGAAGGAGCGAGGTTTTTCAGGAACACACGGAAATATTTCTTATCTTCCACAAGGGAGACATGAAGAATTCCATATATTTTTAAGTAGAGGTTGATTCAGGCTAGTTCAGTTCAGTACTTGATTTTTAGTCGGAACTCACATGACCTTATCTCAGAGGAATGCAAAGATAACACATTGTTTCACTTTATCGTTGAATGTGTATTAAACCTTTTTATCTTTGCATCTCAGCTAAGTGCAAAGATAAAAATATTCCAGAACTGCGGACCCAATGGAAAATCAACCTCTACAAGAAAGATAACCCACTGTTCAGTATGTCATAATATTACAGTCAGCAGACTACTCTTCTACTATTAAGGACCTCAAGAACACCATAAACTGGGGAGGTGAATACTGAACTAATACCAGAGTTTCAATCATAGTCCATTTTCAGGTTACAAATCTGATTAGTTGCAGTTCTGTCTATTTCTCATGTTAATGTTACTAATTAATTGGAAAATAGACTTAAAAATACCTACAAACATTTGTAAATTATGAACCATTAATTTTTCATATTTATTGTGTTAAGAATCCGAATCAGGTTACTGAATAACCTGAAGACGGCCTATGCCAATGACGAATACTGACTTACCTTGACCTAATATTTAAAATACATTATAATAGCCAAAAGGCTTTGTTGTTCAATAATTATTTTTATTCAAACTACTATCAGTCAAAACCGTATGTCAACATGGTTTTGTGGTGGGCGGTGCAGCGATCGAGTTGCTTCTTCGTCGTCATCTGCACGCTTTTTATTTACACAGCCTTGATCTACAACCTCGGACGCAGCACTGATTCGGCATTTCCATAAATGACCGTTATCGTTCGGTTGAAGATTTGTCAACGCATCAGCCAGGATTGTCAAGTTACTGGAAGGAATTACCAAACTAAAAAAGTCCGTCGTCGAAAAGCATGATGGCTTCCCAGGTTATATTGTTCGGCAGCTGCTATCAGCGTGCACGAGCTGTTTGGTCGAATTGCTATTGGCCGGTGGTAACGATATGCTAGCGGTGTAATCGATAGTTGCAGTGCTTTTAGTAGCGGGAAGCCCTCTGGGGTCTACCCCATAACTTTCCGCTCCCAAGCAAGTTCCTGGGGTCTTGGAATATCTCAGCAACTAGGGTGAATCTGGAGAAATGAAGTAATGGTTCAATTCAGAAAATTATGTGACCAATGCCAATAACCCCAAATAGCGATGTCAGTAGGCACACTCCCTTTAAGGCTCAAATAATGACTCAATAATCCTCGCGATTTGCAGAGAAAACTTACAGTAATCGGATATAAAATTTTAAGTTGACTTTTATTACACCCACAAAGCCCATCCAGCCTATCAAACAGAGAAACCAAAAGACCTTAACGTCAATTTGTCAACCTCAGATGGCGATAGATCAACAATTACCAAAACAACACGTAATCACTTAACCAGTAAGGCGCCCGTAGTTGGCGATGAGCGAGCGAGCGCGTTAGCGTCGCCACGGGCCGGGTCGCTCATATTCAGATTTTCCTCAGACAATTAGGGGTGATCTATAAAATGCACTTTTCCGAAACTAAAAAAAAACACTCAGAACCTGTTCCACGGACCTTAACCCGCGCGGCGCTGGGGGGGGGGGGTAAATTTTACCCCCCTCTCGGATTTTCTCCATAACTTGAAAACTATGACAGATATCGAAGTGAAACTTGCGGTACCTTATGGTGCATCAATTCTACATCTTGTGTAACAATTCTGTTGAAATACGTGGGAATTTTGAGGAGGTAATGACGTTTTAGTGACGTCATGTCATGTCATTTTTGGTGAAAAACGTTAAATGTTTGCAAAATCGTAGAAAATAGCGTGTTGATGCAAATCGCAAATAAAAGGCGTCAAAAGAAAGGAAATAACATTGTCTTTAAAATGGCTATCTCGGATGTTCAAAAGTTTGGGGTTTTGACCCCAAAAACGCAAAAAAACTGTTTGTTTGAAGATTTAAAAAAACGGAAGATATATTAGAGAACCGAGTATGAACGATGTTCAAACCAAATTTAAAAGCAATTTCTATATTTTTGACTGACTTATGGCTCTCTAAGAATAAGTAACTCATGACGTCATTTTTTTAATTGAGTTTTTTGGCTTTTACTGACCAGATACAGACAAATAAATGCCACCACTGTATTTCGAAGGCAAAACTAGTCTAGGAACATGCAATGTTGATTTAGATTAATCAATTTCAAATGTTGACCTTATTGTGACCTGAACTTGACCTGAGGGCGATTATATGGTGTCAGGCTGTGAAAATGGCTGCTTCTATCGAATTCTACGTGTAAAATAACCCATACAACATGTGTCGCATGGCTTTCGTAGACCTGTGACCTTTTGTGACATGACCTTGACCTTGACCTTTGCTTAAAATTTCACTTTTACTTATGCGGGAGATGCATTATACATTTGAGAGCACTTTGTGAGATAATAGTTGCAATTGTTACAAGGCTTTTGATGGAAAGTATAGCCCAAAAACCCAAATACTTAAATGTTGACACTTGACCTGACCGTGACCTGACATGTGACCTTATGTTAATAATTTCGGGTATGCGTTAGATTCTACTCACCGAGAGCTTTCGATCGCCGCCTTGCGCGTCTCGCTGCGGTTATTGGTTCGGAAGATACGAGGGGGAGTAAAATTTACCCTCCCAGCACCGGACGTTCGGATGGAGACCCCAGCGCCGCGCGGGTTAAGAGACTTGGTACATCGCCTTTGGTCCTCATTTCCAAAAAAACATACCACCTCGAAAAAAACGAAACTTTGCAAAAATGCATTAATAGCAATGGCAGGACGCCACAAAGTGGTCGTTCGCCCCTCTATTATTCTCAATAACTTCCGATCCGCTTCAGTGACATCGATAAATCTTGGTACGCTGGTAAAACGATTCATTTTAAACATTTTGACACCAGAAAAGTTTCAGGTCAGGTCACCGAGTTATGACGTCACAACCAAAAATTTGCTCAACAGTTTTTGAGCTGATGGATGCCCTCGTACTACTGTATTCATTATTATAATCACTTGGCGTTAGCAATAGATCATGACGGTCATCAGTGGCGGTTCCAGGTGGGCATGCCCTTCCCCTATTGAGCCTTGAAGGGGCCCAATAGCCCAAGGGGGTCTCATAGCCGATCGAAATGACTCGAAACGAATTTCATCCCGTTTTCAAACAAATCGCAAGTAAATTTGCACACTCTGACCTCCAAAGGGCCTATTCTGGCCTCCAGAGAGCCCACTCTGGTCTCTGTAGGGGGCCACTTCGGCCTCCAGAGGGCCCACTCTGACCGCCGCAGGGCCCATTCTGTCTTGAAGAGGGCCCATTATGGTTTGCAGAGACCCATTTTAGCATGTGCAAGGCATATTTTGAACTAAAATGGTCCATTTTGGCCTACATTTGTCTTCAAGGTGAAAAGGGCCCACCAAGGCTTGAGGGGACCTAGAAGGCCTGAGGGGGCCCACTTTGCTACGGGTCCCCACCTTGACCGAATCCTGGATCATAGTATAACTGACGGTCATAATATAACTGCTTTGAGCCATATACAACATGGCTAAGGAAGTCAGAATGGGCCCTCGGGTCAGAACTGAACCACTGAATGCCAGAGTGGGCCCTCTGGAAGGCAAAGAGCGGTCCTCTGAAAAGCACAGAGGGACCATCTGGAAGCTAGATGGGCCCTGTGAAAGGCAGAGGAGCCCTCTGGAAACCAGATGGGCCTCTGGAGGCCAGAGCGGGTCCTCTGGAGGTCAGAGTAGGCCCTCTGGAAGCCAGAGTGGGCCCCATGGAGGTCAGATGGGTCCTCTGGAACCCAAGGAGCCCCTGGCTGGTCTGGGAGTGCCCAAACTCTGGTCTGAGAGCCCTAGCCTAGGTAAGATGGCCCCTGGTCCCAGCCTGAGGGGTCCCAGGCCGGGTCTGAGAAGGCCCTCAGACCAGAGTCTGGGCACTCCCAGATCAGCCAAGGGCTCTCTAGGTTCCAGAGAACCCATGGAACCTAGAGAGCCATGATGAGAGCCAGCCAGAGCCATCCATGAGGCCCAATCTGGCCTCCAGATGACCCACTCTGGCCAGGCCAGAGGGCCTACTCTGGCCTCCAGAGGGCCTACTCTCACCTCCAGAGGACCCTCTCTGGCCTACAGAGAGCCCTCTCTGGCCTCCAGAGAACCCTCTCTGGCCTCCAGAGGCCCATCTGTTTTCCAGAGGGCCCCTCAAAAAATGTCCTGCCTTTCAAAGGGCCCATCTGGCTTCCAGATAGTCCCTGTGCTTTTCAGAGGACCACTATTTGCCTTTCAGAGGGCCACTCTGGCATCCAGTGGTTCAGTTCCGACCTCCTGAGGGCCCATTCTGACTTCCTGAGCCATGTTGTAGCTGGCTCAAAGCAGTTATATTATGACCGTCAGTGGCGGATCCAACCAGACTAGAATCAATAACTAGTCTGGTTCAGCTCAATGCAATAGCAATATTGATATGACTGGTGTGTAGGCTGCCACAACAAGCACAGTACTCTAAACTCATATTTTTCTACGCCCCCCAAAAAACTTTAAAGGAAATAGTTTACCTTCAGAAAATTTATCAGAACAAGATTTGATTATATTTTGAAATACAATTTCTTTTTTATTATCAAAAATGGACATACATCGCGCAATTCAGGACAGGTCGTATATTATTAACTTTATGGTGTGCGTTATAGTGTGCGTTATAGCGTTATAGTATGCGCCATGCGGCACTGCAAACGGAATGCAGGGCATATTCCTTTTGTAGCGCTGCATTCCTTCGCCAAAAAGTCAATATCTTCATCTGGAGTTTCAGCCAAAGAAAACTTGCAGATAGGGGTTTCCAACACCGGCTTCAAAACTGCTATTTCAGGTAAAAACCCCATGTTGAAGGTGATCTTCCTTTAACCTTCCCAAAAATATTGTTTCCTATATCACGTCACATTATCAAGCGCCGCCGCAATACAGATACCTAATACAGCACTCTAGGCTTTCAAACACATTTCGTATTCATAAGCAAAACCTAAAGATTTCATTTATACCCATGGATGAGGGAAGAAAACAGATTTGCTGTAAACAATGAATGGTTGTGTTCAAAAGACGCCTTTTTGACGGTTCCTGATCATGGAATGTAATTAAGTTGCAAGACTATGAATTTCTGCAAAACCCACGCTATCAAATAGTCGAGGGTGCTGAATTTGATGACGTCATTGGCACAATGCGCTGGCACATCAATCAATATGTGGATCACGCTAGTCAAGGTCACTTTCCATAACAATTTTTGGACAAGCATACCTACCCATTTTTGGGTACAATCAAGGCCCTATAAGAAGGTACCTTCATCCAGCAATTTGATCAAATCTGACTCACTGGTGTTAACATCCCTGTCTATGTCACATCACATGATCACAGAATCACTTGCCCCTATACAAATCAATAATACATAACTATTTGTAAAGACTATACAGAGTTCTACCCAGCTGATTTGTATACACAACTGCAAGAAAGACTGATTAAGATGTCCAAGTTATTTAAATACAATGTGGCTCCAAGTCACTCTTATTTTGACTGTGAATGGGTAAAGATAGGATACAAGTCCAATCTCCACATGTCTTGAGGATGCATATCTTGAAGATGTTGTAAAAACGAAAGTTTAATTCTGTTATTTCGGCCATTGTTTATAATAATAAAAATATATTGCCATGTTAATATGATCATCCCAATATATATTTATTTCATCATTATGACACACAACCATCTCATACATAACAAACATTTACACTAGGGGCATAACATCTTCCAGCAGATGCACATCTTCACATCAGCACAGCACATCTTCCACTAGGGCATCACAGCCTCGAGCATCACATTTTCCATTAGGGGCATCACATCTCCCACTCGGGGCTTCACATCTTCCCCTTGTAGCATCACATCTTCCACTCGGGGCATCACATCTTCTACAAGGGGCATCACATCTTCAACTAGAGGCATCGCATCTTCCACAAGGGGCTCACAGCTCTCAGTACATGTATCACATCTTCCCGTAGGGGCATCACCGTTTCCAGTAAGAACATCACATCTTCCAGTAAGGGCATCACATCTTCCACTAGAGGAATCACATCTTCCACTAAAGACATCACATCTTCAAGTAGGGGCATCACATCTTCCATAGGAGGCATCACATCTTCCATTAGTTGTATCACATTTTCCACTAGGGCGCCATATCTTCGACTAGGGGCATTACATCTTCGACTAGGGACATCACAGCTTTCAATAGGGATATGACATCTTCCTGTAGGGGCATCACATCTTTCAATAGGGGCATCACAGCTTCCAGTAGAGGCATCACATCTTCCACTTGGGGCATCGCATGTTCCACTATAGAGGCATCGCGTCTTCTAGAAAGAGGCATGACATTTCCCAAGAGGGCATTAACATATTCCACTAGGGCATCACATTGTCTATACAAGGGGCAACCCATCTTCCACTATGGGCATCATATCTTCCACCAGGGTCATCACAGCTTCCAGTGGGGAATTTCATTTTCCACTATGGGCATCAAATCTTCTACTAGGGACATCACAACTTCTACAAGGGGCATCACATCTTCCACTTGGTGCATCACATCTTCCAGTGGGGGAATCACAGCTTCCAGTAGGGGCATCACATCTGCCAGTATAAGAGGCATCACATCGTCCACTTGGGCATCACATCTCCCACTAGGGGCACCACAGCTTTCAGTGGGCGCATTGCATCTTACACTAAAACATCACATCTTCTACTAGGGGCATCACACCTTCCACCAGGGGCATCACAGCTTCCAGTGGGGGCATCACAGCTTCCAGCAGGGGCATCACATCTTCCACTAGAGGCATCGCATCTTCCACAAGGAGCATTACATATTCCATTAGGGGCATCATAGCTTCCAGCAGGGGCATCACATCATCTACTAGGGCAACACATCTTCCACAAGGGGCAGCACATGACTATGACTAAGGATCATCACATCCCTCATTAGGGAATCACGTCTCTCACGATTAAGTGGGTAGCACGACACTAGTTTGGGGGCATAGTGTTACACAAGGGACTTGAAATTTTATAAGTGGGGCATCACGATCCGGGCATACCGCATTTGCGGTATAGTAGCTACGCCCTTGACCAGCGTATAACAACCAGGGTCAGACTCAGAACAACAGCAAGTCACACGGGGTCAGACACATCGGCAGGTCACACGGGGTCGGACACAGCGACAGGTCACACAGGGGTCAGACACAGCAGCAGGTCACACAGGGTCAGACACAGCAGCAGGTTACAAAGGGTCAGACACAGCGGCAGGTCACATGGGGTCAGACACAGAGGTAGGTCACACAGGGTCAGCTGATGTAGCGGCAGGTCACACAGGGTCAGACACAGCAGCGGCAGGTCACACGGGGGCAGACGCAGTGGCAGGCCACACAGGGTCAGACACAGCGGCAGATCACACAGGGTCAGACACACCGGTAGGTCACATGGGTCAGACGCAGCAGCAGGTCATACGGGGTCAGACACAGCATTATACAGCATTATACATTATACATCCATGATTCATGACATATTTTTGCAATGTCCAATGATACATCTTGTTGAAGCTGCTTATTCTGAACACACTTTCTGTCAGTGCACCATGTTATGCACGGTATGGCAGCACAGTATGACGTCACATCATCATATGGGAACATCAGAAAAGCAGAGGCATTGTGCACCACGGCAGCATTTCCATATTTCTTCTGACGAAGCCGTTATTATTATAAATAGGTTAGGTTAGGTTAGGTTGCATGAATACATCAGACAACTTATTTTCGCTGTACGGTTACGTTTTGTCTACAAGATGGTTTGGGGTCTGGGGGGCAACAGCGCCCCCCCCCCCCCCCCCAGGGCTGCAACGCAGTTGTAAACGGTGTTCTAAACGGTTGGTCCCTGCAACCGTAATTGCTGTAAAGGTTAGGTCAGGTTTGATTATGTTATTACAATTGTTTCCTGTCACACCCTGGTTAGGTTTAACGGCTTCGTTGGAAGAAATATGGAAATTTTGTTGTGGTGCACAATGCAGCTGCTTTTCTGATGTTACCATATGCTGCCATACTGTGCATTACAAGGCGCACCGACAGGTACCCACCTTAGTCGAAGATTACCTGTATCATTTTGGTCAAATAATCTTATATTTCAAGAAGAATTGCTAACCTAACTCATAATGCCAAAACGATAATTCGGTAAATAAAACAAGATAGGAAGCTTTCAGCTTGCGCCGTCATCAGCCATTATTTGTATTGTACACTGCTTAGCTTTCTTTTTGCGAAGCTTTCGGCTTGCGCCTGGCTGATAAAGGCGCAAGCCGAAAGCTTCCTATCTTGTTTTATTTACTGAATCATCTTTGTTTGGCATTATGAGAGTTAGGTTAGCAATTCTTCTTATTATTATGTTTCTCAAAACAGTGTTGAAAAATATTCAAAATCTTATATTTTCATAATTTATCATTTTGCTCACTGAACATCATCACTAGCGAACATATTGATAGAACACCACTGGCGGATACAGTGAAAGACCACAGTAGCCATAGCCCCTGCCAAATGGGGGGAAAATTGTAGACAATGGGCATGTTTCAGCATTTTATATAAAATATAAGCAACTTTTATTTTGGGAAATGTGTTTTGCAATCCTCCTCAGGGCAACAGGACAGCACAATTTCCTCCTTTCAATTTGGTTAATGTGTTAACATTTTTTCAATATTCAAATAATAGCATGTGGCACATTTTCCCACTCAATGTTTTGCAAATGTATCCGACATAGGGGTCTGATTACCCAAATAATTTACCCTAATGGCAAACAAATTGCCTTTTGTCTGGCTTATGATCTGGTGATGTTTGAAACGATAATCACAGCATAATTGGTGAATATACGTTGATAGGAAAATATAAACTTGTTGAGAGTTGGCTGTTGGTAAATTAAATAGCATGACACACTTACCTGAACACCGAAGTCCTTTCACTGAGAGCTCCACATACCACACATCGAATCTTTGGCATCGTTTGAAAATTGCATTATACTTTATATATCCACAGCACACAACCATCACCGATCCACCCAGCGATCGAGAAATGAAACACGCAAATATCTCCAAGTCTAACCTTAAAACAAGTCGACTATCGTCACCATTTGGTAAAGAGAGCAGACTGGTTATTGATTCACCTTCTTTGGAAGGATTCAATCACGATTCATTTTGGAATATGAATGATTCAGTCACTGTTTGATTCATGGATGACCATTTTCAGAAATGATTCTTTCCGATTCGAAGAATCAAAACATTTTTTGATCAAATCACGTTTGACTCGCCATTGAAATAACATTGCACAGTCTTTTTGATTCAATCAGCCTTGTTTCTATGCGGGTTTTGATTCAATCATGATTCATGAATACAAAAACATCCGGTGGTGAATCGATTCTTCTTTGATTCAAGGGATTTTGATTGAACGATTCCAATCGATTCAATCAGAGTCGAATAAATAACCAGTCTGAAAGAGAGGTGAAGTCATCGGCTTTAGACCCCTATTCAAATACACGTGGGGTTTATTCGTTACAATTGTCAAGACCAAGGTCGAATTTCTTTTTTATTAGACCTATGTGGTTGTTTCAACTGCTACCCTACTTAATTGCAATGCAAATCCAACAAGATGGCTATCTCAACTCAAAACTAGTGTTAAGGTGGGAGTGTCCCTTTAACCTGTGGCATTGTTTTAAGGTGTTACGTGCCAATGCAACTGCACTACCAATGGCGGTTTAGAATTACAGTTATGAGCACCGTATAAATATGATGTCCAACAAGGCCTTAACTATAGTTGCTGGCAGCTGTAGTTAACTATGTGGCATTGCATTAATTTTCTTGAATATAATCAAGTCAGAAATGACCATGTTCCTTGCATGTGAACTCAAGATATGAATATTTTCAACAACAACAAAACATCTTCTGGAAACCATGAACATTTCCGCTCAGTGCTCAGAATTGGTTGGTAAATCATCCACAAAAAAACCCCTCTTGATATATTTAACCCCGGTCAGCTGTGGTCATGCCCCAATCTCATACTTGCATACATTATTTTATATTCCTAATGAGCCAACATTGTGTGTGTTTAATGTGGCAATATTCAAGGTAATTGGAACATGCAACCTGTAGAACAAGTGATTGGAAGGCCTTATTTTAATCTAAAAAATCATATTTTGAAACTTATTTTAAGCCAAAAAACGAATAATTACCCGACGTTTCGCGTTTATTGTTCAGAGAAACAAACAATCTTGGTCGTGCCTAACAGCCCACAAGCAGACAACATTGTAAAGCTGATGACGCTAAAGATTAATATTGTCACAACCTCGGGAAAGAAGATCGGACAAGTAGTACGAAAGAAAAACAAAAACAAAAAAACAAAACCCAGTTGGCATTGCATACAAAATTCCATGTGGCAAATGTGATAAGTCATATTACGGTGAAACAGGGAGGGGACTAAAAACACGCGTTCAAGAACACAAAAACGACTTACGCAATCACAGGACAACGAAAGCCATTGTTATTCATGCCGATCAAGAAGGATACCTACCTAAATGGAGCGAAGCCCAAGCATTGCACACTAACTTAGCAAAAATACAACGATGGTTAGTTGAAGCCGCATACATCCAGACGGAGAAGGTGACTAATGTATCACCA
Source organism: Chirona hameri (assembly GCA_036785665.1). Lineage (NCBI taxonomy): Eukaryota > Metazoa > Arthropoda > Thecostraca > Balanomorpha > Balanidae > Chirona > Chirona hameri. Next base: position 191,039 of record JAXIVJ010000320.1, on the reverse strand, counting down.
GGATTTAAAAAAAAAGATACACAACAGCATAGCTGAACGAATAAAGGAGGAAAACCAAAGATATACTGAAGCTTAAGAAGAAACGCTATCGATCGATTGGAAGTATATGAGATTCTTCATGATGGAAGATGTTTATGTAAAATTGTGTAATCATTTTGGATGACTTTTTGATACATGTATTATGTCGCCGAAATCATATCTATCCTGTATTTTGCCCATTACTAAGCAATAAACGCGAAACGTCGGGTAATTATTCGTTTTTAGCTTAAAATAAGTTTCAAAATGTTTTTTTAGATTAAAATAAGGCCTTCCAATCACTTGTTCTGCATTTGTCACATAAATACTCTTAACATGCAACCTGTGTGGTTTTTGAGTGCATAAAACATACATAAAACATACATACAATTTCTGTAATGTTTGACATTACACTTCATGTAGAGTAACATTGGGGACAGTTGTGAGCTTGGTGTAAATATAGCAGAAAATAGAGGAGGGACGGGTCAAATGCAATACACAGCAAAATATAAAAAGACCTCAGAATTATTTGATTATCACTTACCAATGTCAAATTGAAATGTGACCCAAAATAATTCTGCAAAACCTGAAGCTCAATGATGCTCTCATCATCCCTCCTCCCATCAAATCACTTATAAAACTCACCTGAATTGGTCATCCAGCGGCCACTCCATGTTTATCCGATGCGGGAACACCCGCCTTAGTCTTCGGCGTCGACCTGGGATGGGTGCGCCCAAACCCAGCAATTCATCATCATCACCAAAAATGAGACCTGCCATTACTCTGGCATCATAGATGTGGCCGTCGTGCCAGTTGTAATTAATCCTGGAACCATCCGTAAGTAATGTCACACATTTGTACCCCTTTAAACCACATTCAATGTTTGGTAACATTTCACTTGACCCTCTCCCCCCCCCCCACTTAATAATTATATAGACTAAGAGTGCACCCTTCCATGTGATACAACACAAAATCAAATGCATGCATGCAGGCACGTAGCCAGGATTTCGTCCAGGGGGGGGGGGGGCGCCTGAAAGGGCCCCTTCCCGAGCGTTGAAAGGGCCCTTCCCAAGCGTTGAAAGACCTCTCCCCCCCCCAAAAAAAAACGCATGAAAAAGCAACAGTTGATTACAGACCTACAACAGACCTATTACAAGGCTGAAAATGCAGTATGGCAGGTATGGCATGGACCATACTAACGTTTAGGAGCTGGAGTTAGCAAACTGCTACATCAACTTTGGAACCAGCGACACGAATTTGGAATCAGCTATACCAACTTGGAATATTTTTTTAAGCTGAAGACCTGGAACTCTTAAATAAATTGCGCCGCGGAGCGGCGCGAAAATTTTGAGTTTTATGCCCTGGGTTGCTTTCTCATCAATGCGTCGCATTGCGTATGGTGCGGACCTCTACAATTGCTATATTGTGCGTTTAAAAGTGCGGGAAAAGTGCTAAAATTAACTATTTTGCTAATAATATAGGAAAGTAGCAACATAACACATAAATGCGCCGAGAAACTGACCGATTTTTTTTCCTAACCCACGTATAATTGAATTTGTAGTTAAATTGCGCCGCGGAGCGGCGCGAAAATTTTGAGTTTTATTCCCTGTACAACTATATTCTTACTGTTGAAAGGCCCAAGGTCCCTTCAGATCGTCTAGGGGCCCCTCTGACCTTTTCTACGCCCTTCCGACCTGTTCAGGGACTCATCTGGGATCCGCGAAGCGAAAAGACATGATGTGGAGTGGGTGATATATATAATACAAAGGGGGCTTACTCTACAGGAAAAAATATAATCGGATCTTTCGGGTATATTGTAGCACCCTGACGAAGGGTGTTGCAATATACCCGAAAGCTCCGCTTTTAATATTTGTATTGTGGAGTAAGTCCCCTTTGTATTTAATCTTCATCTGGGATTTCTACGTGCTTTGACCCTTCCGGTCTCACCAGAGACTCCTCTGACCTTCCAAGAAGCCCCTCTTGTATGTCAAGGGGCCCATTCGGCCTGTTCAGAGGTCCTTCCGACCTGGCCAGAGACTGCACTGGCTGCTTTGTCGCCCTGCCGACATGCTCAGGGGTAGGGGGGGGGGGGCGGATTGCGGGGCGCAGGTTACCCAAAATCCCCCCCCCCCTCAAATGAAAATCCTGGGGAGGGGAAGGGTCATGTTGCCCCAGATTGAGCAGGCTAAAATCGGGGGGGGGGGGGGGCAAAACTACCCTTTGCCCCCCAGGATTCTCGACTGGGGGGAATTTTGGGTACCCTGCCCCCGCAATCCGCCGCCCCTGCTCAGGGGCCCCTCCGACCTGCCCAGGGGCCCCTCCAGTCTGGCTAGGAACTCATCCGGCATGTTCAAGGGGCCTTCCGACTGGCCCAGGGACCCTTTCGGTCTAGCCAGGGGTCCCTCTGACTTGCCCATGAGCCCCTCCGATCGGCCCAGCGACTCTTCTGGTCGGCCTGCGCTGGCTGCTTTGTCGCCCTGCCGACATGCTCAAGGGGCCCTCCGACCTGCCCTGGAGCCCCTCCGTGCTGGCCAGGGGCCACTTCGGCATGTTCAGGTGCCCTTCTTACCCGATCAGGGGTCCTTTCGGTCTGGTCAGGGGCCCCTCCGATCTGCGCAGGGGCCCTTCTAACTTCCCAGGGGCCTTCTGGTCTCTCCAGGGGCCCTTTAACCTTCTAAGGGGCCCTTCCGACCCAGCAAGGGACTGCGCTGGCTGCTTTGTCGCCTTGCGGCATGCTCCGAGGGCCCTCCGACCTGCGCTGGAGCCCCTCCGTGCTGGCTAGGGGCTCATTCGGAATGTTCAGGGGCTCTTCTGACCCACCTAGGGGCCCTTTCGGTCTGGTCCGGGCCCCTCTGACCTGCACAGGGGCCCTCTTAACTTCCCAGGGGCCCTCTGGTCTGTCCAGGGGCCCTCCAACCTGCTCAGGGGCCCTTATGACCTGGCAAAGGACTGCGCTGGCCGCTTTGTCGCCCTGTCGACATGCAAAGGGGCCTATCAACCTGCCCAGGGGCCCCTCTGTGCTGGCTAGGGGCCCATTCGACGTGTTCAGGGGGCCCTCTGCCCCGCTCAGGGGCCCTTTCGGTCTGGCCAAGGGCCCCTCTGACATGTACAGGGCTCTTGTGAACGTCCAAGGGGCCCTCTGGTCTTTCAGAGAGGGCCCTGGTGGCCCTAAAGGGCCTCTGAAGTCCTCTAAAATCTCTAAAGACGACGCTTCGTGTAGTAAAGAGCCTATGATACCGCGCTTCGCGCGGTCTCGTCGGCCCTTTTCGGCGCGATGCGCGCGCCGAAAAGGGCCCTCGCGCGCCAAAAAGGGCCCTCCTGGCCTCCAGGGGGGGGGGGGAGGGAGGGAGGAGGAGGAGGGGGGGGGGGGCCGCCCCCGCCGCCCTCCCCTTGGCTACGTGCCTGCATGCATGCTGTAAAATGGATGTCATGGTAAAGATCATTGAATTATGCAACCCAGCTCACCCCCACAAAAACGAACTGGAAAATCAGAATGACAACTGTAATTTGCTAGGGCAAAGTGTAACCAATGAAATGGTACACCAGACATGACTGTACAAATTTTAAATCATTTTACCCTGAACTTGTAGAAAAATGGGAAAAACACAAAATACAAAATTAAGCAATCAGCTTATCAATATGTATTTTATTTGTCCAAAACATGTCCAAAAGCAGTTACATCATGCTTATTATAACAACATTTGCAAGATTTTGAAAAAGTGTTGATGTTGAAATAACAAAAGCTTGATTAAACTTGAATCACAAACGCTTGATTGACATTAATAAAACTTGAAAATGTTGTACTAACAAAATATTTGACTTCTTGAATCTTGAAAATGTTTAAATGTAACAATGAAACCATGATTCAACTGTAATGTTGGAAGTTCGATGTAATGAATGTAAAAACCTTGGAAATATTGTAGCTAATAATGAAGTTTGTTTTTAACTTATTATTCCAATTTTATGAATGAATAACAATTGTCATGCTATTGATAATTGTGGTCATTTTGGAGATTGTAATTATTTAGTTATTTTTATTTTGCCATCATAGTGGCCATCAGCAACTAACATTCCATGATTTGACAACTGAAATTCCTGGTGTACATGCTAAATATTACTCATTAGGTATTTTCTTATAGGTATCATGGTAATTCACACATCAACATCCCATCTCAGTTGCCTGTTCTTCAGTTGCTACTTGCTACACAATAGGGGCCAAATTCCGAGAGTTAGGGGAGGAATGTCAACATTATTTCATATTGCCAGATATGATAGCATAAAATGGAATGTCAAGCTCTAAAAACATGAAATTCTGACTTCATTTTCATGTTCTTAGACCGGGACACCTCCTTTGTGCTATGATTTTGGAGAAAACAAACATTTTGACATCCCTCTCTCCTAAGGTCCAATTCTCTGAATTTGGCCATCGGGGGCGGGGGGGGGGGACAGCTGTCGGACAGCTACACCAATAAAATCAGCAAGCTAACACTTCCGCCACTACGTAACGATATTGCCGACACTCTCTCGCCTCTTCAAGCGCTACATAACCTATATTTACGGTGATATATGAGCAGAAACAAACGAAATACTAGATATAAATCTCCTTACCTTTGCAAAAAAAAGAAGCTCTTACCTTGCTTCAAATTTCGGCTCGTTTTTTCGTTGTTACGCGCCATGAACTGTCGCAAACAACCGTTTATGATGACGAAAACGCATGTATAGGGCCCGTGTCTCGTTTTTTTTTTGTTGCTCGATTTTTTTCTGTGACTTGTTTATGGTAACGGATGGCTCAGAATTGGAAAAAAAAAATCGAGCCGTGGCTCGATTTTTTTTTATAAGAATGGCCTCAGATCGGAAGAGAATGCTTCTAGCTTGAAAGCGTACAAAGAACTTGAAAATATTAGAAAGCCTCACATCAATAGTCTCATCGTACGGTCTAGGACCTGATGGCATGAAGAATGAAGAATATATAATATTGTCTTGGTTTATACAAAAATAAATTTCATGAAAAAGACAGTAACAGTACTTAAAATTGGCGAACGGAACCTAACACGAACTTCCTCAATACTTCAGACATTTACAGAAGACTTATCGAATAAATATAACAAAGTGCATATCATGCCACCATCAGTTCGTAGCTTTATCAGTGAAAATGTTATAACATCACTAAGCATCAATGATCGTATGCTTCTTGAACAGCCATTATCATTCCAAGAATTAACAGAAGCGATGCAAGGAATGAAGAACGGTAAATCACCTGGTTCAAATGGTTATACGGCATGTTTTTCAAATATTTCTGGAACAAGCTGGGACCTTTTTTGTATAGGGCCTTTGTGTTTTGCTCTCAGCTGAATAAGACGTTACTATCACATCAGTGGCGGTCGCAGGGGGGGGGGGGGGGGCATCCGGGCCATGCCCCCCCCCCCCAAGACACATAAGGGGGGGAGGGCAACATGTATTTTGCCCCCCCCCCCTCCAAAGCTAAGGCCATAGACGAAGGGCCCTCCCAGGCCGACAGAGGGGCCCTCTCAGGCCGACGGATGGCCCTCTCAGGCCGACAAGGGCTCTCTCAGTCCGACAGAGGGCCCTCAGGCCGACAGAGGGCCCTCTCAGACCGACAGAGGACACTCAGGCCGACAAAGGACTCTCTCACGTCGACGGAGGGCCCTCCCAGGTCGATGGAGGGCCCTCTCAGGTCGATGGAGTACAGTCTGAGCCCGACAGAGGGCTCTCTTATGCCGACGTAGGGCCCTCTCAGGCCGACAGAGGGCCCTCCCCGGCCGACGGAGGGCCCTCTCAGGTCGACGGAGTACAGTCTGAGCCCGACAGAGGACTCTCTTAGGCTGACGTAGGGCTCTCTCAGGCCGACAGAGGGCCCTCTCAGGCCGACAGAGGGGCCCTCTCAGGCCGACGGAGGGCCCTCTCAGGCCGAAAGAGGGCTCTCTCAGGTCGACAGAGGGCCCTCTCAGGCCGACAGAGGACCCTCTCAGGCCGACAGAGGGCCATCTCAGGCCGACAGAGGGCCCTCTCAGACCGACAGAGGGAACTCTCAGGCCGACAGAGGGCCCTCTCAGACCGACAGAGGGAACTCTCAGGCCAACAGAGGGCCCTCTCATGCCGACAGAGGGCTCTCTCAGGTCGACAGAGGGCCCTCTCAGGCCAACAGAGGTCCCTCTCAGGCCGACAGAGGGGCCCTCTCAGGCCGACGGAGGGCCCTCTCAGGCCGACAGAGGGCTCTCAGGTCGACAGAGGGCCCTCCCAGTCCGACGGAGGGCCCTCTCAGGTCGACGGAGTACAGTCTGAGCCCGACAGAGGGCTATCTTAGGCCGACGTAGGGCCCTCTCAGGCCGACGGAGGGCCCTCCCAGGCCGACGGAGGGCCCTATCAGGTCGATGGAGTACAGTCTGAGCCCGACAGAGGGCTCTCTTAGGCCGACGTAGGGCCCTCTCAGGTCGACAGAGGGCCCTCCCAGGCCGACGGAGGGCCCTCTCAGACCGACAGAGGGCCCTCTCAGGCCGACAGAGGGCCCTCTCATGCCGACGGAGGGTCCTCTCAGGACGACGGAGGGCCCTCTCAGACCGACAGAGGACCCTCTCAGGCCAACAGAGGACCGTCTCTGTCTCTGTGTCATAGGGCTCTCTGTCGGCCCTCAACAGAGAGGTCGACAGAGCCATATGAAGCCGACTGAGTCACTGAGGGACTCATAAATGAAAGTAAAAATGGGCCCCTTAGCCCAAGGTAGTACCCGCGGGTGTCCAGGGTTCCCCTTGGGGACGCCCCTGACTCCCGCCAGCTGTATGCCGCATCTAACTAGCCTAGATCAGGACATTCTTTCAGGCCAGCATTAGCATTATGACTCTAAGAAAAGATTTCGCCCCACAGCTCTGTGATCACTAAAGAGCGCTTTCGTATCGACAGTTCTCGAAGGCCGTCTGAGGACCATATTCAGACCAGCACAGGCCCCCAGGCCCGGCAAAGGCCCTTTTGCCAAGTTGCCACCCCCCCCCCCATCCCCCAAAGGTCACCCCCCTAAGGGATCCAGTTTACACTAGATAAAATGGGATTCCCTCAAGCTTTAACATTACGTGTCTATGGGCGTTGCATGGAAAGAATCGAGTTAGAAATATCTTTGACTGCACCCCCCTCCCCCCCCCCCCCTCGGCAGGTGAGAAGGTACTGTGGCCCCTCCCTGAGAAAAATACTGGCTTCGTGCCTGGTTGCGATGCTTAATTTGATTTAGTAAGCAAAGGGCCATTTTGCTGGCAAGGGCCCTTTTGCCAAGTTGCCCCCCACCCCCAAAGGTGAAGGCTGCGACCGCCCTTGCATCACATAGAGGTGTTATTACAATGATACTAAAAGCCGGATAATCTCCTGATAATATAAAAGCATGGCGCCCAATTACATTGATACATATTGATTTTAAAATCATATCAGCCGCTATTTCAGCCAGACTACAGCATGTGATAGAAGCTGGTAGATAAATGTCAAACAGCATATATCAAGGGACGATATATTGGAGAAAGCACGCGCTTGGTTTATGACGTAATAAAAAATTTGTTAACGAAAAAGGGTCTGGGCTGATTATGTCAGCTGATTTCGAGGCGGCGTTTGACTCACTATCATGGGATTTTGTGTCTCGAGTGTTAGAGCAATACAAGTCTGAATCACATTTCAGAAATATGATAAACACGTTATATATAAATACTAAATACTTCTCGCGGATAATGCTGAATGGTCACTTAGGTGAAATTTTTACCTAAAACGTGGAATACGACAAGGAGACCCAGCCTCGGGCTATCTATTCAACCTTGCAGTTAATGTTCTAGCAAACCAAATAAAACGATCACAACTCCTGACTGGCATTCAGCTGTCAGAAAACCAAGAAGTCAGGCTATCACAATATGCAGATGATAGTGTTATTCCTTTAAAAAAACTCTGCTTGCTTGCAAGGGGCATTGCACGAATGAAAAACTTTCTCAGAATGTTCTGGGCTAAACCTGAACATTGAAAAAACATCATGTCTCCAAATTGGTGTTCCATAGCAACAGTATAGTGAAAACAACTTTGGTATACAGTGGGTTGGCCAAATTAAGATATTAGGTACAACTTTCACAAATAATAATGATAACATAACACAAATAAACCTTGAGCCAAAACTATTGCAGATATAAAAATCAATAGCACAGTGGCACAGGAGAAATCTCACTCCCATAAGCACAAATTATAGTGGTGAAATCATTGCTCATTTCTAAATTAGTCCACTTGTTTACGGCTCTGCCGAACCCATCCCAAACCGAATTAAAACAACTTGAGCGTTTGTTCTTTTCCTTCTTGTGGGAAGGCAAACGAGACCCTATAAAACGTGCCAAAGTTATTCAGAATTACGCACTTGGCGGATTACGGATGGTTGATGTACAAGCGTTTGTAAAAAGTATGAAACTGACATGGCTCAAGAGATTGATAAATTCGAACGCTGTTTAGGCACAACTAGTCTCAAATGAATTGCCACATATACAAGATATGCACTGCTATGGAAGTAAAAAATTGCAGAAAATTAACACAGAAATAAAGCACCCCTTCTGAAAAGATGTCCTGGAAGCCTTCACCGGTTTCAGCCGTATGTATAATCCAGGTATGCCACAAATGCTTTCTGAAAGCCTGTGGTTCTCAGACTACACAAAATTCAAATGTTCTATCGTAAAAGATTGGAATAGGAAAGGCCTTCGCTTTCTCGCCGACTTGGGTCAATGAAAATACAGGACGGTTGCATACTAAGGAAACCTTAGAACATAAATTTGAAATAAGAATGACATTTCTATGTTACAAAAGTTTAGTGAACATTTTACCTGATAGTGTGAAACTAGTAACATTGACTAAAGCTTCGGGACCCATAATACCATTAAGAATAAATCTAGTAATGAACCACCCCAATTTTCCACGCTTGGCCCATTATACATATTTGGAATCCAGACAAAGTGAAATCTCTCGAGAAAACGCACGCCAAAAAGAAAAATGGATACGAGATATCGGATGTTTCGAAGACAACAGTTTTGTGGAATTAATTGGTGTCACACGTTCAACACGCATCATGTTTCATTATAAACTATCAATCGAATCATTACAACAGATATTTAAAAATAATAAATGTCAAAGACAATGAAAATTGCACATTCTGTAAACAAGAGCCTGAAACACTGGCTCATATGTACTGGCATTGTCCCAGAGTTCAAGTATTCATCAATTCCATTAAAACGGATATCGCGAGAGAATATAAAATCAACCTGAAAGTAGATCCCAAAACTTGGTTCTTTCCAACAAACTCAAGTGCAATAGAAACCTGTATAATCACATTAGCAAAAATGGTAATTTATGAGGCACGCTGTAAAGAAACCCAGCCGAACGTTACTCACTTAAAGAACAAATTAAAGTGGGAAGCCGAAATATGATATAATGCAGCTAGATTAGCCAACAAACAGGATATGTTTCAAAAGAAGTGGGGGCCTATGAAACATATCCACATTCAGGTGGACTGACAAACAGCATTCAAACGTTATAGGCCCGCACACACCCTGTAATGCGCACGTGCACGCACACGCACTACCGAACACGCGCCACCGCACGCACACATGCACACCGCCTTGTGCACACCCTTGTCCGGTCATCCGCTTTCGTCGCCCAAAGATGCAGCGAGCGTGTCGGTCGTGATTGACGTGTCGGCCGGTTCGCGTGTGACCGGCTGGGTCCGCGCCGCGGCGCGCTGCTCACAGTGGTGGGACCCGGCCAAAGTTACTTTACTAATAAGGTTTACCCGAGAAACGACTCCCGGGGTGACGTCACATCATTTGGCAACAATATTTTGCAATATGGTAGCAAATAAACAAAGTCGTTAATGGCGCGGCGATTCTCATCATTTATCACGAATTCCCAAGTACAAACCTACAGTGAAAAAGATCTGTACTTTATGTATTTTGGTCTTTGTTTTGAGTGTGATCATGATTATTGATTCATGGGAAGATTAGTGGGATTTACTGTTGCTATCAATTGGGTAATAGTTCAGTAATACACCCCCCCCCCCCCCAGTTAATGGTGTTCTTGAAGTCCATATTAGAAGAAGAGAGTATTAATACAACAAACAGAAAAGTGTGCTAGTAATACCAAAGCTTTGATGTCACCAAAAACATAAATAATCAAACCTGACCTAACCCTTACAGCAATTACGGTCACAGGGACCCAAATTTAGAATGGTTCTCTTGCTGTGCTGCAGCACCTACCAGGGTTGACACCAGACAGCCCCCAGACCCGCCTAGACCATCTTGTAGACGGTCAAAGATAACCTACTTTTCAGTCTGTGGTAATCAGGCCTATGTCATCCCAATGCCTCCAACATGATCGGGTGGTTTGGTCAAATGATGTGTATTAGGGTCACCTCTTCTGGTGTTTAAAAATGCTGTACATGAGTAAGTGTAGCTTTGGGCGGCTAAATATATGTTTTGAGTTATAGTCCTTCAATTAAAATAATTAACAGTAAGTAAATGCATCTTGTCCTTTTTGGTATGGCAGCGATTTAAGAGTATTTTGTGCATTGCAGTATTTTAAATTTCGTTTGGCTAATATTCACATTTGTGGTGCACAAATTTCTTATGTGTCCATGGTAACTAACAAACAAAACAGCATACGCTGGAGAGCGATGGTATCTTTTTTTTCTGTGTGGTGTGACGTGTTGGTGAGGTTCTTTGATCGCATCGCTAATTCCAGTTTAAGTTGCAGGATTATCACTGCTGTGATGACTGACTAATTTTATATTGTAAACTTTACATATATATAATGAATGGTGAATGGTGTAAAAATCAATATAATGGTGTACCCCCTAGCACGTCATTTGGCAACCTGCGCAGAAAGATGCGCACTGGGATGGCGCTACCTGGTATTTCTATTGCCCTTTATGATTTTCTTCATATAACACATCGATCTCAACGACATCGGACCACTGACGACTTCTAGCCAGCCTTCACCAGCCCTCCACCGCTTCCGGGTGCGGGACCCTGTCCACGTGCTTGTGGCAGGGTCGTTAGACCCTTAGATAGGTAGCCCTTAGATATTTTTAAGTAGGTAACGTAATTTCCACAATTTGCAAGGTAGAGAACCCGCTTCATTCTTTAGATTAATTGCAGCTGGCAACACGTTCTGCCGTGTGTGCCACGTTAACGTAACTTAGGCTATTCATTGAACTTTCCCCTCCCTCCTCCGGTCATGGCGACCCCCCCCGCCCCGCCGCCCCCCGACCCCCCTCCGGGGTTCCCCGGAGCGCGTCCGCGTTCCCCCCTGGACGGTCCCCCCCGCCTGCCCGACCCGCCCACCTACGTGTGGTGGACCGGTGCCGACCATCTCCCCGACCCGACCCGGCCATCACGCCGTCGGACTGGGGCCCCCCGCCCGCCGCTCAGTCCCCCTCCCAGCCCCCCTCAGGGGCCCCGCCCGCCCCGTCCAGGGGCCCGGCCGTTGCCGGACTCCCATCCCCCCGACCCACCCCCCGCCCCTCCGCCCCTCCGTCCCCCCGACCCTCCGACCCCCCTCTGGGGTCCCCCCCCCCCCCGGTGCGCGACGTCGCACCTCCCCGGTCGGATCCACTCCCCGCTCCCCTCAGGGGCCTCCCAGGGTCCGACCCGGAGCACGGCTCCCCCCGACCCCACCCCCCGGACGGGCCCGCTTGCCTCCTTATGTGGCGAGCGGATGGCATTCCATTTAGGAATGTCAACCCGTTCCAGGTCCGGCGCTGGCTGGTCGCCATCTGTGGCGACGTAGCCAGCGCCAAACCCATTCGATCGGGAGCACTCCTGATCGAGACACTGACGTCCCAACAGAACGTCAGTGTCATGGGACGGACCACCTTCATCGGAGTGAGGGTCGCCGTGGAGGCCCCGGCGCACCTCAACTCCGTGGAGGGTCTGGCATGGTGCCCAGACGTGGCCGAGCTCTCGGAGGACGATCTCCTCCGGGAACTCGCACACCAAGGGGTGTGCGAGGTGACTCGCCTGTCGCCATCGAAGCGGCGACCCGATCAGCCCAACCCGCTGATTCGGCTCCGCTTCCGAGGCAAGGAGCTGCCGACCCACATCCACTGTGGGGACGTGGCTGCCCCCGTCAGGGAGTGGATCCCGCCCCCCGGCAGTGTCAGCAGTGCTGGCACTACGGCCACCTCAAGTGGACCTGCCGGGTGCGCACCGCCACCTGTGGTCGGTGCGCTGGCGAGCACGGCACCGAAGGGTGCACGCGCGCAGCACGCTGCGCCTCGTGCGACCAGGCCCACCCGGCCTGGGACCGCCGGTGTTTGGCCTGGGGTCTCGCTCGCGAGACGAGCGCTTGAAGCGCGGCGACAGTCGGCGCCCACCGGACGCCCCGCCCTCCACCTCTCTCAGCCCAGGTCTCGCCCCCGGCGCTTGGCCGCCCCTCCCACCTCCCGGAACCTCCCCCCCACCCCACCGGCCTCCCGCCAGACCCCCCAACCGACAGACCCCCCGACCACCACCCCAGCTCCCCGAGGCATCTCTGTCGGACCTCGAAGGCGCCGTTGCCGCTGATCCACCGGCACCGCGCTCCCCAGCCCAACCAGCCGAGTCGAACACCGACTCAGGCCCCGCCTCCCCGGCCTCCCCAGCACCAGCGGAGAGCCGATTCTCGGAGGACCTCCCCTCGGACGACTCTCTCATGAGAGCCGTCTCCCGGAAAGTCGCCCGCAACCCCGCCCAGTCCCCGCCCTCCCGCCCCAGCTCCCCGCCCGCCCGCCCCAGCTCCCCGCCCGCCCGCCTCTCCCCGCCATCCCTCCCCTCCCCCCACCCTCCTTCCCAGCTCCCTCGTAGCCCCTCCCCCCCAGCCCCCCTGAAAGTAACCGCTACCGCCGCAATTTGAGACGGTTCAACAAGAAACAATAAATCACCTCCAACAAATACTTCATTAAGTTATTTCTGACTAACTGTTAAATCGTGCTGCTGCTGACGTGGGAGTTGTGTGTTGGCTGCCGGTGTCTTGTCGCGGGGGCCCCTGCTGGATTGGTAGCGCGGCGAATGGTTATGGCTTGGCTGTTCGTTGCGTGGCTGATTTGGCGGGGGATTTCTGCGATGGGACGCCGATGGTTGATGTGTGGTTTTGCGTTGGCGGCGGCATGATTCCCTGCCAAACCAGTCGGAAAAAACTTCCTGACTAACTGTTAAATCAAGTTACTGCTGACGCGGGAGTTGTGTGTTGGCTGCCGGTGTCTTGTTGCGGGGGCCCCCTGCTGGATCTCGGCCGCGCGGCGAATGGCCGGTGCTGTTCGTGACGTGGCTGATTTGGCGGGGGATTTCTGCGATGGGACGCCGATGGCTGATGTTCGATTTTGCGTTGGCGGCGGCATGATTCCCTGCCAAACCAGATCACACGCCGATGCTGCGCCGCGGTGCGGTGGCTGCTGCGCTGCGGTGCAGTGTCCACTGCGCTGCGGTGCGGTATCCACCCTGTCAATCTTTTTTACACTGTTAGGTGATAGTTATCTTGTATTGATAGGTCCCCTCTTAGATTATCTCTACCAAACACGTTTAGCTAAACAAATATAACAGGGGTTTTTTGCCTTGCGCATTTTTGGCCCACCGCGCAGGTTTTTCCCCTTTGCTATAGACGCCGGGTTTTTTATTATTCAGGACTTTTCGCCCAGCTAAACACACCCCACAACCAGGTCTCGCCGAGGCGCCGGAGCTAGGGAGACTGGCAACAGTCTCCCGCTGTTGCAATGACGGCACCCCACGGCTCCACCAACACTGACACTGTTCAAGTGTATGTAATAAAAATATGTATGTATGTGTGTCTCGTGTTTTACTTATTTTTGACCTTGAACGAAATACTTAACGTAATGTTAGATATTATATTTACTTTGAACAAATAATTGTTCCGGGTACAAATAAACCGGTTAACGTAATTAGTAACGTAAAATAGCTGCCCTAGTCCCTAGTTTGCTCCGGGTCACATAAACCGGTTAACGTAGTTTTTTGCCTGGCAAATTGCCAGAGGTCATTGCCCCTCCCCGGAAAATGGCTAAAGGCCGTTCCGGGAGAAAGACAAAAAAATTCATATAACACGATTAGAACTAATTGATAGGTCTCCTCTTAGATTATCTCTACCAAACACGTTTAGCTAAACAAATATAACAGGGGTTTTTGGCCCTGCGCATTTCTGGCCCACCGCGCAGGTTTTTTCCCCTTTGCCTTAGACGCTGGGTTTTTTATTATTCAGGACTTTTCGCCCAGCTAAATACACCCCACAACCAGGTCTCGCCGAGGCGCCGGAGCCAGGGAGACTGGCAACAGTCTCCCGTTGTTGCAATGACGGCACCCCCACGGCTCCATCAACACTGACACTGTACAAGTGTATTGTAATAAAAATATGTATGTATGTGTGTCTCGTGTTTTACTTATTTTTGACCTTGAACGAAATACTTAACGTAATGCTAGATATTATATTTGACCTTGAACGAAATACTTAACGTAATGTTAGATATTATATTTACTTTGAACAATACATTTTCCGGGTTCACATAAACCGGTTAACGTAATTAATTAACGTAAAATAGCTACCCTATTTATTCCCTTGCTTGCTCGGGTTCACATAAACCGATTAACGTAACTCTTTGCCTGGCAAATTGCCAGAAGTAATTTCCCAAACCCGGGAAATGGCTATAGGCCGGTCCGGGTAAAAAAAAAATGCCTTGGTTGTAATATTACTGTCAGCTGACTACTCTTCTTCTATTATGGACCTCAGGAACACCATAAACTGGGGAGGTGAATTACTGAACTAGTACCATCAATTGTTTATGGTAAGCATCCAATCTATGGACACATCCTAATCTCATAATTTTCATGCTATCAGAATGTTAACAATAAAGGTATAGTCTGCACTCTGATAGCATGACAAGTCAGATCAGGATGTGTCAGAAGACTGGATGTTTACCCCAACATTTTGGTGAATTTCCTGATGTTTCTTCTTCTTCAGAACAATGCCATATTGTGCAGTACCAGGGTGTTTAAACAGATTTACAACAGTTTCTGGAGGTATCAAGTGGTTTGTTTTTCCCAAAAGATCAAGCACATGCTAATCAGTGGTGGCAGAGCATCAAGAGAGAAGGGACCATTCATGATGTGAAAGACCTATGTGTGTGCTCAGAACACTTTGCTGAGGATGACTATGTAAGCAACTTGACGCACAGAGGTAGGACGATGTGTGCAATGGAGACCTTCCTAGTTGTCCTTGTGATGCTTGCATTATGCATATGCCTGTATCACTGGTGCGCGCGTCTGCGTATTTTATGTCATTGTACATAATTCTTGTCACTCGGTGCTTACCGGATAAGTTATTATTTAGATTTACTCTCAATAATGGAAGAAAAGAGTGTGGAGGGGTTGCCACATTTGGGTTGAGGCAAAGGAAGAAAGGGCTTCAGCCAGAGCTAAGATGCGGCAGAGTGAGTGCAAATCCAATGGCGTAAACGGTGTGATGGGCCGAGTGGATACATGCAGGGGATTATTGTAGCAGAAGATAGTGTTTGACATAGAGGGGGGGGGGGGTGTACCGTGTAAGTGTATGTTTGTGCGAGACACTCAGGTGAGTGGTGTGGTGATCAGTTAATGTGAATATAACCTCTGCGGATGCCTGAAGCGAATATATATATATATATATATATATATATATATATATATATATATATATATATATATATATATATATATATATACACACACAAACTAGTATCATGCTTGCATGGTTGAATCTGTTTTTGTTTTCTTCTGTGAGGTCAGGAAGCCTATTTCTTGAAATTGTCAGCATATTTTGATTGCTTGCTCATAACCAGTAAATTATAATTCTGCTAATTTATGAAGTGTACTGTTTTTTGTTTGTTTGTTGTAACATGTACTATTTGTACACATACACAGTGAGATACAGTGTATATTTGTTTATTTGACATCACCAATGGGATACACAATTTATGTGCAAAGTTGCACAGATAGAACCACGCACATTGACATACATACTTTAAATATCACATGCTATCCCTTGTTGCTGATAATCAATTTGTATACCAATAATCAAGATCACAAAAAAATCACCTATAATCAAAAAGCAATGATGCAAAGCTAATCTATGGCATGAATGAAATAAATATATAATACAATAAGACAAAAGATGGGATGGAATGATACAAACATTAAACCATAAACAAAACAAAAACAAACAATTAGTAGAAAATTAAATAGAAATAAAAAGTAACAATAGCTAAACACAGCCATACCTATCACATTTTGACATCGATCACAAATCAATTTGCACATGCACCAAAGATATCAAATAACATGCACCAAAGCACGTCAAATATTGTGATGAACTCACACATGAGATGGAATCAGGTTGCAGTGAGTTTTGGGGAATTGCCTTTTCATCGCCTCCTCATTTACTTTACTTTATTTTATATCAAACTAAGCCCTAAGGTTCTTGACTTTGGGGTTGCTTCATGCCGTCGCTGATACTGAGCTCTTTTTGTTTCTTCTTTCTCATTTTCCAGAACTTGTATATAGTTCTTCCTTCTTGACTTCCATTTCTTTCCTTTCATTATCAAAAATAAAATCCATGATGAGATTTTCTTTGATGTAGGGTTGGTTGCTGGAGAGTTGGAATTGTGGTTCCTTGTATCGTCTAGTTATTTACATTTCAGTAAGAAGTGCTCTAGGTCTTCATTTTCTGCTTTGCGTAGGTCATATGCTGTGCTCTCATTTATGAACCTTTTTCTTACATTTAGTGGAAGGGTGAGTGTTGGTTCTGGCTTGGTATAGGACTGTAGATGCTGGTGTGTTATCATGCATGCTGTCTTCCTATACATGCTGCATCCATTTCTTGTATAAAATTATACTCATCTTGCTCTCAATTTCGTCCTTCCACTTCTCATCCCAGTTTGTAATGTGTTTGTTCAGCTCTTCTTTGCTCATTCTTCTCGATCTTCTCAGAGATTCAAGCCATACTCAAGAATATGACATACTTGGCGCATGTCCTGTTTGAGAACGTCCCAGATTTGATAGTAGCAGTATGGCAGGAAATCAAGAGGTAGATTATGTAATGACACCAGCCTAATGTTCTTCCCTGTTGATTATTCGAAGTCAAAACAACTTAAATATCACATTTTTAGAGGTTTGAAACACTAAGTACCCTCGCCGCGCAACGGAATATACAATGCCCATTTGGTAGCATCTGGCAGTAAAATATAAAGGGATTACATTTTCTATTTAAAAAAAAAAACACTGGCACTTTTCCCTATGGTAAAATAAATCCTTTTTTTTATTTGCAGGGTTAACTTGAACGTCTCAAATTTTCCACTTATGCAAATATTTTCGCCATCTCAGGTGCATTTGACCAAACAATAAGAATGGTTGAATCTGTAGAACGGATAGTTAGTGCTCTATGTACTAAACTTATGACGTCATCCTTCGGTAAAGTTCGTACTTTTAACAGGTGATCAAGCTGAGTAAAGGGATTTCTACTCCCGGGGTGACGTCATAGTGAAGGGAGCCTGCGATTCGTGGACGGGGCTGAGACCCGGCCGCCACCGCCGTCGAAGTTGTCCACGGTAGATAAAACACGGTTGTCGCGGCCGTCTGCGCTGCCGGTGCCGGTGCCGGTGCTGTTGGGGGGGCCCAACGTGGTGTTAATTGTGTGCAGTGCGACTGCTCGTTTATTTAGTGTGATTGGTTCGTTTTTGTATTGCGAAGTTATGCATTTTGTGCATGGTAGTGATTGGTGATTGGTGTCTTTTGGGGCGGCTGTAGTGTGATTGTTTGTTCGACAAATTATTGCTATATGTAAAATACACCACCGGCGGGAGCCGGATAAATGTGAAAAAAGCAAATGAAAAATCAGGAAATATGTTTTGAACAATTTCTATCATGATTACATTAATTGTAATTGTATATATACAAATTGCTTAACATTCATTAATTGCTACATAATATTTTTTTTAAAATCACATGTTCCATATATTATAATCCGCCGCGACCGACCGCGTTAGTGACGCCAGCCACACA
This sequence comes from Chirona hameri, assembly GCA_036785665.1. Lineage (NCBI taxonomy): Eukaryota > Metazoa > Arthropoda > Thecostraca > Balanomorpha > Balanidae > Chirona > Chirona hameri. The sequence continues at coordinate 172,932 of JAXIVJ010000320.1, read as the reverse complement.
AATATTGATTACCGAGCGGGCGCGAAGCGTCTGTGAGGTTTCTCGTCAACTTACTAGACAAATTTACATTTGACCCGGTCCGACCCGGCCATACAGACGCTTTTCGGAAGCTAATAACTTGGTAACCACTGCTACGATTGAGATTGGGTTTTCACCATTGGATAGGTCCATCAAATCAATTTTGTTTTTTATATGGTGCGTTCTGATAGAGGTGGTACCACAGCGCGTGGCAGCTGGCACACGCGAACATCGAGATGAACAAACAACCTTGCAAAAATGATTCTTGATAAAAATGTGTGTATTATTCTAAGCATTAATTTATACGCTGAAGCATGCAGCGCTCAGGACGTACTCCCTTTTGGCGGATTTGAGAAAGGAGATCATGAACAATTTAATACAACTTAATTTTTATGTTGGCATGCATTGAGACCGGATAAATGTGACAATTTTCCTGGAGGACTAAAATGACTGTGTTACTACCACGTGTGATCCCTTACCGTTTCATATTTCATACCTGTTTTAGCTTTACCAGAGCGCGCTCGCTCGGTAATCGCCAAAAAAGGCGTTTTACTGGTATGTACGTTGTACATACAGTTTTTCGACACTGTATGTGCGTGTGTGTTGTCTGTTTATAATCATTCACGGTTTTGTTAATAAAATGGTTTTGCACGGAAATGTACCTATTATTAGTTGCTCAGATTGGTAAGGTTTGTTCGATGCTGCTCAGACTTCCGAAGTATTTTTTTTTAAAATACAATTGTGAAACCATATACCTATAGAATACTTCGAGAGAGCCGGAGCTGAGACTTCAGAAGCTCAGCGAATTGTCATAGTCATACTCGGTTCACCATCGGCCATGCATGCCTCATACATGTGTTCTTGGAATGTGAGACCCGAGAAACACCATTTGGGTGATTTTGTGGTGACGCCAAATTAACACTATTCGGGTTTCTTGGGTGTAACACCCAAGAAACACCTGCGGGCTACTCTCTAGGTGTGACACCCGAGATACGCCCCTGGGTGTTCTTGGGTGTTAGTACACTCGAGGAACACCCGACCGGTGTTCTTGGGGTACGACACCAGAGAAACACCCGTACGGGTGCTCTACGGTGTGCAGTTTAACACACACACACACCCGTAGAATATTACCGTCGATATCCCGTAAGGGTGTCATTGTATAACACCATTAAAGGTGTTATTGCGGAGTCACCTACACTCTAAGGGCGGCCGCACACTGGGCATTCGGCGCCCGATATCACTGCGAAATTCCGCCTCGGAAAATCGCGGCGATACCGCGGAATATCGTCCTTGTTCCGGCGGATTCGGCGCTGTCTGCTCGCGAGATTCCGCCCCGCCGACCTACAGCATGTCAGTCCAGCTGTGCGCGTCCCCGCTTGCGGACGCGCCGGCTCCCGCGTGGCTCTCCCTCCCCTCCGAGCCCCACGTGCCTAGTCCGGCTGAGAGTGAGCGTCTGAGCGAGCAAGTGAGCGTGTGAGTGTGGGCGACTGCGAGCGAGCGTGAGGACTGTGTGTGTCTACAGTGACTGTGACAGCGGTGCGGTATGTGATGGCACTCTTGCTCTCTGTGCCGGATCGACTGTTCTGCAACGAGTCTGCATCGCCGTAACGCCTCGCTCCCCGGACGGCTGGTCAGCCTTATGGGTGCGCTCCACTACTACTGAAAGCCACCCATACCCGGCTTAGAGGACGTGACGGCCCTGCTCATCTCATCTTTAATCATCATCGATTCACCTCACCATGCATCGAGACATTGCTCGGTATGTCGTCTTTCTGACAATCGTGCGGTTGATCACCATCGTTGCGTGTCCAGCACCGAGCCCATGGACGCGTCACCAGCCGCCGACCGCCTCAACCAGCCCTGCAATACACCACCATCTGCAGGACGTGCGTCTCCACCGTGACTCTGTCTCGTCGGATGCCCCGACCGAAGACATCTATCCGCCTGGAATCGCCTGATCGTGGCGTCACGCCGTCCCTGGGTCGGCCGCCCTGGTCCCTGGTCACTGCGAGGGCACGTGACCTTGACCGGGCTGTCTGTGCTGCTACGCCCGCGGCTCGAACCTCCCAGCGTTTGATTGGTTCTGACGTCATGCCGATCCTCGGTCGGTCGCTGCGGCTGATCAACCACTGGCCGCCGGCCGCCACTCTCAGGAATGTGGCGGTGACCGGACGGCCGGCACCGCTGCGCCCGCGGCGCGGGATTCCCAGCGCCTGGGAACGCCTGATCGTGACGTCACGGCCACCCTGGATCAGCCCCACTGTACCCTGCATTCTGCGGCCGGCCGGGACGGTGCCGCTGCTGCGGTGCGGGTGGGTGACCTTGGCCTGTCTGCCAGTGCCGCGGCGCCTCGGTCAGGTCGGGTTCGGCCCGCTCACCGCGGCCGGCGCTCCTACCAGCGTAGGCGCGGCCCCAGACGCCGCAAAGGAAGCTGGAGTACGACCGCCGGGTGCAGGGACATCAAGATATGTGCTTTGAACATTCAGTCTGTTAAACCAAAAACCGTGGAACTGTTTTCGGAAATGGATCGCTTCAACTATGATTTTGTCGCACTTTCCGAAACGTGGTTAAAACCGTGTACGCCAAACCGGCTTTTGAACTTTCCTGGCTATGCAATTAGGCGCGCTGACCGTCCCTGGCCTCCTAAAGGCTATGGTGGCGTGGCTATAGTTTATCGTGATATATATGAGTGTAAGCCTATCAAACTTCCGGAGGCTGCGAACGCTACTTCAAAACTTGAGTCACTTTGGAGCCTGTTCAAATGGGATAACAACCGCGTCATTGTAGCCTCGCTTTATAGACCTCCGCGACACACTGCAGCAGCCCTCCAGGCCGACTTTGATGTTTTAGAACAACAGTATCAGCATGTACTCTTAAATTTTCCTGACTGTCCTATCATTATCGCCGGTGATTTAAACTGTGATTTGTTGTCGACCGCGTCTCCTTCCAAGACATGTTTACTTGAATATCTTGACAAGTACTCGCTCAGTCAGGCCATTACTGCTCCGACCTATTCATGTTGGATGTCATCATCTCAAACCGTGACATTGTTCGCAGTGGTACCCGTTTTGCCATTTTAGTCCTCATTATTTTACTCGTGCATTGCTGTCTTTACCTCGTCCGCGTTTTAGGCCGCGTGTCATAGAGTGCCGGTCTTTTAAGCGTTTTAACTTACATTGTTTTGAAACTAAGCTGCTCGCCACTGACTGGTCTGACGTGTACTCGTCCCCGACTGTTACCGATGCTTGGGCGGCATTCCTTGCCAACTTTACTCCAACTATGCGGTGTTATGCGCCTATCAAATCCATTACCCTAAGAAATCCCACGGCTCCTCCTATATCCGACGAGACCAAGCTCCTTCTCCTGCGTCGCTCTGTGGCTTTGAGAGTGCATGGTCATGGCTCAGTAGAATATCGTTCCGCTAACCGTCTGGCACGTTCGGCCTTTCGTGCAGAAAAGAAACTGCACATTAGCAAACAAATTAAAGAGCAGGGACGAGCGAGCGTCTGGAAGTGTGCCAAAAACATAGTGGGGAGTAAGAGGCCTAGCGCACAGGTGCTGCCATCTGCTTCCGCCGATACCCTGAACGACTTTTTTGTCGAAGTGGGGCCCAGGGTGGCGGCGGAACTGGCAAGCTACGGCCCGGCTCCCTCACTCCCCACTCGCTTACCGAGAGTGGGGACGTGTGCCTTCTCACCTCACCCCATCAGTCTTAAATCGCTGCATAATATCATGTTCAGTATGCGAAATTCTTCTGCACGCGGCGATGATGGAATTTGCATTCGCGTCTTGAAACTTGCATTTAATACCATTGGCCATGTACTGCTCCATATCATTAACCTTTGCATCACCACCTCCGACATCCCCGTCCTCTGGAAACACTCAATCGTCCACCCGATTTACAAGTCGGGCGATCCCTCTGACCCCTCAAACTTCCGTCCCATTTCTATACTTCCGGTTATTTCCAAAATAGTTGAGCGGGCGGTCCAACGTCAGCTCTACTACTACCTATCCGCTAACCACCTACTCTCACCCACCCAGCACGGGCTTTGCCCGCGGCATTCCACTGAGACGGCTCTCACCTGCATTTCTGATGAAATATTTTTGGCTTTTGACACTGGCAAAATTTCACTTCTTTGTCTCATAGATTTAAGTAAATGTTCTGATGTCATTGACCACGACAAACTTCTCTTCAAGCTCCAGACTCTCGGCATTAATACTACTTGGTTTCAAAACTATTTAAATGGTCATACCCAGAGTGTTAGCTATACCGGCTCAGACGGAAAATTCCAAATTTCTTGCCCTCGAGCTATCAATCAGGGAGTATTCCAAGGTTCGTCCCTCGGCCCTATCCTCTTTTGCGCTTTTGCCAATGACCTGAGTCTCCATGTAGCCGATGCATTCGTAGTGCAGTACGCTGACGACACTCAGGTCTTAGTCTCAGAACCCAAATCTTGCCTGCCAGCGCTTATCGCTCGCATGGAATCTGCTCTATCTTCTCTTGGCGGCTATTTTCACAGCAACGGCCTCAAAGTTAACGTAACTAAGTTCGAGCTTCTCACACTCGGAACCCGACAAAATTTGCGCTCACTTCCGTCCTTTACGGTTAACTTCCGCGGTACTTCCCTGACCCCCACTACTCAAGTAAAAAACCTTGGAGTTATCTTTGATCAGCATCTCTCGTGGGACCCTCATGTGACTGCCGTCTCACGTAAATGCTGCGGCATCCTGACTGGCCTGTCCCACCTCAGACACTACCTTCCACCCGAAACCCTCCCGGAAATCGTCAACGCCCTCGTGATCTCCCACATCCGATACTGTCTGGTTGTTTACGGCAACGGCTCCGCCAAAAATCACCTTCGCATCGAGAAGGTTATTAACTTTGCGGCTCGAGTCATCTCGGGAAAACGTAAATATGACCACGTATCGGGTGTGCGTGATTCACTTCGGTGGCTTGACGCTCCTAGTCTCTCCCACTATCAAACCCTGTGCCTGCTCCAGAAAATCCGTAGTACCGGCCAGCCGGAATCACTCGCAGACCTGTTTACTGCCAATCGTGAACGGCCCGATCGCGGTAGGTGTACTAGGCAGGACGATCAGCTGTTTGTGCCTGGGGCGCGTACTGAGGCCGGGAAAAGGAGATTCGGGTATCGAGCCGCCCACATGATGAACTCACTGCCTCCGGATTTCCCTACGATGTCTGTGGGACGGTTTAGGAGGGCGCTCAAGGTCGAGCTGCTCACATCGAACCATGTTACCTGATCTGACTGTGATGAATGTCGTACGCTGTGCTGTGTGTCACGTGTCATGTCTAGATTAGTTCATTTTAAAAGAGTGATTTATTTTTATCCGTTTGTTCGCCCTATTTACAACTGACTGAAAACCGTAATAGCCACTGTTTTTGTGGATGGTTTGCTTCTGGTACAATACAATACAATACAACCTGTGCCTGTCCCAAGGTAACTTAATGATAGCCATTTTTCGACGAAGATGTAAGTTTAGAACCACGAAACTTGTACATAATAATTTTTACAGCGGCAAGAGCTTTTTTTAAATACTAAATCCTAAAATCCTAAAATAAATCCAGCGGCTGTGCACAATTTGTACCTCTATAGATTCGCCACTGTTAGCCTGACCAATTTTGTTGTCCGCGGTTCTGCGGCGTTCAGTCGCGGAAAAAAGCTCGTTCGAATACACTTTTTTCCGCCGGTCCGCAGATGGCCGGCCGACGACATTCGTCCGCGATTTTTGACGTTTCGGCTGACGCGAAGGCGGAAAGTCGCTAAAGATATCGCGACCTCCGCGCGCCGAATGGCTTAGTGTGCGGCCGCCTTTAAAGGGAAATAATTACCTTTTGATTTTGTTAGCAACAATTTCTTAGGCTATCGTTATGGTTTTAAAATTATTTTATTTAAATTTAAGAATTAAATAAAAATATTCCCAAATTCAAAGTTGTAAGTTTGGAAAAAAATACAAAACAAGTACCTTGTGTATTTCATGAAGGTCATTGACAAACTCGTCCTTCCCTACCAGTATTCGCAAAGCACTCGGCACTGCGCCACAATAGCAAAAGGCAAGGGAAATGCATATTGGATACAATATTATTACGTCATAATTTTCTGAAGTGTCAACTACTATGAAATACAGTGATAAAATACCTTTAATAATGATTAACAAGAAAATTCAAACTTAAAAACAATAATTTGAATAAGTCTTTAGTTAGCTTTCAACTCAAAATCAGATATATTTTGCAATGCTACACAAGAATGGCACCAGTGACGTCATTAACGAAGTCTGCTACGGGACTTGGGTATACTAATCAGGAACAACTCGCCACAATGGTTAAGTGCGCCGAGAAGCATGACAATGACTTTGTAAACAAATCGCCGACGCTAAATAGGTCGCCGTCGATGTGCATCGATGAGCTTCCGATTTAATTGCCAGTTTTGTGTTATTGTTTGTTAGTTATTTGGGGAAAAAATATTATTTGTCATGATAATATAAAGCATAGTGTTATATACAGCCACAGACAAATTATACAATACTCCTAATGTTGAAAACAAATGAATCGATTTTCAAAAATTGAGGGTCGCAACCACTAACTATACCACCGTTGATGTGCATCGATGAGCTTCCGAATGTATTGCCACTTTTTCCAATCGCTGTTAGTTTTAGAAGATCGCCGGTCATATAATCACAACAAGCAGCACGCACAATATATTTTCCACTCCATTGCGTAAAAAAACAATACGGGACAAGCCCGCAGTTTGATGAGGACCAAAAGTACTTGCAAGTACCGGTTCGTTAAAAGTGTGGAACGCTTATCAACTTTAACTTGAAATATCTTTCGGTAGGAAAGTTTTCATGCAAAATGTGATGAATTTACAATATATTTTGGTCTCGTCTGGCGATTTCAAGTGCTAACTCCATTTTTGTGGAAAAAGGTCATTATTTCCCTTTAAAGGGAATGTTTCACCTTTCTGAAAGTTGTCAAATATACTCTGGTTGTAGTAGAAAATATGAAGTAAGTGCGACTGAAAACGATGGTGATATTTTTCACTCGAAAAGTCATTTAGCTTTATACAAATTAAGTTTTTAGATTTGGGCGAATGACGTCATTATTGAGCTATAGACCGCCGCTGATTGGCTGACAAAGTGGGATTGGCTGAAAAGGTGGCTGTCAGCCAATCAGCGCCTGCACCAGCCTGGAGTCATTTTGCAAATGGTAAATTAAATTGCTTAAAACCGGTTAAGTTTTGGGAAAAATGACCTTAGTAATTTACACATTTCAATAACGGCCCAAGCTAATGGCTATCTCAGTTTAACACCAATACAAAGGTGAGACATTCCCTTTAAGGGTGTCGGTGTACACCCGTGATACACCATTGAGGGAGTAAATATACACTCGAGAAACACCCCATCGGGTGTTCTTGGGGTGTGAAACCCGAGAAACACCCGTCGGGTGTTCTTGGGTGTAACACCCGACGGGTGTTCTTACGGTATGTAGTTTAACCATTCACACCTTTAAGGGTGTTTTAAATTTGCTCAGTGTAAGTACTACTGCAATGTGCCAAAGCGGTAACACATGCTATGCTACCATATGAAGCTTTAGTCTATACTAAGCTGCATCTCAGAACTCAAGAGTCATTAGTTAAAAACATTATTTAAAGGGAATAGGTCACCTTGAAAAGTCTGTAAATTTGGATATACACTACACTCTAAGGGTGTGTATTTTGAGCTAAAAAACTAATTACATTTGTTTGGACGATAGATGGATATCCGTCGAGAAATAGACATGTTTCTCTTTTTCCTTCATGGCCTTAACAAACTTCATGACAATGTATGACGTCATGCATATGGTAACTTGGATATGGAAGCTACTGCACAAAATACTGGCGGAATTTAGGCATATATACGCAGGCTGCTTGTAACGTAAACAACCGTTGTGAAGTTTCGCGGACCCGAAACAGTCTTCTAAAAGGGGCCCACTAGTCCTGTGTCGAAATTACTCAGCGTAGCGAGGCAATTCTTTCACCACAACCCATTTTACGATCTGCTCTGCAAATCTGCTGGTTCAAAACTCCATGTTAAAGGTGAACTATTCACTTTAAGTGACTGATTTCCTTTACCTGAAGATTAGGGATTAAGTCCAATCTTCACTCATCAGAGTTCAGACACTTTAGTCCTAACATCAGATCAGATTTTTCATGCTATCAGAATGATCAGATGATACTGACGTTGACATGCGGTGCTTTAGCGCGCTGCTATTGTTTATATTCTGAATGGTGTTACACTTTACAACATTCTACCCTACGGCCTACCACATTGACATTCACGTGCATGCAGCATGCCCTAGTAAAAAAAACATTCTTATTTTCTCAATGATGGTCCATGAAACATACTTATTTTTACCAATATCAGACATTTTGGGGAACATAATTCGCATCACCACGTGCGAATTATGATGCATTACACTAGGGGAGGGGCGTCGCCACCTGGGGGCAGGGGCCACCCCCAGGTTCGCTCCGATTGCTCTTCTACCCCCCTCCCCTCCCCCAGCCCCCAGAATCCAGATTCGCAGGATTTAAACATTAGCCCTATGGGGCCTGGCCCAACGGAAAGGGAGAAACAGACTGGTTATTAATTCAACTTTTTTGGAACGATTCAATCACGATTCATTTAGGAACCTGAATGATTCAATCACCGCTTGCTTCATGGATACATTTTTGAGAATGTATTCTTTCCGATTCAAAGAATACAAAAATGTAATTGATTCACGTTTGATTCAACATTTAAATATATATGTTGAATCAAATCAATACAAATGGAAACATACATATATATGATCATAAAACATTGTTACAGCAATAATATTTCAGTATAAATGAATGTAGCCACTGGGAGTCTGGGACTGCATTGTATTTGCACAATTTACCATGTGCACTTGAATTGTTAAGTTTAGAATCGTTAGCCTAGCAGCTACGCGCGCCCTAATCCAACAACAAGAATCGTTGAATCTTTTGATTCAATCAGCCTTGATAGTTGATTCCATGCGAGTTTTGATTAAATCACGATTCATGAATCAAAAGATATGGTGGTGAATCCATTCTTTTTTTATTCAAGGAATTTTGATTGAACGATTCCAATCGATTCAATCAGAGTCGAATCAATAACCAGTCCGGAGAAAGCCGTCAGCGAAAACTTGTTGATCGGTGGGGCCTGAGGAGGGGTGGGGCCTGCGGAGCTATCACAATGCCTCGCACTCGTCATGTGTCCTGTGCGGGAGAAGTTCCACAATGTTTGTATTTAAAGTGATTATACGGGTTTTCCCAGAATAATTGAGTTACATAGTAAAACGTACTTATAAAGGTGGTAGAAGTCCCACGGTAGCCACATTTTTCTGGAAGTGACCTCTTCTGCACGTTCCTTGGAAATGACCTCTTCTGGGGGTCATTTCCTGGTGGAAATGACCTCTTCTGGACATTCCAAAGTGCGCGGTGATGCCACCGCGTATTTTCTGCAGGACCGGCTGAGGCAGAGCCAGTCACCTTTTATGCCTTTTTCAGAGCCTTTTATGCTAATAAAAACACCTCACTTATGGCATATTTCCGGTGAAATAAGCAATATTTGAAAGAAAATAAACTTGTTTTGTTCCAACGACACCAGCAGTTACCTAGTTTTCCCATAAAATTCTATATTTTTCATGAATTTTCATGCCAAAAAATTAATAAGCCACCACCAAATTCTCAACGCTAAAGGCCAGAGAAAAGAAAACCACAACACAAAACCTCAACGAACAGTGTGTAGTAATACAAAGTCCCGTCAGTTTTGAATTGCATAATCATTTTGTGATCCAGTGTAGGACTTGCAGATAATTCAAAACTCTAAAATTGATCTTAAGATAAAAGTGGTGGACAGTAGTGCCGATCAAGTACTCGTTATCTGATACTAGTTTCGAAAAATGCCCAAGTTTTAACGCTGATAATTGCTGAAATAATGGACTAAATGGGCATTGAGGTCCCTGGTAGATGTCTTAAACGTGTTTAAAGCTCATACAACTGCAAAAGAGTGCATTTACTTTTAGGACGGAAACCCGTATAATCCCTTTAAGTCGCGCCAGAATGGTCTGAAACGATTGTGCCATATTTTGGCAGCGTACAGGTTTTCTCTATAGCTCAATAATGACGGTCATCATCCCAAACAAAATTGTATAAAGTTAAGTGACTTTTTCGAGAGTAAAAATATCACCATCGTTTTCAGCAGCACTTCATATTTTCGACTACAACCAGCGTATATTTGACAACTTTCAGAAAGGTGAAACATGCCCTTTAAAGGGAAATAATGACCTTTTCCCACACAAATGGAGTTAGCACTTGAAATCGCCAGACGAGGCCAAAATATGTTCTAAATACATCACATTTTGCATGAAAACTTTCCTACCGAAAGATATTTCAAGTTATAGTTGATAAGCGTTCCACACTTTTAACGATCGGTACTTGCAAGTACTTTTGGTCCTCATCAAACTGCGGGCTTTTCCCGTATTGCTTTTTTACGCAATGGAGTGGAAAATATATTGTGCGTTCTGCTTGTTGTGATTATATGCCCGGCGATCTTCTAAAACTAACAGCGATTGGAAAAAGTGGCAATAAAATCGGAAGCTCATCGATGCACATCAACGGCGGCATAGTTAATGGTTGCGACCCTCAATTTTTGAAAATCGATTCATTTGTTTTCAACATTAGGAGTTTTGTATAATTTGTCTGTGGCTGTGTATAATACTATGCTTTATATTATCATGCAAATAATATTTTTCCCCAAAAAAACTAACAAACAATAACACAAAACTGGCAATTAAATCCGAAGCTCATCGATGCACATCGATGGCGATCTATTTAGCGTCGGCGATTTGTTTACAAAGTCATTGTCATGCTTCTCGGCGCACTTAACCATTGTGGCGAGTTGTTCCTGATTAGTATACCCAAGTCCCGTAGCAAGCTTTGTTAATCGTCACTGGTGCCATTCTTGTGTAGCATTGCAAAATATATCTGATTTTGAGTTGAAAGCTAATTAAAGACTTATTCAAACTATTGTTTTTAAGTTTGAATTTTCTTGTTAATCATTATTAAAGGTATTTTATCACTGTATTTCATAGTAGTTGACACTTCAGAAACTTACGACGTAATAATATTGTATCCAATGCTTTCCCTCGCCTTTTGCTATTGTGGCGCAGTGCCGAGTGCTTTGCGAATAATAGCTTGCCTGGGGTTCAATTCATTCCGCCCTTATTTCATTCGAGTTGGTATAGTTTGCATGTTGTTGTTATTCATGACTTATACTGAGAGTCAGTCATGCATCACGGATGCTTCACGGATTGCTTCACGGATCAGTTTGATCGGAAACGTCACAGAGCCTCCGAAAATGCTGCACTCGTTGTAAACAATGGCAGGGAAGGACGAATTTGTCAATGACCTTCATGAAGTACAACTACACAAGGTACTTGTTTTGTATTTTTTCCAAACTTACAACTTTGAATTTGGGAATAATTTTATTTAATTCTTAAATTTAAATAAAATAATTTTAAAACCATAACGGTAGCCTAAGAAATTGTTGCTAACAAAATCAAAAGGTCATTATTTCCCTTTAAAGGGAATAGCTCACTTTTAACATGGTGTTATGAACGATATAGCAGATGTGGATCGAAAAATGGGTTATGGTGAAATAATTACCTCGCTATGTTAAGTTATTTCGACACAGGACTAGTGGGCCCTTTTTAGAAGAAGTTCCGGGCGCCCGAAACTTGTTTCGGGTCCTCACAACGGTTGTTTACGTTACAAGCAGCTACAGTCCGTCGTTATTGTGTGCAAAAGTTTCCATTTCCAAGCTACCATATGCATGACGTCATAATTGTCATGAAATTTTTATGGCCATGAAGGAGAAAAGAGAAACATGTCCATTTTTCGACGGATTTCGACATTTTCCATCTATCGTCCAAACAAATGCCATACTCGTTTTTTTTAGCTCGAAATACCCAGTATAGCAAAATTTCAAGACAACTTTCAAGGTGACCCTTAAAGGGAATGTTTCACCTTTGTATTGGTTTTGAACTGAGATAGCCATTATCTTTGGCCGTTATTGAAACGTCGAAAATACTAAGGTTATTTTCCCCAAAACTTAGCCATTTTTAAGAAATTTATTTTTTCATTTGCAAAATGGGGTCTAGGCTAGTGCCGACGCTGATTGGCTGACAGCCACTTTGTCAGCCAATCAGCGACGGTCTATAGCTCAATAATGATGTCATCATCCCAAATTTTAAACCTTAATTTGTATAAAGTTAAGGGACTTTTCGAGAGACAAAATATCACCATCGTTTTCAGCAGCACTTACTTAATATTTTCAACTACAACCAGCGTATATTTGACAACTTTCAGAAAGGTGAAACATTCCCTTTAAGCAATTTAATTTCGCATTTGCAAAATGGGGTCTATGCTAGTGCCGCCGCTGATTGGCTGGCAGCCACTTTGTCAGCCTATCAGCGGCGGTACATAGCTCAATAATGACGTCATCATCCCAAATTTTAAACCTTAATTTGTATCAAGTTAACCCTCACCAGTGTGCAGGAGGGGCTGGATGCCACCCCCTCGGTTTTTCGGGAATAACTCACGTAAATATCAACCGATTGCGATGAAACTTTCAGTACCCTACTTGTGAACAATTTGACATATTCTGAAATTTTAAGTTGTAGGTCACATGACCCGTATCCTTTGACCTGTTTTTCAAGGTCATGCCAGGCGCAACTGGCGTCCCGTAATATTGATCTTTGTAACTTGTGCAGTTTCATAGTGTTCGTTGTTCAGGAGCATATGCACAGGTGTTTCCAGGTGACAGTTGTGGTTTCCCTTGAGATTGTGACCACGATTGACCTTTTCAGAGGTCAACCGAGGTCACTGACCTCCGATGACCTCATTACTTTTTTGGCTTCTGGCAGTTTTGTGACGCTGATTACAAATATGGGATCCATTTTACATAATGATATGTTCCACTGGGGTCATGCTCCTCTACAGGTCAACCGAGGTCACTGACCTCAAATGACCTGACATGACCTTTTTGTAATTTGGCAGTTTCTAGGACATTTTGTGACGCTGATTTCAAATTTGGCACCCATTTATCATAATTATACGCTCATTCGCGATTCTAGCTAGATTAAATTAAATTTATACGCAATTACAATTTGGTTGAATTTTGGGTCATTGACATGTCCTCAGAGGTCACCTAATGACCTAGGACCGAAATCAGGTATCAATGGCTTCCTTTCGTGACGAGCAACACGCTCGTCACGAAAGCTCTAGCCCAATTAGGGGCGAAACGCTAGGGGGGGGGGTACCCCCCCCCCCCTGCACGGTCACGCACTGATCGGACGCTGCACGGGCGAGGGTTAAGTGACTTTTCGAGAACAAAAATATCACCATCGTTTTCAACAGCACTTACTTCATATTTTTATACTAGAGCCAGCGCATATTTGTCAGCTTTCAGAAAGGTGAAACATTCCCTTTAAGAGCAATTCCCAGAATCTCCATCGTTTCCCCGGACAAACAGTGCAACACCCCGGGCAACCAGTTTGCTCAGAAGCCATATAAATGAGTTAAAATGAGTTAAGGAAAGGAAAATAATATGGGGAATATCTAAGAATAAGTTACGTCAATTGACATTTAATGCAAATACAGAATTGTGCCCAGGCAACTCAATCCATCACATATTTGCAAACTTTGCATGATACAATTCTATGGCTTATTAAGCTATTTCAAGACAAGACAAGAGGTAAATTAGCTTACAAATTAGATTCATTTTGAATGACGTCACTTACAAATTAATATGGAACATCAGAGATAGCACCAAATGTATTCAATTGTTGCGCGTATTGCTGCGCCAGACATGCGAGATCAACAATTTGTTGGTGGAATAAATTAATTTCACCGAAATTACTAACTTAATCACCATAAATGACTTAAAATCACGGAAACGTAACAGCATATTGAGGATTTCGGCCGATGGACTTCTTTAAAAATATTTAAACTGGCTCGAAGGGTTAGTTTAGGTTAGATTAGGTTAGGATATAAGTTTGATAGAAAAATGGTGATGCTTTAACATGGAGTCAATGAGAAAGTGGTCATTTCGGTGATGGATTAAAGGGTGCAAAATTTTTGCACCTTTAACACCTTTAACATTAGTTTTTAACTGAGATAGCCAGATTGTCGGGAGCACTGAGAAATCTCCAAATTTGAAGAAGAAAAAACTTCCAAAACGACCTAGTTGCCGAGTTTCATCGCAAAAACCGTTGGAGCTATTGAGAGCTATTTTAAAGGGACAACCCTCGTGACGTTTTGCATACGTCATCACTACTCCACTGTGATTTATATCACACTTCGTTTTCGCCATTTGAACCGACCGCCACCGAAACGTATCAACTTTGTCAATTTGGAGCCAATTTCCAATTGGAAATTACCAATAGATGTTTCGTGAAAAGACGCATTTTTTGATGGGTGGCTGGTCGGTGTTCATGCAATATATCGATTAAATTTTGACAAAGTTCGTTTTTGTTTACGTTGAATTGACCCTTATCTCAAAATATTATTGGCTCTCATCATATAATAACTATAACTAAGTAAATTTTCATTGGATTTCCAATTGAAAATAATACCGACACTCGTCTTGAAAAGGCACACCTTTTCATCGGTGGCTCGTACCGGTAGCCGCAATATTCTCCGCAATAGAGGCACATGCAGTATTTAACTAAATACATTAGGGATACATTCTGCATGTGGTTACAGTTTTAAGTAATTACCTTTGTCAATTGTGAACCGATTTCCAATTGCAAATTACCAATAGATGCTTCGTGAAAAGACGCATTTGTCGATTGGTGGCTGGTCGGTTCATGCAATATATCTATTACATTTTGACAAAGTTTGTTTTTTGTTTACGTTGAATTGACGGTTAGATCGAAATATTATTGGCTATAACTTAAGTATGTGAATAAGTAACCTTCTGCTCATGTTATATCTTAATTAAACTTGAAAACGGTATACAAAATTACATTAATATATTTCGACTTGCGTCATCATCAGAATGTTCATCTCAACACCAAACAAAACCAAAACAATTCCCTGGTGCAAATGCGTGCGTCAATGCGCGAAGATCCTCACTATAGTTATATACACGACATCCAATAAACAATCCACACAACACGACACAGTTGTACGGTGCCTACAGTGTATGGGTGATGCTCATATACACTGGCAGAAAATCGTCACTATACAGTTGTGTACATAATACATAATAAATAGTACACACGACACAGTAATCCTGTGGCCTACAGTGGAGGGGTGTAAGAAGGTGGGTGGAGGAGGGGCCACGACGATGTTTGTGTGTTCAAGCAGGGCCGCTGATTTCTAATTTCAATGGATTCTGCTATCTTTAGGTCTGCAACATCTTTACATATCCTCTCTATCGAAATTTTGAATGATCTTGATGTTATGCTGCTAGTGGGGTGTATCCGTGTTACGTGGTCTCCAAGTGGGGTGTTGCTAGTTTTATTTTTCGCGTCTCTGAGATGCTCATTGAAACGATCACGGACACGTCTTTTTGACTCACCCATATAGACAGCAGGTTTTTCATCGCACAAGTTACAAGTGATTTTGTATACGGCGTTTTTGGTGTGACAGCGACCAGGCAGTCCCGCTTCACACGTGTTGCATCTTTTAGCACCGGCTGGACAGGGAGGACTTTCAAGGGCTGACCTGATCACGTGTTGAGCTAGTGTCTTACCACTGGACCAAGCCACACGTGCTTTTAAACCCGAAGATCTTACTGCACCATCCACCCGTCGTGCTAGTGTGTCATCTATATATGGCAGAGATATGTATGTTGTGTCGTTTTTGCTACTCTTGTTTTTGCTACTATTGTTTTTGGTCTGCTTCATCGTACTCCTAGGGTGGCGAGTTATGTCATCATACAGTAACCTATGCTTAGTTCTCTGGATGAGCCTATTTGGATACCCGTTGCGACGGAAAAGTGCTTCGATAGTAGCCATGCCACGTTCTTGTGTCTGTCTGTCAGACCCCAGACGTTTCGCGCGTAGAAGTTGCGAGTATAGCACAGAGCGTTTACATTGAATAGGGTGCGCTGATGTGTAGTGAATGATAATGGGTGCTGCCATTGGTTTGATGTATAGCTGAGTACTATACGTACCATCCTCCTGAACTGTTATGGTAGTGTCTAAGAACGGTATATATCTACTACTTGTCATGTCTGTTCTTTCTATCGTGAATTTCAACGCCGGGTGAGTCATTCAAAAATCTGAAATACTCATCTAATTTGTCTGACCCATGTGTCCAAATTCCCAGCACGTCATCGATATAACGCATGTACGTTACTGGTTGATATTGTGAGTTTGGCGACGTCAAAAGCAATGACTCTATGGCGTCCATGAATACTATAGCTAAGGGTGGAGCGATCCTTGAGCCCATGGCCACACCTACGGTCTGTTTAAAATATTTCTGACCAAAGCGAACGTAGTTATTATTGAGACAATGCTTGAGGAGCATCTCTATATCTTGCAGGGTAAGGCCAAACGTATCTACTTTGTCTGCGTGTTTTTTGATGAGTCGAAGAGTGGCTTCTATGGCCTCACTAGTGGGGATATTTCCATATAGGTTAGCTACATCTACGGAGAACACTATGGAGCCCGCTGGGAGCCCACAGGGGAACTGGGTGCTAAGCCTCTGCAAATAGTCCTGAGTATTGGTCAAGTGGGCTGGCACAAAGACTAGCAACTGAGTTATTATTCTCTCCAGCAGCCATGTAAGCTTGTCCAATGGATCTCCACAGGCAGACACGATAGGGCGGAGGGGAGCATCAGACTTATGTTTTTGGAAGGCCATAAAGTTCGGCGGTACGCGACCCAGAAGGCATCACACTTTTCATAATTTTATCTGGCACCTTTCCTGCCAAAGTGCCTTTAATCAACCTTTTGGTCTCAGCTTCTAGTTTTGGGGTAGGATTCTTTGTGACGGCCTCATACCCGTCGGTGATTGCTTCAGCTTTATGTACATAAACGTTTTTTGGAAGAACTACCAAACCCTTAAGGTCTGGCTCCACGATGCGCGTTTTGTATAATACCGCTTTTTCATGAATGCGCTTTTTCAGTTTTTCGTCTTTTTCATCACGCTTTTTTCGCGTTTTGAAGGACGCTTTTACGCGTTTTTCATCATCATATCATCATTATGGAGGATCACTAGGAATATTGTGCTCGCGACCTCGAGAGAATTATCGCGAGACAAAATGAGCGGAAAGAAATCAACAGTCTAAAACGGGAGTTCGTGTGTTTAAGATATTAAGTTTAAGTACTTGAATATTAAGCAATTAAGCATCACAACGCGAGATAACATATAAAAAACAACCGTCATGGATCCCGCTCGGCCGCGGCTGTTACGACTACTGTTGCTGTGGCGGCGCAGACGACAGGAGCAGCGCGGCCAGAGAGCATGCTGGGTGCGCCCAATCCTGCTGCGGCGGGACCAGACCGGCGAGTACCACACACTCGTACGGGAGATGCGGTTGTCGGACCCGGCCGCGCACCAGCGCTACTTCCGGATGTCTGTCGGTGAGTTTGACGAGCTGCTGGCGGTCATCGCCGACAAGATCCGCAAGCAACATACGGAAATGCGTGATCCCATATCGCCCGGAGAGCGCCTGGCTGTCACCCTACGGTTCCTCTCTGCTGGTGGCTCCATGAAGGCGGTGGCGGAGTCCTACCGCATCGGGTACGCCACCATCAGGAAGATTGTCCGTGAGGTGTGCGCCGCCATCTGGTCGGACCTGGGACCGATCGTGATGCCGTTTCCAACGCCAGCTGAGTGGCGTCAGCGCGCTCGCGACTACCAAGAGGTGTGGCAGTTCCCCAACTGCTGCGGTGCCGTAGACGGCAAGCATGTCCAGATGGAGAAACCAGCCAACAGTGGTTCCATCAACTACAACTATAAGGGATATTGCAGTATAGTGCTGATGGCCGTTGTCGATGCCCAGTACCGCTTCTCGTACATCAGCGTCGGCGGCAACGGCCAGGAGAGCGACGGTGGAGTGTGGGCTGCTTGTGACCTGGGCGTCATGCTGGAACGCCAACTCCACGGCGGCCAAGCAGTCCTGCCTGGACCGGAGCCGCTGCCCGACACGGACGTCCCGCTGCCACACGTGCTCATCGGGGACGAGGCTTTCCCGCTACGGCCGTTTATGATGAGGCCGTTCCCGGGCACCCGACTGACCAACAACGAACGCCGTGTCGCCAACTACCGGATGTGCCGCGCTCGGCTGACCTCCGAGAACACCTTCGGTATTCTCGCGCAACGCTGGAGGATTTACCGTGGTGCCATTGGATGCAGCGTGGAGACGACCCGGCTGCTCGTGCAGGCCACGTGCAGTCTGCACAACTTCCTGCGCAACAAGGACCTGCAACGGCAGCCGGCACGAACCGGCTGCTACAGCAACCTGGGGACGGAGGAGCGTGGTGAGGTGGCCGGCCTGGCCGACATCCGCGACCTGGGGGCGGCGCGCAACTACACCAGACGGGCGGCTGAGGTGCGTGACGCCTTTGTCACGTACTTCAAACGGTGTGGGCAGCGTGCCGTGGCAGCAGTCCCGAGTGGACCGGGCGGCCGACTGCTAGGCGGTAACTGACCTTGTCGCGCCTCGCCGCCGCCGGCGCCCTTTAGGTCACAGAGCCGGTGGAGAATGTACTTTGACAAACAGCTGCAAATCAGGGACAGTTTGAGGGGGCGTGCGTTTTCACGTTGTGCAGTGTGAACATTTCGTCTCAGTGTAGCACTTTCAAAATTCGGTTGAAAGTATGTTGTACGTGATCGTTCATTTCAAGGCAAGTAGCTACATGCATTGGATAATGATGGCGTATGCATTTTGAGTATCATATTGTAAGTTTGTACATTGTTGTTTATGTAAATATCGGCAAACACAGGTCCATGTACTCTTGTGCGAAAATTCGCGAAGTTCTCCCGTGATCAAACGCACAACAGACTGCTGCTGTATATGATGCTCGAGTTACGTACCTTACAAGTAATTCGTTTGACCATCCCGATTGAAAGTGTAATCCGCGAGTGTAATTGCAAATCGAAAACAATACATTTGTAAGTTACAAAGAAAAAACGTCTGTGATTGGAAGGCCAGATAATGCAGGGTGAATTCCGCCAGACAATGAAGTTGACCTGCCGCGTTGTAGTCGTCAATTACGACGTACACAGCCTATTGAGCCTGGCAGACGGCTGGCGCCAGGTCACTGCTTGCTGTGCCAGCGAGCGGGGTTCGATTCCCGAGGAGCCCATGTATAAAGTAGACTACTGAGCAGAAAGCTTTCAGCGCTACCGGACACCTTTCCGTTGACGACAACCAATCACACGGTCTTTGGGCTGTAAGCTGCTCCCAGACTGCTGCAGTTCCATCACTATAACTCCACTACGATGACGTAGCCCGTGCATCGACGCTAGCTCGAACTCCAATCATCACACCCGGAGAACCACAGACACACACTGGTTCATTCGGCACTCTGTATTTAGAGCAATTACACATTCGGCACATGTGTGTGTGTGTGTGTGTGTGTGTGTGTGTGTGTGTGTGTGTGTGTGTGTGTGTGTGTGTGTGTGTGTGTGTGTGTGTGTGTGTGTGCGTGCGTGCGTGCGTGCGTGCGTGCGTGCGTGCGTGCGTGCGTGCGTGCGTGAACGCGTGCGTGTGTGTGTGTGAATGGTGCTCAATTTACTCGTGTAGCATGTTAAATATTGCGATACGCAGCCGCTTAGCAGTGGCCGCATCATGAGTATTTAACTCTGAGGCCACGTAGGCGCTGAACGTGGTGTTTGGCTCCTTGGACGCGGCGCGCCCATGGCCCAGCTCCTCTAGGATGCGTTCATCCACGGACTGATCAGAACCTGCGCGGCGTTTTCTTTGAGGGGTGCGCTCGTGTGTCTGCGTCTGTGTCTGTGTTTGTGGCTGTGTCTGTGTCTGCGTCTGTGTTTGTGGCTGTGGCTGTGCCTGTGTCTGTGGCTGTGACTGTGTCTGTCGCTGTGTCTGTGGCTGTGACCGTGACTGTGACTGTGACCGTGGCTGTGACTGTGGCTGTTGCTGTACCTGTTGCGGCTGTTGCTGCGGTCGTTGTTGTGTCCGCTGTTGTTGTTGCTGTGTCTCCTGCTGCTGGGTGTCGTCGGGCACCACAAACTCGGTCTCAGACATTTCAGACATATGCGAGACGAAATCCTCCATCGAATCAAACACTATCGGTGGTGAGGATGGTCCAGGTTCTGGGGATGCGGTCGGGACAGGCAGGACAGGCAGCGGCTGAGGAGCCCGGAACTCGGCAGAAGACGTTTCTGAAACGTGCAACAAAAACAGATAAAGGATTTATCATATCAATCACGCGAAGTCGTCCCGCTGTCATGAGTATCGCTCGTGCCATGGCATGCAAGCTGTATCCAAATTTAGGTGAAGGGATACGCTATAAACACTAAATATTTCCGGTTCACAGGCGGATGTACGCGTTTCGGGAACAGGAATGGTGATGGGCTGAAAAAGAACGAAGATACTAAAAGGAAAAGGTACTAACTTGCCCCGTTTTAGCACCGGTGCCAGAAAGAGGAGCTGCTGTCCAAACGGTCCCAGCTTGTCGGCGTCGACATCTGCTGCGCTGCCGCTCGGTGCTGCAACGCGCAGTCGCTGGGTGAAGTACGCGCGTATCTTCCCCCAATGTCTCTTGGCTTCGTCCACTGTAGGCAAACGCACAGAAACAAAGTTAAATGTCATCAATCAATCAATTAAAAATAATCCAGCTTACAGCTACATTATCATACAAAATTAGAACTATTTAATTTGGACCTATCCCACAGTAAATAATTGTCCCTTTGACATCAGTCTGATTTGTTTGTTCATATCTCACACTGTGTATGCAGAAAAGACAAGTTCCATTGCATCAATCTCGTTTGACGCTCCACACATTTTATGCGAGTTATTGGGGCATATTTCATAACGCGACTTACTGGGGGGGGGGGGGGGGCTATTTTTTGCCCCCCCCCCCTCGGATCTCCGGAACTACTGGACCGAATGTAGAAAATTAAAACGGCCCTGGGAAATTTATCGAGGGAAACATACTATTGTTGACCTCGGGGTCACCGATGACGTCACAGGTCAGGTACAAAATGTTTGACTGTCAAAAGGTCTCGATGGATGGAATTGTCGCGCAAAATTGCGATATTAAACGCATAAGCTGTCGATAAATCGGTATGATTGTGTGTCGGACACTTCTAAATACCTTTCTAAGCTGTTTATGACATTGGGTCAGGTCAAGGTCATCCGAGGTCACGAGGTCAAACTGCAGATTACGGTCATTAGGCGTTGTAACACATGTTTATGGGTTTGTTTTTCGTCTAGAACGCGAAAATGACCTTAGAACATTGTTTGTTCCATATAAATAGAAGTAAAAAACAAAAATGGAAATGCGTTTTTTATGCATAGTAATGCTGTCGATTTTTAGTCATAGTAGGTAGTCGATTTTTGTCATTTAAAGGTCATAACTCAGTCATTTTTTACGATATCGACTTCAAATTTGGTACACATATTCACCGCACACGTATCGATCACATATATTCCGGTTTTTGGATAATTCTGATTTTTTCTTGAAAATTTTGTAAACAAAAAAGATTTGGATTTCTCAAAATTTTGAATTAAACAAAATCAAAAATCCGAGATAGCAGTTTGATAGCCCGGTCTAGTCAGTAATTTGATTTAAGACAATTTAGTTTATCTCAAAGATCGTACCTTTGACAGCGTTTTCCGCAAACCATTATTTTGCAACAAAAACCGAAGAACATGACGTCACTCTGACGTCATTCCCGGTTGACCTATCATAACCTCATATTTGTCCTTTTGTCAACATGTGTAGAATTACATGTGTAGAATTGATGTGAGAGAAGGTACAGCAAGTTTGGTGACGATACCGGTGTTCGTTTAGGAGTTATTGCAAAATAACGGGAGGGGGTGGGGAAATAGCCGCCCCCCCCCCCCCAGTAAGTCGCGGGTTTACAACCATAGTCATACAACCAGCAGTACCGACGACTCTTTAAAGGAAATTTGTGGATGTTATTTAATTGTTGCGATGATTAAACGTACCTGTAATGCCAGCCGCCACCGCCGCTCTTCCCCATATCTTGTCCTTCTCGGAACGGCGGACACTACATATTGCTCCTCTTGTCCCACAGACATGGAAATTGCCGAACGGCCTCAATGAGGAGTTCAGTGCGACCTGTGGGAAAAATCAATGGCATAGAGTATATATCGTCCCACGACAAACTAGGACACGGGACACAGGACCCGGACATGTGACCATGTCCGGGACCGGGACACGAGAACAGGACTCGGAACAGCAACACAGAACTGAGACACGGAATCGGGATATGGGACACGGGACTGGGACACGGGAGTGGGACACGGGAGTGGGACATGGGAATGGGACATGAGAGTGGGACTTGGGACTTGTACATGGGAGTGGGAAAGGGGAGTGGGAAAGGTTTTTTTTGTTAGTCACCATGGAAATGTAAGCAATTTGTGCACCACATATGTAAATACTAGTCGAA
The DNA here is from genome assembly GCA_036785665.1 of Chirona hameri. Classification (NCBI taxonomy): domain Eukaryota; kingdom Metazoa; phylum Arthropoda; class Thecostraca; order Balanomorpha; family Balanidae; genus Chirona; species Chirona hameri. The sequence goes on along the minus strand of JAXIVJ010000320.1, from coordinate 150,235 downwards.
CAAAACTTAAATTACTGCAATGCATGAAATTGACAAACAATCCCCGCAACAAGGGGAGTGGGAAAGGGGAGTGGGAAAGGAGAGTGGGAAAGGAGAGTGGGAAAGGGGAGTGGGACACAGGAGTGGGACACGGGAGTGGGACATGGGTCTTGGACATGGGACTAGGACATGGGAGTGGGAAAGGTTACTTGGACATGGGGCTGGGACACCACCAATTCCAAAAACAAGTGTCAAACTTAACCAAAAATCAGTTTATAAGCACAGTCACAATCTGCTATTTGTGCCAAGCCAGCTGATTTTATCAGCTGACTATACTGTCAAGCCTTCAGTTTGTTGACGCTGGCAGCAGTTGGGGGAGACATTCTACTAAACAATCTCCAAAACTTGATCAATGCTGCTCATGCAACCTTGGAGCCAAGTCTTCAAAGCATGGTAAGGATGTCAATGAGATATTTTGGGCAGCCAAAGTTATGCCCCAAATGGGGCAGCTTGTCCAATTTGGGCCATTGTTCTTGATGATGTAAAAAATACCCAAAAATGTTTTCTTACCAATTCAAACACTTAACGATTGACATGCTTCTCCTCCAGGTTGGCATGTTGCACCAAATAACGCTACTGCCACCTCATGTGACAATTTCTGCACCAACATTGCCAATATCTGACTCAAAATAAGAAACCTGCCCCGTTTTTTTTTTCTCTTCAGTTTAATATGCTAGTTCTGCCCCAACAAGATCTTATTGAAATCTACCACAATTTGCAGACTGACTTGGGGTCCAAGCTAGCATGAACTGCCCCATTTCAGGAATTTCTGTCCAAAATGGCAAAAAGCTGCCCCAAATCTAATTGTTTGCACCGGCAGGGCTTCCCAAACGATATATTACCACAATGTACCGTGATTTGCAGACAGGGTTATACCCTTTCAGTTTCATTTCCAATTTCCATGGAGCAAAATTTTTGGTTTGTCCACTAAGAAATGAAGAAGAATACAATGTATAATTTAAATAATCTGAGCAGTACACTTTTCTGGCACGAGCAAAATGTTCAGTTTGTCCATTCAGAAATGAAGAAGAATAAAACTTATAATTTAAATGATCTGAGAAGCAGTACACTTTTATGACACTATCCTGATTTTGAAGAGCATTAACAATCTGGGGATCACCATTTCAGGAACCCTCCCCAGTTAATGGTGTTCTTGAGGTCCATATTAGAAGAAGAGTATTAATACAACAAACAGAAAAGCGTGCTAGTAATACCAAAGCTTTCATGCCACCAAAAACAATACATAATCAAACCTGACCTAACCCTTACAGCAATTACGGTCGCAGGGACCCACATTTAGAATTATTCTCATGCTGCGCTGCAGCACCTACCATTGGTGACACCAGACCGCCCCCAGACCCGCCCAGACCATCTTGTAGACAGTCAAAGATAACCTACTTTTCAGTCTGTTGTAATCAGGCCTGTCATCCATATGCCTCCAATGTGATTGGGTAATTTGGCCAAATGACGTGTATTAAGGTTCACCTCTTCTGGTGTTTAAAAACACTGAGCAAGTGTTGCTTTGAGCGGCTAAATATGTTTTGAGTTCTAGTCCTTCAATTAAAATAATTAACATAGTCATTAAATGAATTTTGCCCCTTTTTTGGGTTTGGCAATGATTTAACAAGTCAATTTCATGCATTGCAGTAATTTAAGTTTTGTTTGACTAATATTTACATATGTGGTGCACAAATTGCTTACATTTCCATGGTGACTAACAAACAAAATAGGATATGCTGGAAAGCGATGGTATCCATTATTTTACCATGTGGTGCGACACGTTGGTGAGGTTCTTTGATTGCAACGCTAATTCCAATTTAAGTGGCAGGAGTATCACTGCTGTGATGACCGACTAATTTTATATTGTAAACTTTACATAAATATAATTAATGGTGTAAAAATAAATATAATTGTGTACCCCCTGGTCCCCCTAACGGCTAACACGTCATTTGGCAACCAGTGCAGAAAGATGCGCACTGGGATGGCGCTACCTGGTATTTCTATTGCCTTGGTTGTAATATTACTGTCAGCTGACTACTCGTCTTCTATTAGGGACCTCAGGAACACCATAAACTGGGGAGGTGAGTTACTGAACTAATACTGATAGGTCTGGGGGTTGGTTCGGGAGGGAGGCTATCAAGTATCAACCCCCACCCCTACCCCCAGACCATCTTGTACAGTCAAAGATAAAGTCTGTCATAATATTACTGTCAACTGACTACTCATTTTCTATTAAGGAACTTCAAGAACACCATACACTGGGAGGTGAATTACTGAACTAATAACAAAGAATGTCCCCCTAGTGCAATCAGCAAAATGTGGCACATCTTGACAAGATCTTGTTAGGGTAGGGTAAAAATGAAACTTTTTTCTCCGTCAATTGAAGACAAAAATGGACAGAAACCCATAAAATGGACATCTCAATCTCGTCAACATATTTGCCATGATTTGCAGACTGATTCCAAGTACCTGAAGAGATTGCACACATGTAGGAAGTACCTACCAATACCTACCTTGTTGTAGCTCATTTTCTTGAAGTTCTATTTCATTTGCCACTTCTAAATCCATCTTGATGTCTGCGTTCCGCAACGCTTCAACTCAAACTTGCACAAATTATTATATTAAAGTACCTTGATTATTATATGACCCTGGCACGAATCAAACAAACGCGAACAGCACAGCTCCAACCCTACACGCAGCGCTGGGTACACGCACCGATTTTGTCGCAAAGCAACCATCTCTGTATCAGAATGGTCAACGCATAGAAGATCCACAGAAAAGCGAATTTATGTCTAAATATTTGAACTGAATGTCACTTTTGCATGATTTCGTCTTTTTGATGATTTGCTTTTTCCGAGGACGCTTTTTCAGTATTCCGCTATTTTTAATACACGTTTTTCAGAATATCGCTTTTCTGAGGACGCTTTACCGCTTTTTTCTATACGCTTTTTCGTCTTTTCGAGTATAAACAAACATCATTCTAGCGTGGAGCCCGCTCTGTGTATTCCCATGGAACGGACATTATTTCGGTGATAAAAATAGCGAAATCATGCAAAAGCGTACTCATAATATGAAAAACGCGCATCGTGGAGCCAGTACTTTACATTTGTCTGATGACAATTGTCTGATGACTGAATGACATCACTAATGCACATGAACATATGGGTATGTGTTCACGCAACGCCACTCCAACTCCACTGATACCAGGCCATACATAGTGTAAACATTCACACATTTTCAATCGCAACCAATATACTCGCGAGTCGCGACCCAGCGAACGAGGTTGTTAAGTGTTGCTTACATATTCTGATTCAAGGATAGACTTTTTCCGGCATGAAGTCACAACTCGTTTTGGTGATTCTTGTGACGTTACTTGTATTAATATCAATATTTTTCCAATTATGACAAATTGGTACTACTTTTTTTATCGCAAAAACGATGCCCAGAACCGTAATCAGGACACTCTTTTCCATCATTCCACGTACTTTTCCCAAGTTGCACTATTCCCTTTAATACCATGCCATTTTGTTTTTCAACAACGATTTTGTTTTTGTTTTCTTCACCTGAGTATTGATGGGTGCCGGCATTACCGGAGCAGGCGTCACACTTCCGTACACCACGCTGTAGGTAGTGTTACAGGCCTGCACAAGGGGTGGGCGGTGCAGCCGGCTTGATGTCACTGGGAGGGTATTTTTTCACTATCGATCATAACTTTCCAGGGCGTATCATGTATGCTGTGTAAATCCATCGGACAACTTATTACGACTTACGGTTAGATTTTGTCCGAGATGGTCTGCTGGGGGGGGGGGGGGGGGGGTGGAGACAGCTTGCCCCCCCCGTAGGGCCGTAACGCAGCGAGCGAATGCGAGCGGAGCGTTCGCTCGCTGAGGGGCCCTGCGACCATAATTGCTGTAAATGTTAGGTCAGGTTCGACTATGGTCTATTATATTACGCCTACAACTCACTTGGGCTGTACGAGATGGTCTGGGGGGGGGGGGGGATAGGGCCGCAGCGCAGCGAACGAATGTGAGCGGAGCGTTCTAAACGTGGGTCCCTGCGACCGTAATTGCTGTAAAGGTTAGGTCAGGTTCGATTATGGTCTATTATATTATGCCAACGGCTCATTTGGGCGTCACACTTCCATACACCACGCTGTAGGTAGGACGTCACTGGGAGGCCCCTCCACGCTGTAGGAGGGGCCTCCCAGTGACGTCATCAAGCCGGCTGCATCGGCCGCCCCTAGTTCAGGCCCGTAACACTACCTACAGCGTGGTGTACGGAAGTGTGAAGCCTGCTCCGGTAATATCCGTCAATGAAATTGGAAAGGTCTGATGAGTACTTGTCATTGTATGTTTCATGTATAGCTAGCATGTTAACAGTATTATGGCATGGTGTGACCAAACAAGGAGTTTCGCAAATGGGTGTAACCAAATTTCAACTGCCCTGAGACATCAATGCTGATGATGTTATCTGTGAAGAGAACAATCTTGTATTCGTGAATTGATGTGATGTTTGTTGCTGATTCCTGATTAGCTATTCCTGTTTTGTTTTAATAATATATATATATATATATATATATATATATATATATATATATATATATATATATATATATATATATATATATATATATATATATATATATATATATATATATATATATATATATATATATATATATATATATATATATATATATATGTCTGCAAACTTTTTTCCGGACCGGATCGGACCGGTTCAGCTTTTGACCATCAGCCGAATTGGATTGGATCAGGATCAGTGGCTTACGGATTCGGATTGGATCGGATCTTTTCAAATGAATCGGTTTCGTATTCTGTATCACGCCCACATAAACTTGACGAGGGAGCGGCGCGCTCGTGTAGCTGAAGCCGTGAAGATCATGGAATATACCACGTCCGCCAGGTGATGGCAAAGAACGCTCCCAGCGACCAACTTCAAGACGGGAATGTCACCGAGGCTCCCCCGACCACGTCCTTCGCCAAGTCGCCTACGAAAGGCGAGTAAACGAGCGATGCTTACAGGACTGGGCGGAGGACATGGCCTGTCACCTGGAAGACAGCACGTGTGCCGATTCCCGGAGCACGGAACTGTCAGGTGGGATTCACCTCATCGGGAAAGTTCCGCTGTTGGTCCAAATGTACACGGAGCATTTCCTGCAAGTATCGTCAAAACTCAGTCAATCTGCATATCGATGCAAATCGATGCAACTGGATCCGTTTCGAAACAGATGGGCAGCAAACGCCCGTACCTGTACGCAGTGGTAGCAGACGGCAACACAAGCTATCCTCTGGCACATCTTCTGGCGGAGTTGCACACCGTGCCAACGTTGGCTCACATCCTAGCACAGCTGAGCCGAGACTTCAAGCTGGTGACAGCCGACTACTTCTCGCCACCCAGGGCGGTGGTTGACTTCATCTGGGCCCCGCTGCATTCAGTAGCAGAGGGCATCCTGAAAACCAGCCAGTCGACCTACCAGGCGTCTTGCTGGAACATCTATGTGGCAGGTGGAGCCACTCCAGGTACCCTAATCAGCTTGCGCGGCGCACACATTTTCTACCGGTTCGCGACAGCGTTGAAGCAACACGGCTGTGCTCCAGCGTTTATGTGAATGTTCGTGCAGCTACAGAAAGCAACCGACCTACAAAGCGTGTATCAAAACTTCACGAACCGCTGCATCCTCGCTCTGTCAAAGAGAGAGCCGGAGCGTCTCATCGACCAGCTTGGGTTTGCACTCGGCAATGCCCGATGAGGCGCAGAAATCTGAAGAAGACGAGCTGGAAATGGCAACGGTGTCTGTGCGGACCTACCGAACGCAGGCAGCATTCGGTCACCACTTCGACCAAGCGCTGACCTACCCCAAGACCAAGTACATCAAAGTCTGTGGCCAACCGACTGCGGAAGAATCCTAGCCGTATCCTTATTGGACAAACGTGACTCCATCTGTGGTTCAAAACTGCCTACAGTTCGGGAGGCCATGCAGCTTCTTCTGCATTTCTTCTGCATTTGGAGGAGAGTAAACCAGGTGAAAACAAGACATATATGGAAGTAGTAGCCAGCCATTTCCTTCTGGGGAACTGCAGGTATCAAAACAGTGCAAGAAATGATCTGTGTGAAACGTTTGAAAGCTTTGTACACAACATGGAATCTGCTTAAAGGGAAATAATGACGTTTCCCACAAAAATGGAGTTAGCACTTGAAATCGCCAGACGAGACCAAAATATATTGTAAATTAGTCATACAGTTTTTCTGTTCTTCTTTCTTCGTTTACCCTCTTGCAAATAAGTTCGGCTAATGTCATTTATTGCTTGCGTCGCGTTTCAGTGATTTGTTTTTCTTCACCATCATCAGACATTAATCACAATCAGTGTAATTGTGGGGTAAACTGGCAGTCTACCCTATACCTAATTACTTATTGATCGCCATATCACCTTTATCTAAGAACCCATTACCCCAAATCGGTAAATCACACCCTATTTAAGAACCACTGCAATAGGTTAATGTCAGGACTAAATTATATCCGTCAAACATGAGATTCGCTGGCTGACGCTTGTCACTCTATTTTAATTACAGGTCGCAGGTCAGGCGCGACAGCGCGTACGTCCTGCTAGCACGAGTCCATCAGTTCGCCACCGACCTTGTAACCCGAGACCCGGAGATGCCCCTTGTGGAGGCGTCTGGGAAACCAGATGACCCCGAGGAGGAGACGGAGGACGATGAGGAGTCGGAGGACTCGGACGAGGACGGTGAGGAAGAGGAGACCGATGACTCGGCTCTTGGTTTCCTCTTCAAAACGGATAAGGGCCCTCTCACCCCGGATCATCTTCCGCAGTTCGAAGAGTCCCCGGAGCTAAACATCCCAGCGACTGATCACTGAATACAGAGTATTCTGACCCAGGGCGCCCTAACCTTCATCCCTCAGGGAGCGCGGCGCCACGCGGCGGATACCTACTCGTCCCGAATAAACCGCGAAGTGATCGACAACTTGGTCAATGTTGGTCTCCTCGAGACGGGCATAGTGCGGAGCACTTACCGTCTGTTCACCCTGCCTAAGGCTGATCTCAGAGTGCGAGTTTTGTACGACCTTTCCGACCTGACCACTCACCTGAAAACCCCGGACTGTCATCTCCCGAGAGCTCTTGACGTCCTATCTGATCCCTCGGCGAAATTCGACATAAAGGTTGATCTTCAGGATGGGTTCTTTCATCTTAAACTCCACCCTTCTCTCCGGCCGTTCATGGGTGTTGAGTACGAGGGACGTCGTCTCAGATGGACTACCCTGCCGATGGGTTTGGCCTCTGCACCAGCGCTGATGCAAATGGCAATGCGTCACACCGCGTCACTTATCACGGGGCTTCACCCCGCCGTCACCGCGTACGTATACTTGGACGATTTCCTTTTTACCGCGACAGACGCATGGGACCTGCTACCCATTCCCCTCCTGATGGCGGATTGGGGGCTGCGGATTAACACCCTCAAATCCATCCTGGCACCCACTCCGCGACTCACGTACCTCGGGGTAGCCATGGATTTGTATTCTCGGACGCTGAGTATCGGTCAGAGACTGCAGAAACTTATTCTGGCGGCCGTCGCTGAGACCCCAGAGAAGTCCTACCTCTACGCGGAGAGACTCGCCGGTTACCTGAACTTCATCCGACCCTTCGCGAAACTGCCCCTGCAGCTGGTCTCGGTGGCCCTGCGCAGGAATCCGTCCCTCCCCGGCTGGATTGAATCCGGACTGTTCAGACACCCATGGGTGTTTTCGAGCGACGATTTCCATAATCGATTCCGAGAGCACCGCCGCTGGATGGCATCGGACGCGACCCCGCTCACTCTCGGTTTAGCTGACCCCTCAAGACAGCTGACCGTTCCCCTTGCGCGGCCCCTCTCAATTTACCTTGCGGAGATGCTGGCCGCTTTAGTGGCACTCTTTCTGGCATCACCAGGAACCACTATTTACATTGATAATACGGCAGCGCTGTATAACATTCACAAGGGACGGTGCCCATCGGCCTGGCTACCGGTGGTCTCCCCACTGTTCGCCGACAGACAAGTGAGTTTCCGTTTCGTGCCAACGGACTTAAACCCCGCTGACCGCCCTTCCCGCTCCCTGGAGCCCGGGCCCCGTCGAGTAACCTCCGGGGACCCGGGTCCCAGGCGAAACCATCCCGGGCTCTGGCGCCAGGTGTATACCGCGGCGCTGACCCGGGACTCAGCCCCGTCTGCCGACCAGGAGCCGGGACCCAGTGGAGCTTGCTCCTGGTTCCCTGGTGCCGGTCGACCCCCTGACCCTGGAGCCAGGCCCTAGGGCCTCGGCGCCGGGTCGGGGGCCCAGGGAAGGGGGCCAGCCCTGTTCCCTTTCTCATCAGGGAGCATTTGGGAGCACCAGTGAATGAGTAAAGAGTGTAACTTTTCGCGTCTTGTACATGTTTAGGAAGGAGTAATGGGCCTGCGTGCCCCCCTGTACCAGGGCCTGTCAACATTTACTTGTTTTCAACCGTTTGCATTGTTCGCACATCGTTTTGATAAAGCTCAGACATCCGTCTGACGTTTTAGTCACGTGATCGGTGACGTCAGACCGACAGCCAATCGCGGGGCCGGGCGCAGGGCTGGAATTCGAACGACAAGCCGTCATTCGTCTCGCTGCGCCCGGTCCGGCCGGCCGCCTGTGCCTGACTGGTGTCAATTATCTGTGCCAGTGCACTGGGAGTGCGTGGGTAACAAATAAAAAAAAGCTCAGCAGCTGCAGTGCAGCTGCTGAGCGCCTCGTCAGCTCTGGCGATGGAGCGGTACATCGGCCGCACCGATGTGGCGCGATTCTTCCGGGTGATCGACGACGGCTTCGACGTTTTAAACGCCGGGCATCCGGAGGACATCAAGCCGTTCTGGCTCGGCTACAGCGGCACGCCGGAGCAGGAGGATGCCCTGCCAGCTCTCCAGAAAGAGGTAGAGGGGCTGAGGGTGGGCGGCGCGCGCCATCTCCTGCCTTTTCAGCGGGGCTGCTGGTAGACATACGGTCGGTCCGTGGCCTGCTAAACGACCTGCAGCAGAGTCTAGGGCCTGAAGTGTTCCTCCTGACCCGCCGCCTCTCGCAGGATAGGCTTGAAGGAACGTTTGGGCTCATTCGAGTTGGCGGCGGGTCCAACACGAACCCAACCCCGACAGAGGCGACAAGCCGCCTCAGGCTCCTGTCGCTGCTGATGCTGACGCGCCGCGGTGCGGACCTGCTGGCGCGGCCCGATGCAGATAATGTCGGTGACGCGGAAGCAGCCGACCAGCTACGAGAGCTACCGACTGAGGAGGCCGCGGGTCGCTACGCCGATCACGACGACACCGTCGAGCTGGAACAGCTGTTCGCCAACATCGTCTCCGACGAGCAGGGCGCCACCGCGCAGCCGCCCCCGGAGTGCGTCACTGCGCAGCCGCCCCCGGAGTGCGTCACCGCGCAGCCGCCCCGGGGTGCGGCATCGACCTGGAGACTGGCGCGACGGCCACCGCAAGCGCCATGGTGCGGCAGGGTTCATTGCCAGGCGGAGTGGCCTCGGTCAGCCCTCGGCACGAGCAGTCAGTCGAACCAGTCGAGGCTCTATGGACGCGGCTGCGCAGCATCGGCGGCCTAACCATCCCCAGCGTCGAATTGTACAAGGAGTTCAAGGAGATGGAGCAGGAGTTCTGCATCCATCATGCGGCGCATCGGGACCAGCTGAGTCGCGAACCAGGAGTGACCCGAGACCTCACCGAGGTACTTCTGAGCAGGCATTCTCGACTACCCGCAAGAGTGGTTCGACGGTTTGTGCGACCCGCACTTTCATCAGGCTTCGCCATGTCAACCGCTGTAAGCGTCAGCAAGCAGCACAGAAGAGGGAGCAGCGGAAGCGAAAATCGTTCGCTCATTGATGGCTGGTGAAGGAGCATCGCGACTGTGAGATGGATTTGGGGCAGACCCGCTGTGACTGAGTCGAGTCGGTCCGGCGAGGGACGGGCTGGAGTGTCAGACGGAGTCAGTGATGTGACAGACTAGGGTCAGACTGAGTCACCTGTGCTGTGTCCAGTGACTGTGCTGCTGTGCCCGGCGGTGCGGAGCGCGAGGGACGGCTGGCTTGGGAACACGGGAGTCACCGCGGCGTGTGACGGCAGCGACGGTGGTGGCTATGTATTGTGTTGTTGGTTTGGCTCGAGTTTCCTTTGTGCCATGTCAGTCAGCGCCAGCGGACTGCTGTGTGACGGAGTAACGGATGACAGCAGCAGTAGCGGGACTGTGTAGTGTGTAGGCCCAGGGCTCTGGTGTGTTCTCCGTGCCAGGTCAGTCAGCAGACTGCTGAATGACGGATCGTGTGGCTCGGGCTATGTCGTGCTAATGCTAATCCCAGGTCACTGGATCGCTCGCTGGTCAAGCCTACGGCTGAACCTCCGGAGGTTGTGATTATCAGTAGATTTGGAGTTAGGTCGTTGTGCACTTGATGATTTCGCGAGTAAGTTAGGGGCGCATTAAGATAATGGATAGAGTGCTTGTCTCATGAGGAAGTTAAGCTGGTGTTTGGCTCCGAGTGCCGAACAGTTCTGACTTGTGCGACATACTCTAATTGATACTCATTTGTCAGGGGCCATTTGTCTGGTGCTGTACTAGCGTTGTATATACTTAATGCGTTTTTGTCAGTGGATGACATTGCATGTTATTTATGCATTTGTATTGTTCATGACAGACCACATGCAGGAGCTGTCTTCAACAAGTCTGTTTCGAATATGACTTCTTGTATTGAAATATAGTTTGAAATGTGTTAAGCTTAAGTGTTATTCTCATTTGGGGATTGTTTTAGAAACTATACTGAACAGCTGAAGACGATTGTTTAATGACATTCCATATAAATTTGCTCGCCCATTCAACATAAACAAACCATATGTGTGTGTGTGTGTGTGTGTGTGTGTGTGTGTGTGTGTGTGTGTATGTATGTATGTATGTATGTATGTATGTATGTATGTATGTATGTATGTATGTATGTATGTATGTATGTATGTATGTATGTATGTATATATATATATATACTTGTTAAAATTAACAGCAGTCTGTGCGTTGACTTTTTCGTTGAGTTTTTCAAGTCGTCGAATTAACGTTCTAGCTTGAGGATTGTGTTCGTAAAGCATATCAGCAAATGAGATTGTATTTAACAAGTTTCGTTCGGACATCGAACATCTTCTGGTGAAGCACGTTTGAACTTATACACTTACAAGTGATGATGGATAATTAATTAGCATATACAAATCAAGTTCATGAATGAAAACGCTGGTGTCGCTAATTCAGTAGCAAAGTAGAAATTGCCTGAGTCAAAAACATCAAGAATTGCACGCTACTTTTGCCAAATGCACTCCCAAGGGACGAGCGCATTCCTTCGAGCTGTGAGCTCTCTACACCCGAGCTCTAAGCGGCGCTGCATCGAAGAGCGTCAGCGAGCCTCACAGATTCGGCTGTCTGTTCATCCACGGGTCACTGTCACGAATGAAAACAGCCTCCAAAGCTTGAAGCTTGTTCCTTTTTGAGCAGCGTGCTATGATGGTTGTGTTATCAACCATCATCTCGCATGAGGTCTACATTATGCTCCTGCTGCAGGTGTCGGAGTGGCACGCTATCTTGTAGATGCATTGTGATTCTCCGACTCATTGTTGTGACGGTGTGACCAATGTAGGTACTATTAAGGCGGCCGCACACTAGGCCATTCGGCGCGCGATATACTTCGACATTCCGCCTCGGAAAATCGCGGTGATACCGCTGAATATCGTCCTTGTTCTGGCGGTTTCGGCGCTGTCTGCTCGCGGGATTCCGCCCCGCCGACCTACAGCATGTCGCAACCTGTGCCTACAGCCTGTCCCAAGGTAAATTAATGATGGCCATTTTTCGACGAAGATGTAAGTTTAGAACCACGAAACTTTTAGATAATAAATTTCACAGCGGCAAGAGCATGCTGTGCAAAATTTGTACCTCTGTCTTGCATATATTCGCCACTGTTAGCCTGATCAATTTTGTTGTCCGCAGCTCCGCGGCGTTCAGTCGCGGAAAAAAGCTCGTTCGAATCAGCTTTTTTCCGCCGGTCCGCAGATGGCCGGCCGACGACATTCGTCCGCGATTTTTGACGTTTCGGCTGACGCGAAGGCGGAAAGTCGCTAAAGATGCGCGGAAAGTCGTAGCGATATCGCGACCTCCGTGCGCCGAATGGCCTAGTGTGCGGCCGCCTTTAAGGCGGCCGCACACTAGGCCATTCGGCGCGCGATATACTGCGACATTCCGCCTCGGAAAATCGCGTCGATACCGCTGAATATCGTCCTTGTACCGGCGGATTCGGCGCTGTCTGCTCGCGAGATTCCGCCCCGCCGACCTACAGCATGTCGCAATCTGTGCCTACAGCCTGTCACAAGGTAAATTAATGATGGCCATTTTTCGACGAAGATGTAAGTTTAGAACCACGAAACTTTTACATAATAAATTTCACAGCGGCAAGAGCATGCTGTGCAAAATGTGCACCTCTGTCTTGCATAGATTCGCCACTGTTAGCATGATCAATTTTGTTGTCCGCGGCTCCGCGGCGTTCAGTCGCGGAAAAAAGCTCGTTCTAATCAGCTTTTTTCCGCCGGTCCGCAGATGGCCGGCCGACGACATTCGTCCGCGATTTTTGACGTTTCGGCTGACGCGAACGCGGAAAGTCGTAGCGATATCACGACCTCCGCGCGCCGAATGGCCTAGTGTGCGGCCGCCTTTAGGATGATGCGCGCAGTCACCAGTGGTACATTTTAATTTGTAAAGAAGATGACAACCGGGCGAATCTGGCGGCGAGCATCGCGCAGCTGCGGGCCGCTCTCGCCGAAGACGATGAGCTCGAGATTCGGGCGTCGGCGGAGGAGCGGCTCGGAGCCACCGCTGTTGCTGTCTCGGATGCTACCCCGTGTGAGCGGGTGGGTGGCGGCCCGTACCCCAGCCATTGATGCGGCCGCACCACCCCTGCCCCATAGGTGTATTGTGCCGACCGTGTGCACCTCACTGACGAGGAATAAGGCGCTATCAGGAGGGAAGTTTGGGAAATAATTTTGTCGTAGGTCCCGGCCAAAGACAAAGTGATTTTCCAAACATCCAGTCTGATAGCATGATTTTGGTTTAGCAGGGAGTAGTGTGACCAAACACTAACGTATGGCACATTTTATTTGCATCGGTTACATTGGTTTTATGTAACTCCTGGCCACATGTTAGTGTGTGGTGTGATGGTAAAATTTCTCTCTTTTGTTACAATTTTCACTGGAGCTTGCCTCCGCGGCAGCGGTGGACAGATGGGACCAGCCCATCCCCACTCGGGCCAACCCGGGACCGGCCCTCAGCATTTCTGCGGGGCCGGTCGGGCGTGCCAGCCCCAGTCAATTTGCCTGGCAACACTTCAGCCGTGACGTCACCAATTCTACAGCGAGCCGGCCTTAGCATGGTGGCCTATGGGAAAATAGGTGGCGTTCGGGTTGCAATTTCAAGCATTTCTAAAATAGTTCGTTTAGCAGATGATACATAAATATGATGTCAAAGGCCTTGCCTATTCATATCTGGGGTCGTTTTGGCAAAATTGAGTCAAATTTTTGCCCAACAATTTTTTTTTATGGAACCCTGCACGCCTTCCAATAGGGGCCCACTTTCAGCTTATCTGACGGTAATAAGCGTCATATTTTCCCTTATTGACGGTGCATCAATACCGCTAATCAGCGCACTCGCGGAAGCGGAGGTGCCATGCAGGCTTTTGTTACCATGGCAACCGCCGCGACTCAACTAATCCAACACCTGGCAAACATGGTTGATTTCTTAGTATGAACTATAATGTTTGAAATACTCTGTCTGCCTAATTATTTTGCAACAAATCAAATGGAAATTTAGTTCTGTTATTATTTCACTCTTTGAATTCAGTACGCCAGCATTTGTCTGTTTTTGCAAGAATATAATTGATACATTTCGATGCACTGGGAGTATACTAAAAACATGTGGTATAAACCCTAGAATCTAGTGAGGAATTGGTTACGTAGGAACGAGACAACCTGCCTTGGGGCGTGCGAGGCGCCGACCTAGCCAGCCGACGACACACGCCCGGCCGGTGGCGAGGGGGCGCCGCTTCGCGGGGTGACCGCTGGTAGACGAGAGGCAGCGAGGCAGGGGCCACCTATGATGCCTATATGATGTATGGATGATGTATGTTGTATGGTTGTATGTTGCATGTTGTATGGTTGTCTGTAAACTGTAGCACAGAGCAGTCACAGTTGTATATGGATCCTCGGCTGTACGTACCCATAAACCATACAGATCACAGAGTTCCCCGCCGACTGCTACCCAATCCAGATTGGAACGTACTAGTTTCTCCTCGAGCTTGATGACGGATGGAACTTCTTATATATTTTTTTTGGGTACATCAGCTTCAAAATAATTGGGCAGACAGGCTCTGACGCGCCTTCACTCGCTTGCAAGGAACCACAAAATGTGTCCTGGCCGTGTCTAATCGGCACCAGAAAATTACATTCTCAGAAGAAAAGTGTTCCATTCTTCACCTGCCGCGCACGGTGCCGCCTGCCGAACTGCCACTAGTATGCCTTCGACAAGCCAACAAAGAACGGTGCTATGGTACACCCTTGGCGGCTCAACCGCTACCCACAGTGAATACCATGCGCATCGTTATCTGAGAGAGAAGAGCGGCGCAACCAAGTAGCGGCGGAAGTCGAAAAGCAAGGAGCATACGAAGTTCGCCACGAGATGCTGAGAAAGAGAAACGCTCCAGAGGCGGAGCTAGCCGACGGCAACACCACCGAAGCGCCGCCTGCCAAAGTACTTCGCCAAGCTGCATATGAACGCCGAAAGCAGGACCGGTATTCGAACGACTGGGCTGCAGACGTGCAATGCAGACGTGTAGACGCCAGCGACACAGACAGCACGGCACTGATGGGAGGCATCCACTTCATCGGAAAAGTTCCCCTCTCGGTGCACATGTACCGGGAACACTTTATCCGAAAATACCACTGCCAACCGACCATTCTTCATATCGACGCGACCGGAGGCATAACATGATCCATGGTGTAAACAAAAACTCAAATATGAAACTGGAGTTTTATATCAAAATTTTCTAAATTTTGGAATTGTTATAACTGTATATTGTACCTCTTAGATTTTATGATTTTTAGAATCAGCGTTTACAATTATACCGTATGTATATGTATCTCGCGGCTGGCGGCGCCATGCAAACCATCGCCGAGTCGGTACCGTATCGCTCCCTGCACGGTACCAGCCATCGTGTACGAGGTGTGCGAGGTCATCTTCAAGCGGCTGGCTCCCCTCTACCTGCGGTGGTCGACGCTCGAAGATTGGCGGTCTTCGGCAGAGGAGTTTGCCAACCTGTGGCAGCTGCCAAACCGCATCGGCGCCATCGACGGCAAGCACGAGGCGCTGGAGAAGCCGTCCGGGACCGGTACGCTGTACCATAACCACAAGGGCTTCTGCAGCGTGGTACTGCTGGCCGTTACTGACGGTGAGCCTGATATTATATTGACGGTGTTTTAGGGAACTGCACTTTTATGTCTTAAAGTAAGCATGTTCACATTAAAATAGGTGAATTTGAAGTTACAATCGAACAACTTTCGATAAATTACATGATTATTTTAGTGTGTCTGGCAAAGAGATCTCGGAGGTGCCATGATGTGTTAAAGGAAATAGTTCACCTTCAACATGGGATTTTGAACTGAAATAGCAGTTTTGTAGCCCGTGTTGAGAAATCCTTATCTGCAACTTTTCTTGGCTGAAAAGACTCTCCAGCCGAAGATATTTGACTTTTTGGCGAGGAATGCGGCGCATATATGATATACCGTACCGTCTTTTTTTTTCTTTTTTTTCCGGACTACGGAGAGTGCCAGCACTACCAGGGCGCATGCGCAGACCAATAACCCACACCATAACATTAATAATTTACGACCTTCTGTCCTGAATTGGCGCGATGTAGGACCATTTTTGAAAAGAAAAAAAAGAAACTGTATTAAAAAATATAATAAAATCGTGTTCTGAAAAATTTCCGAAGGTGAACTATTTCCTTTAAAGGGATTATACGGTTTTTCCCAGAATAATTGAGTTACATAGTAAAACGTACTTTAAAGGTGGTAGAAGTCCCACGGTAGCCACATTTTTCTGGCAATGACCTCTTCTGCACGTAAGGAGATTCCAAAGTGCGCGGTGATGCCACCGCGTATTTTCTGCAGGACCGGCTGAGGCAGAGCCAGTCATCTCTTTTATGCTAATAACACCTCACGTATGGCATATTTACGGTAAAATAAGCAATATTTGAAAGAAAATAAACTTGTTTTGTTCCAACGACAGCAGCAGTTACCTAGTTTTCCCATAAAATTATATTTTTCATGAATTTTCAAGCCAAAAATTAATACGCCACCACCAAATTCTCAACGCTAAAGGCCAGAGAAAAGAAAACCACAAAACCTCAACGAACAGTGTGTAGTAATACAAAGTCCCGTCAGTTTTGAATTGCATAATAATTTTGTGATCCAGTGTAGGACTTGCAGATAATTCAAAACTCTAAAATTGATCTTAAGATAAAAGTGGTGGACAGTAGTGCCGATCAAGTACTCGTTATCTGATACTAGTCTCGAAAAACGCCCAAGTTTTAACGCTGATAATTTCTGAAATAATGGACTAAATGAGTATAAATGAGTCCCTGTTATATGTCTTAAACGTGTTTAAAGTTCATACAACTGCCAAAGAGTGCATTTACTTTCAGGACGGAAACCCGTATAATCCCTTTACACGTTACGAAGATATGCGCAATATTACTCGGGCATGTTAAAGGAAATAGTTCACCGTCGGAATTTTTTTTCAGAACACGATTTTATTATATTTTTGAATACAGTTTCTTTTTTATTTTCAAAAATGGTCCTACATCGCGCCAATTCAGGACAGAAGGTCGTAAATCATTAATGTTATGATGTGCGTTATTGGTCTGCGCATGCTCCATGGCAGTGCTGGCACTTTCAGACGGTACGGTATATCATATATGCGCCGAATTCCTTCGCCAAAAAGTCAAATATCTTCGGCTGGAGTCTTTTTCAGTCAAGGAAACTTGCAGATAGGGGTTTCCCAACATGGGCTACAAAACAGCCATCTCAGTTTAAAACTAATGTTGAAGGTGGACTATTTCCTTTAATCGCGTCCTTTTATGAGCTGACTATTATCGGTGAAATATTCGTTTTGTTGTCAAATGTGACAAATGTATGACTTGGGAATCGTTGTTACTCCAGTCGAGTGATAGCATTCAACAATTGTCTAACGGCCCACAGGTTCACCTACATCAGCGTCGGCAGCATGGGCAGCGAGAGCGACGGCGGCATCTTTTCCAACTCGGACCTGGCTGCACTCCTTCGGCGGCAGATGGAGGTCGGCGACGTCCTGCCAGCTCCGAGAGCGCTGCGCAACTCGGATGCGGGAGCTGCCCCACTTCTTGGTGGGCGACGAGGCGTTCCCGCTCCAGCGCCACATGAAGCGCCCCTATCCAAGAGCGTCGCTCGTGGGACCAGAGGCGGACAAGAGGCGTATATTTAAATATTCCCTCAGCCGAGCGCGCCGGTGCGTCGAAAACGCGTTCGGCGTCATGTCGCAGCGCTTCCGTATATACCGCGGGACGTTGGGCTGAGACCGGAGGGTAGCGACTAATGGTGCCAGATTCAGAAAATATTTGTCCAATGTCCGACCGATGTCCAAGACCATGGTCTGCTGTCCGTCCGAAACTGTCCGCAAATCATTGTTTGTCCGAAAGCAGAAAAAGTGTTTGATATGGAAATGTGGCACTCACCTGTGGCATACTTTCTTTTTTAATAAAAAAAGTAACAAGTGATTTTTCGCGACAAACTATCATTGGGCATTGATGTCCGAAAATGTCCAAAGAAATATGTTGATGTCCGTCCGAAAACCGAATCGGTCTTCGGACAAATTCGGAATTCCGAAAATGATTGCACCGATTGGCACCACTAGTAGCGACGCTGGTGAAGGCGACATATGCCCTGCACAACTTCCTGCGGCAACGGGAGATTGAGGCCGCTGGGGTCGGACGTGGCTCTGCACCCGTGCTGGATGAGCGAGACGCCGCGCCCAACCTACAGGACATCCACGGGGCTGGCACAAACACTCACTCGCGTGAGGGGCCCGTATCCGCCAGGTCCTGACGTACTATGTGAATGGCGCCGGGAGCGTGGACTGGCAGCACGCAGCCGCAGGCTTGGACTTAACTCGGCATTGACGGAGCAGTTGAGGCAAAAACCTGAGCTAGTGTTTGGTGATAGCATGTGGTATTGTGTTGATAATGTATGAGTGTGTTCATAGTGTTTGATAGTGTGCTGATAGTGCTTGTTAGTGCGTTGACTGAGATAGGTACAGAGCTACCATTGAGTTTCTGTTTGTGCTCTGTGTTACGGCGCTGCTGGACATCGTTTCGCTGTGGCACGCCAGGTTCGTCCAGCACGCCATTCACGCCGGTGTTACCGTGCTACCTTGTAATGTTGTTACTATGCTGAGGTTTGTTCGTGTCTATGATGCTGCGTCAGTTCTAGAAAATCGTACGCCGTTATATTGAAGTCACGACAAGTATCGCGATTAACACAAGGGACGAACGGTTAGCGCGTTTCGTCAATTTTCTTACCTGTGGCGCCATGTGATGTCAACGTCTAAATTGTTATGTATGTGCTGATAAAGAATAGAAATGCATCCATGTAAATATACCTAAACCAGAATTGCCTTTCTACTTTTGTAACTTTGGAAGATGATAACTTAACTTTGAAGATGATTCCACAAAAATGGAGTTAGCACTTGAAATCGCCAGACGAGACCAAAATATATTGTAAATTCATCACATTTTGCATGAAAACTTTCCTACCGAAAGATATTTCAAGTTAAAGTTGATAAGCGTTCCACACTTTAACGACCGGTACTTGCAAGTACTTTTGGTCCTCATCAAACTGCGGGCTTTTCCCGTATTGTTTTTTTACGCAATGGAGTGGAAAATACATTGTGCGTTCTGCTTGTTGTGATTATATGCCCGGCGATCTTCTAAAACTAACAGCGATTGGAAAAAGTGGCAATAAAATTGGAAGCTCATCGATGCACATCAACGGCGGCATAGTTAGTGGTTGCGACCCTCAATTTTAGAAAATAAATTCATTTGTTTTCAACATTAGGAGTATTGTATAATTTGTCTGTGGCTGTATATAACACTATGCTTTATATTATCATGAAAAATAAGAATTTTTCCCCAAAAAACTAACAAACAATAACACAAAACTGGCAATTAAATCGGAAGCTCATCGATGCACATCGACGGCGACCTATTTAGCGTCGGCGATTTGTTTACAAAGCATTGTCATGCTTCTCGGCGCACTTAACCATTGTGGCGAGTTGTTGCTAGTAGCGCTTTCGTTCTCCATGGCAACCAGGCGTGAGCCAATGAAAAGCCAGAACGTATTCCCTTTCTGGCTTTTGATTGGCTGACGCCTGGCTGCCATGGAGAACGAAAGCGCTACTAGCGTGTGTCCGAGCAGCGCTCAGTTTGGTCGGAAATGTCACAGAGCCTCCAAAAATGTCGCAATCGATGTGAACAATGGTAGGGAAGGGCGAATTTGTCAATGACCTTCATGAAGTACACAAGGTACTTGTTTTGTATTTTTCCCAAACTTACAACTTCGAATTTGGGAATAATTTTTATTTAATTCTTAAATTTAAATAAAATAATTTTAAAACCATAGCAGTAGCCTAAGAAATTGTTGCTAACAAAATCAAAAGGTCATTATTTCCCTTTAAAGGGAAATAATGACCTTTTGATTTTGTTAGCAACAATTTCTTAGGCTACCGCTATGGTTTTACAATTATTTTATTTAAATTTAAGAATTAAATACAATTATTCCCATATTGAAAGTTGTAAGTTTGGAAAAAATACAAAACAAGTACCTTGTGTACTTCATGAAGGTCATCGACAAATTCGTCCTTCCCTACCAGTATTTGCAAAGCACTCGGCACTGCGCCACAATAGCAAAAGGCGAGGGAAATGCGTATTGATACAATATTATTACGTCATAAGTTTCTGAAGTGTCAATTACTATGAAATACAGTGATACAATACCTTTAATAATGATTCACAAGAAAGTTCAAACTATTTGAATAAGTTTTTAATTAGCTTTCAACTCAAAACCAGATATATTTTTCAATGCTACACAAGAATGGCACCAGTGACGTCATTGACAAAGCCTGCTGCGGGACTTGGGTATACTAATCAGGAACAACTCGCCACAATGGTAAAGTGCGCCGAGAAGCATGACAATGACTTTGTAAACAAATCGCCGACGCTAAATAGGTCGCCGTCGATGTGCATCGATGAGCTTCCGAATTAATTGCCAGTTTTGTGTTATTGTTCGTTAGCTTTTTTGGGAAAAATTATTATTTTTCATGATAATATAAAACATAGTGTTATATACAGCCACATAAAATTATACAATACTCCTAATGTTGAAAACAAATGAATCGATTTTCAAAAAATTGAGGGCGCGCAAAAAGCAACCACTAACTATGCCGCCGTTGATGTGCATCGATGAGCTTCCGATGTTATTGCCACTTTTCCCAATCGCTGTTAGTTTTAGAAGATCGCCGGGCATATAATCACAACAAGCAGAACGCACAATATATTCTCCACTCCATTGCGTAAAAAACCAATACGGGAAAATCCCGCAGTTTGATGAGGACCAAAAGTACTTGCAAGTACCGGTCGTTAAAAGTGTGGAACGCTTATCAACTTTAACTTGAAATATCTTTCGGTAGGAAAGTTTTCATGCAAAATGTGATGAATTTACAATATATTTTGGTCTCGTCTGGCGATTTCAAGTGCTAACTCCATTTTTGTGGAAAAAGGTCATTATTTCCCTTTAAGGCGTTGATGAATGAATCGGATGTGAGTGAATGAGCGACTTCTATATTGTCAAACACGTGAATAAGACTCCGTATCTTTTTGCAGTTCCACGCCCTCGTTTGACATAAAAGGGGCCAAAGCAGTCGACTCCGACGAACGAGAATGGCGGCAAGTCCGAAGTGACGCGGTCTACTGGCAGGTCGGCCATCTCTGACTTAGCGGTCGACCCCGTAGCCGGCGGCACTGAATACAATTGAGCAGAACTCGACGCACGGTAGCGTTGGCATTTATGACCCAATAGTTTTCTCTTAAGCAGACTAACACGTGTTGCCGACCTTGGTGACCTTCAGATTGGTGGATGTGACGAATGATAACTTCAGTAACATGTGATTTTGATGGTAGAATTGCTTGACGGCAAGATTCGAAAGGCTGAGCGGCATGACGCAGGCGCCCTCCAACGACAATGATTCCGTTGTGCATAACGGGGTTAAGACGGTAAGTCAGACTGACACGATTGACCTTTGAGCTTTGTGAAGTGCCTGACAGCGCTTTCACTTCGTTGGGGAAAGCTTGCAGCTGTGTGTACTTGATAATAGCGTCTTCAGCGTTCTTTAAATCTGCTAAATTCAATAACCCTCGAATTCCTGTTGGCTGTTGATTTTCAGTCTGATTTATCAACATATTCGTTTTCAAAATTTTCTTCAGTCTTATAACATATGCGACGGCTCGTTTCAGTCTATACCAGCTCGAGTATTTGTGTACAAGCCGGTCTGTAGGAGTTAGCTCTGTAGTGGTTGATCTGACTATAGCAATTTTCTTTACTTCGGGGTCGCACATTTCGACGTTCTGGGGTTCTATTCGCTGCACCGGCCAGTCGTCTTCGGTTTTCCACAGAAATTCTGGGCCTCTGATCCATCTGGAATTTGCGAATGTTTCAGCTGAAATGCCTCTGGATGCTTCGTCTGCGGGATTACACTTCGTTCCCACGTAGCGCCATTGTCTCTGAGAAGATAAGTCAAGAATGGTTTCTACCCTATTTGCTACGTACGTTTTAAATCTGCTGGTCTTGTTGTTGATGTAGCGTAGGACCGTCGTGCTGTCTGTCCAGAAGGTCACACTGTCAACAGGCATTTCTAGCTCTCGTTTCACCACGGCGCCCAGACGAACGGCAACTGTAGCGGCCGCCAGCTCCATACGGGGAATGGTAACTGTCTTGACGGGGGCCACTCGAGATTTGCCCATGATAAACGAACAGTGTATTTGCCCTCGTTGATTTTGTATTCTTAAATACGTCACGGCACCGTATCCGACTTCACTGGCATCTGAAAAATGATGGACTTGACAAGACGTAATTTGTTCGAACTCTTCTGGTTTATAACACCTATTGACGCTGAATTTTGTAGAGCTGTGCATTGATTGAAACCAACTCGTCCAACTTCTTTGCGTCTCTTCAGACAACATGTCACCCCATGACAGATTAAGTCGACATAGCTGCTGCAATAATATTTTTGGCTTCAGTAGTACTGGAGCGACGAAACCAAGTGGATCAAAAATAGAACTGATGGTAGACAGTATTCCAAGTCTTGTAGTGGGCTTTTCTTTGTTTGCCATTTTAAATCCAAGTGTGTCTGTTTCTGTGTTCCAAAGAATACCCAGGGCGCGCTCTTCTGATTCCGATTCCGATGTTAAATTCAAGGTTTTAGCATCTGTGGCTCCATCATCTTCTGGAACTGATTTAACAACTGATGCTTTATTACTAACGAATTTGGTTAAGTGGAAACCGCCCTTTTCACAGGCATTGCTTACGTTTTGTATTAGTCGAATTGCTTCGTCTACTCTTTTGACGGACTTCAAGCAATCGTCAAAATAAAAATGTATTTCAATCGTGTTTCTTGTTTCTAAACCCCAGTATTTCGGAGAATGGTCTTTTGCTGTTTGCCGGAGAGCAAAATTTGCGCAGCTGAGAGACGAAACTGCTCCAAACAGATGAACTTGCATACGATATTCTTAAAGTTGTTTATCCATGTCACCGTCTGGCCACCACAAGAACCTGAGATAATCGGCTTGCTCTTCTGGTACGCGAACTTGATGATACATAGCTTTAATGTCAGCCATAAAGGCAACTGGCTCCTCGCGAAATCTTAATAACACGCCAATGAGACTATTTGTTAAATCCGGGCCTTGAAGCAGCTGGTCATTTAGAGAACTTCCTATGTACTTTGCCGAACAGTCAAAGACGACTCTAGTCTTTTCTGGTTTTGAGGGATGTTTAACACCGTGATGTGGCAAATACCAAACGTTTCGTCGGATGGTTTGTTTCAGGTCGCTGTCCATCTTAAAGGGAACATGGGGTTTTGGACTGAGATAGCAGATTTGTAGAGCAGATCTAAAAATGGTTTGTGGTGAAAGAATTACCTCTCTACGTTAAGTAATTTCGACACCGGACTAGTGGGCCCGATTTCAATCCCACTGTTCCGGGCCACGATCTGGGAATGAACGCTGGCCGCCGCGCGGCCGGAGGCAGGTACATTCTCTGGCACGTAGTCTCTGGTCAAGACGCCTCGTTAATATCCGCTCAGCCGCCCGGGCGGCGCGGCGGCCCCTTATCAGAGACTGTACTTGGCGTCAGGCGGAGCGGGGCGGAGCCAGAACGCCAGCTGCTATCGTACGATTTCTCGTGAAATAGAAAGAGAAACTTACTTCTTTTTCCACATATATCCATCAGTTGTCCAAACCAAAGTCATATTCATAGTTTTGAGCTCAAGATGCACCTAATGGTTGAACTTCAAGACAACTTTCAAGGTGACCTATTCCCTTTAAAGTTGGGGACGAGTTCAGCGTGTCCGTCGATCAAAAGCTGTTTCATGTAATTGGAGTATCGAACGTGCACATCAGGGAACAGTGCACATTACTTCTAAGCCGTTTCTTTAGTCCTTCTGCTCGCCTTTCGGCTACTTTTCTATTGTTTGGAAATCGTACACTGCTTTCTCTGAAGGGTAGCTCTATCTCGTACTGACCATTGATCAGTTTAATACTTGTTTTCACCTTTAATTTCCACTGTCTGTCTTCCTGTGATAAAGTGGGTTCGCTGTCATTTTTCTCTGTAAAGTCGCTGTTGTACATTGCAATGAGCATCTTCTCGACTTGGTCATTATACACTTCGGTGCGATTTACCTTTTGTCCGCTGCTTCTTGACGGTTTACTGGGTGATCTTGGCCCCACGACTGTCCAGCCAAGAATCGTTCTTAACGCGTATGGGCCACCGTTCTGGCTATGTATAACTTCCCAAGGCTCCATGGCTTGCGGACAGTCACAACCGATAAGAATTCCGATGCGTTCAATTTCTAATTCAGGAACCTTTATTTTATGAAGATGCTGCCAATTGTTTAACATGCTGCCATCTGGTACATCACTTCTTGACAGTGGGATTTTCCTTATTGTGAAACCGGGAAGCAAAGAAGGATGTTGTTGCCGTCAATATCGGATACTTGTAATCCTGTCGATATTTTACTCTTAACGTTACTTTTCTCTCGTTCAACTGTGGTTAGAGTGAGAGTTGTTTCATCTCCGGATAAGCCCAGATCTTCAGCAAGAGACGTCGCAATAAAGGTGGCAGAACTGCCGTTGTCGAGGAATGCATATGTCTCAAGGCTTCGCTGATTTGGACCTGTTATAACCACCGGTAGCACAGAGATAACGGGTCCGACTTGATCGTCGGTAACACTACAGCACATCTGATCAGATTCATGGTTTGATTTGCTCGATTTTGATATAGCCCCGCGGCCTGTGGCACCGGATTCCCCATGATGTAAATAGTCGACTTGCTGACTTGTACCTTCTGCATGCAACATGTGGGGTGCTTGCGGAAACATTTTTGACACGTCTTACGATTTCGACACTGTTTTGACACATGACCAGTTTTCATACAACCAAAACATAGTCCGTTTTCTCTTATTATTCTAAATTCTATACCCTTTTGCTTCAGAGATTCACAATTTTCAATATCGTGCGCTATCTTGCAATATGGACAAGTCGTAGATGGCTGAGAGGTTTGCAATCCGTCGTCTGTTTTAGTAATGAATGCTGTCCTGTTTCTTGGTTTAAATTCTTCATTAGCCTGTGTTATTCTTCTATTTTTTCCCAGTAATGACATTTCTGTGGTTCCGAAGACGGGGTCAGTCATTACATCAACTTCTCTTTCTACAAACTTCACCCAATCGGAAAAGTTAG